>ML800574.1:451890-464234 GCA_009831015.1 Picea engelmannii
GGCGCATCTCTTGAAGGAGGATTTTCTGTATTGGTTGAGTTATCTCTTGAACATTTGATAAGCTATTTATGATAAGGAAGTTTTTGCTGGGTTTTCTTCCCCTAGAGGGTTTCCCAGGATAAATGATGTGTCTATTGTGGATGTGTATTTATCAGTGATCTTGTTCATATTATGATCTTATCTTATGAAATGAAAAGAACTATAATAATGGCATAAACATTAACACCTGCATCATACTCCCCTGGACAAAAACTCATGGACTCCTGTCCATGAGCTCCTGCACTAACTTTCCATGCTTCTGGAGATCATCTTTGTTTAGCTAGTTGGCATCTTCTACTGGGTGTCCCTTCCACTTTACCAAATACTCAAGGTATGCATTTCTCTTGGTCTTCTTTCCAATCCTCTGATCAATGATCTTCTCCATCTGTGGCTTTTCTGCTACAGGCATCTGCTTCTCCCACTAAATCTCTTTCTCATCTTATGATTCTTTCATGTCATCTTCCCTGTAAGGATACAGGTCTGAAACGTTGAATATGGGTGATATGCTCACATCCTTTGGAAGCTCTATCTCATAAGCATTAGCACCAAATTTCTTTAGGATCTTGCATGGTCCTATCTTTTTCATATTCAGCTTGTTGTATGTCCCCGTTGGGAAACTTTCCTTTCTTAGGTTTGCTAAGACTTGATATCCCACTTCAAACTAAAATTCTCTTCTATGCTGATCAATTCTGCGTTTATATTATGCATTTTTGTTCTGCAGTTGCCCCTTGATCTGATTATGAAGATTTTTCATTTCTTCAGCAAAGTCTTATGTTCTGACGCTTATGAATTCACTCTGCTCCAAATCTCTCAATTCTGATACACCTCTTGGCTTCATTCCATACACTATCTGGAATGGACTCTTTCTTGTACTTCTATTCACTGAGTCATTGTATGAAAACTCTGCTTGTGACAAAATTTGATCCCACTGGTTATGATGTTCAGTGGCCAAACTTCTCAACAAATTTCCCAAGCTCTGATTTACCACCTATGTCTGTCCATTTGTTTGAGGGTGATATGTTGAACTAAAAGACAGTTTTTTCTCCAACTTCTTCCATAATGTTCTCCAGAAATGACTAACAAATTTAGTGTCCCTATCTGAGACAATACTCTTGGGCAACCCATGAAGTCTCACAACTTCCTTGAAAAAAAAATTTGCAATGTGTGTTGCATCATTTGTCTTCTGGCATGGGATAAAATGTGCCATCTTTGAGAATCTATCAACCACAACAAATATGGAATCACTTCCCCTTTGGGTTCTTGGCAATCCCAACACAAAATCCATGCTTATTGCATCCCAAGGCCTATCTGGAATAGGCAGTGGTTGATACAATCCAGTGTTATGTTTCTTTCCCTTTGCATACTGGCAAATCTTACATTTTTCACAAACTTGTTCACCTCTGCACTCATACCTGGCCAATAGTATGAATTGTTCAACTGTGCAAATGTCTTGTCATGGCCGAAATGTCCTGCTAGACCTCCACTGTGTTTTTCCTTCAGCAGATTTTCTCTCATCGAGCACCTCGGTATGCACAATTGGCAACCTTTAAACATCAATCCATCTTGAATCATATACTTTGTCCATTGGATTTTGTCTCTAAGCACAGGATTTTCACATGCTTCATATGCTTCTTTGAAATTTGGATCATCACAATACATATCCTTAAGGTGTTCAAACCCCAAGGTCTTGACCTGAAATTCCCGCAAAATCAGACATCAACAACTTTGTTAGCATTACCAGAAATATGTTTAATGACAAAAGTGAAATTTTGCATAAATTCTATCCACTTAGCATGTCTCTGGTTTAACTTCTCATGTCTGGTTATGAATTATAAAGATTGGTTATTGTTGTACAAGACAAATTCCTTTGGAACAAGGTAGTGCCTCCATTTCTTCAAGGCTTGAATTATGGCATAAAATTCTTTATCATATGTGGAGTACTTTCCCTTAGTCTCATTTAGCTTCTCACTGAAATATGCAACATGCCTATTATCTTGGCTCAAAACTGCTCAAATTGCAACTCCACTCACATCACACCTTACTTGAAATGTCTTCCCAAAATTTGGCAAGACCAGAATTGGTCGTTCTATTATCTTCTCCTTCAATATATTGAAACTTTTCTCAGCTTCTTCTGTCCATTTAAAATATGTGTGCCTCTTCTTCACTGCATCCATCATTGGTGCACAAAATTCGTTAAAATTCCTGATGAACTTCCGATAGAAACTCGTTAATCCATGGAAGCTTTTCACTTCAAATATACTTCTTGGTGATGGCCACTCTTTGATTGCTTTCACCTTCTCTAGATCCATCTTCAATTCAATTGAAGAGATCACAAAACCCAAGTAAATAATTTTTGTCTTCATAAAAGAGGAATTCTTTAGTTTTATCAACAACTTCTCCTAGTGTAGTCTCCTCATCACTAATTTCAGATGTCTCAAATGCTCTTCTTCAGTTTTACTGAAGACCAATATATCATCCAAATATACAATCACAAACTTACCAATGAAATCCTTCAATACTTCATTCATCGGTCTCATAAAATTACTTGGGGAATTTGTTAATCCAAATGGCATAACAAGCCACTCATACACCCCTCATTTGTCTTAAAGGATGTTTTCTACTCATCACCTTCTCTCATCCTTATCTGGTGATATCCACTTTTCAAATCTATCTCAGAAAAGAAATTTGCTCCACTTAAACAATCCATTAAGTCATCCATTCTTGGCAAAGGAAATCTATACCTGATGGTGATCTCGTTTATGGCTCTTGAGTCGATACACATTATCCATCCTCCATCCTTCTTCGGGCTCAACACAGTTGGTACTGTGCATGAACTCAAGCTTTCTCTGACCAAACCCTTGTCTAATAATTCATGGACTTGTTTCTTTACCTCCTCATTCTCTTGAGGTGTCAATCTATATGTTTCTTTGTTCGACAGACTTGCTCCTAGTATCAAATCAATATGATGGTTGATACTTCTGATGGGTGGCAATGAGTTAGGCAACGCATCCACTACTATGTCAGCAAAATTCTCCAACAACTCCTGAACTTCTTCAGGCAAATCATCCATAGAAGTACTTATAAGGACAACTCTAGGTTTCCTCACCATAGCAAACTTCATCTCCTGTTCTTTCTTGACTTCACTCACGAGAAGTATGCGTGTGTCGGCTTCTTTTTTTACTTTCTTCTCCTCTATTGGCAGCAACATGTGTGTCCTACCATTCTTCTCCAAGGTGTAAATATTTTTTCTCCCATCATGAATGACATTTATGTCAAACTGTCATGGTATTCCCAACAAAACATGACATACATCCATGGGAATGATATCACACCGAATTTCATCTTTATATCCTCCTATTTTAAATTCAAAGAGGCATTGTTTAGTGACCATTACCCGGTGTCCTTTCTGCAACCATGAGACTTTATATGGATTCAGATGTGCAATTGTCTCCAACTCCAATTTTTCCACCATCTGTGTGGATACTATATTATCAGTGCTCCCACTGTCAATTATCACCTTGCATACTCTGTCTTTAGTCTTCCGAGCAGTCTTGAACAAATTGTTCCTCTGTACTGGATTTTCAACCTCTGCCTTTGGTTTCAAGAGAACCTTCTTCAACATCAGGGATCTTCCATCTTCTGCTCCTTCTGCATCAACATTCAACTTTTGATCTTCTGAAATGTGAGTTTCACCTCCTTCTTTCTTTTTCTTGGGACATTCCCAAGACATGTGTCATGTCTTTCCACAGGCATAACATCTTATCTCTCCTCCTCTGCTTCTTCCTCTTCCTCTAGAAGAATTTCTTCCACCACTTTGTCTTCCCTGAGAACTTCCTCCTCTTTCTGAGTGACTATGTGGTTTCTCAGTCTCATCTTTGGGTTTTTGTGCCTTGTCATGGGAAATTCCCTTGCCTTTGCTTGGGCTTCTGCCTCTATTTCATTGACTTTGTTTCGTGGCCAACTTCTCCTCTGCCTTTAGAGAAATCTGATAAGCATCCTCTACTGTCCTCACTGACATCATGTTGATCTCATCCTGGATTTCATACCTCAGGCCATTTATATACCTAGCAACTTTTTCCTCATCCTTCTCTCGTTGTCCACTCCTGATATTCAGCGTATAGAACTCCTCTGTGTACCCTTTCATTGTCATACCCTTCTGTCTCAAGTTCTCTAACTTCCTAGAAAAATTTATCTGATAATACTTGGGTATGAATTTAGCCTTCATCTTGGCTACCATTCTGTCCCAATTCTTTATCTTATGTTTGTCTTTGCTTCTCCTCTCAACCTGCAGTTCATCCCACCATAGTGTTCCATGTCCTTTCAATATGGTGACAGCATGTCTCACCTTCTTCTCCTCATCGACATATTCATAGTAAAAATATTTGTCCATGGACCTTATCCAATCCAGCAATTATTCAGCATCCAATTTGCCTTCATACATTGGGATGTCTATATTTTCTCTAGCTCCCAATTTAACAACCGCTCTCAGCAAGTGTTCCTCGGCAACATTTTCCCCTATAGCTTCTTCAACTTCTATTTCTTCACTTTTTTAATCACTGATGTCCCCAACATCAGGTGCCCTCCTTTGTGCTACCTCCATCGCCTCTAATCTTGCACGAAGCTCTCTCATTTCTCTTTCTATAGTGCGATTGGATACAAGCGGCTCCACACGTCTCCTCGGTGGCATTGTGTTGACTATTTCCCACACAGAGTATAACTTCGAGCTCTTTTTTGTTACCCAAAAACAATTTTAGGCTCTGATACCACTTGATACAGACCCCCCTACTCTCCCTCGGGGTTGCGCGGCCTCTCGGTCAAGGATCTTAATCTCCTCAAGCTGGATTAGCTACTCGAGACCTTACAGGTCTCAGAATAAATCAAACATAGGCCCCATTATCACCCTCAGGTTTTTCACAGTCATGATCTGGTCATTACCAATTTGTTCATCGATCGACGGTTCACACTGATTGTGGGGCGCCAACGTGCTCGCTCTTTATCGTAGAGCTCTATCTCCACAGTCAGAAAGTGCTCGCCCAACTCGATCTAATCATGGTTATTGATCCCCTGTCCCAGCCAGATCAATGGCATTGGTGAATTGCAGGATGTGAACTAGCACGTCTGCTAATTTCACCTATGCACCCTGCAATGATTCCCTATCGTCGATCTTCGTTCACAGATCAACAGCCATAGACCACTTCAGTTATTCGGGCTTCGGGATTTTCAAACTCTCTACCTTCACTTTCTCCCGGAGTGCTTTGGCCCGAAATCGACGATATGTCGAAGTGTGTCTCCCACAGATCGACGACTATGGTTCACTTCGGCTCCTCAGGCTTCGGGAGTTTCAAACTCTCCACCTTCGCTTTCTCCCAGTGTGCTTTCACCCAAAGTTCACAGATCTTTGTCGTGTGTCCTTCTGGATCTGATGGTCAAGACTCACTTTGGTTATTCGAGCTTCAGGAGTTTCAACTCCTCCGCTCTCACTTTCTCTCAGAGAGATTTCACCAAAATTCAACGATCTGTCGATGTGTGTCTCCCACAGATCGACAACTGCAAATCGCTTCAGCTCTTCGGGATTCAGGAGTTTCAACTCCTGCACACTCGTTCTCTCCAGAAGTGCTTTCACCCGAAATTGCATATCTTACGCAACATGTCCCTTTAGATGATGGACGGTCCCTAACCTCTTCAGGACTTCGGTGAATCCTCGCTCATGTGTGCACACAGAGACTTAAAGCTCGTGCACTTTGCCCAGATCCAACGATCTAGAGCGATTATGCTCCCTCCTGGACGGATCTTGACCAATAACTCGTGAAACCTTTAGAGCTTCACTCCCTTTGAAGATTTATCCCACTATCTCTCTTGAAATTTATTTCTCAAATCATTTGACTCCTTAGAGGGTTATTTTTACACTTAGTCAAACTTTGAATTTGTGCACTCCCTGATGTTGATGATTGCAGCTATGTGAGACATTACCCAGCTTACAAACCTATGAGATGTGGATCATTGCAGCTATGTGAGTCTTTCTCTCAGCTTACAAACCTGAGAGAAAACCCCTACGAAGGGTGTGTGGTTCTTGCCTGAGACAGAGCTGGAATGTAGAGATGACATCCTCCATTCAGAGAGTTGAGAATAACTCCAGATGATTATCTAGTGGGAAAGGCGATCTGTTGAGTTAGACGTGCATGTGGCTGAGCACAAGGTGAACGTGTGAAATCCCAAAGTGCTAGGTGCATCATCATGTGAACAGAAATGAAGATGATGTATTAGCCTCCTTTGAGCAGCAGAGTTGACGAGAAAACTCCAGATGATTCTCCTATGTGAGGCAGTGGGAAAGAAGATCTGTAGAGTGGGCGTGCCTGTGGACGAGCACAGGTGAACGTGTGAAGATCTGGTTCTTTTGTGTAATGCAATGAGCTAGAGATATGTACATCCCTATGGATGTGCCCCTTGTGGATGAGCACTAGTGGGTGTATCGGATCCTTTGCTATATTGTATAAGAGTTAGACCTGCCTGTAACCCTAATTGTAATGTAAAGGGTACAGGTCGGCCCCACCTTAATGTGACTTCTAATTAATGTAAAAGATAATTAATTTGGTTAATATTAATTATATTATAAGCTAGTGAGGTCGGCCATGTTGTGACAATAGACACTTTTGTTGATAGGTTTAGGTTAGTATAAGTAAAGGTGAATTCCCCATTGAGGAAATATATCTTTCATGTGAGTTTGGAAATTTCAGCAAGTACACTTCTTTGGGAAAAGTGTGCACCTCTCTTGTGCGCTAGAGTTCTAGGGTTTGACACCCTCTTGTGTGCTAGGGTTTATCTTGGTGGTGAAGGTCTTTCTCTTGAGAAATATAGCAAAGGATTTTTCTGGGTTTTCTTCCCTTGTTGAGAAGGGTTTCCCAGGATACTTCTTGTGTTCTTGTGCATAGTGCTTCTTCTTGTAATCTTGGTTTCTACAACATTTATGATTATGGTTAAATGCTAAAATGGAATGAATTTCATGCTTAACCTGGCTTATTGAAAAATCAACATGGTATCAAAGCATAGGTCTTGAAATAACCCATTTCACAAGCATCCACCAAGTCTCATCTCACCTTTTACAGAACCGTACGGCCCTTTTAGGGTTTCCAGAAAATTCCATACGGCCTTCCTTTCAGTGGTGATTCATCCCTTAATACTTGGGCGTTGGGGATACTTTTGGCATAGAAGAGTACGGCCTCTTCTAGCGCATCTCCAGAAGCTCTCAAAACGAAATTCCAAGAAATTTTGATTTTTGACCCTAGGGTTTCTAGGGTGTCGAAATTTCGTGTAAAATATTAATTCTAGATTTTTGAACAAACATTCTCCTGAATCAGCAAGCATCCTTGTGACACTATCAAATTGATTGTTGGCAGTCATAAGTCCAATATAATCCAAGGTTGCTAATTCAACCTAATCATTAGGTTTTCAAAATCCAGTTGGCGAGAATTTGAAGAAACCAATCAAATGAAGAACAGATCATTAGTAGAACATAGGCTTGATGGAGCAAGAAACTTCAGCTCCTGGAAATCAAGGCTTCAAGTCACCCTTGAAGAAGATGACCTCTTGGATGTGGTAACTAAAACCCTACCAGCCACAGCTACATATATGGAGAAGAAGATAAGAAAGGAAGAAAATGTCAAAGCAAGGAAATTAATCATCTACTCAGTAAGAGACCACCTCTTACCTCAGATTGCCAACCTAAAGACAACCTATGATATGTATGAATCTTTAAAAGGAATGTTTGAAAGTGACAACACCCTCATAGCTCTTACCTTAAAGAGCCAACTTCAAAGTACCAAGATGAGGAAGGGTGACTCAATTGCCATCTTCTTTATGAAGTTATCAGATATTAAAGCACAGCTAGAGAGCATCAAGGAAATCATGTATGATAGAGAACTTGTCTTAACTACTCTCTGAAATATTCCAAAATTGTGGGAGCCTTTCATTCAAAGTATCAGTGGAAGAGAAGCTCTACCAACCTTTGCTCGTCAATGGACAGATTGTACTCAAGAAGAACTTAGACTTAGAAATAGAGGAGTGGAAGATTCCTTAGAAGAAAATCATGCTCTTGCACTTCATACAAAGAAGGGAGGAAATTCAAAAGAAATTCTAGGAAAACATTTAAAGGTGAAAAGTCTTCATCGAATCCAGGTTATCAAAGAAGAGATGTTTCATAAATTTAGTGCTACATATGTGACAGTTATGGACACTATGCAAGAAATTGTCCAACCAGGAAGAAGGGAAGACAATATGCTTCCACCGTTGACATTGATCCAGACCCACCTCAAAATAATGAAGAAAAGAGAGAGGAGAAGTACTTCCTCTAAAACTAAAGCATGACTACAAACCAGATAAACCAATTGATTTCAAATTTTATAGTTGATTGCATTTTTGAATAAATCCCTAATATGGGAACCCTCAAAGACTTGGACCATTATCCCTAGTACGGGAGTCCAAACCTTATTGATTGATTATTATACGAGACAATCAGAGATGTTTTCCTTAAAAGGAAGAGATATCCATTCAAACAAACCCAGAGAATCTCAAATGAAGATTGACAGTGAAACAATACCCTCTCCCCCTTCAGCAGTCCAGAGGGAGACAGACATTATTCCAGTTTCTTCAGTTGATATGGTCAGAGATATTGCAGTAGAGCATAAAAAACCTACTTAAAATCACTCTGCAAGAAGCAGAGAAAACATACAAGCCTCTCAAGGAACATTCTGAAAAATTAAAAGAGATCATCAAAGCTATCTTTCAGTTATGAGACACCTTATTGATGCTGAGCCTCCTTGTCTTAGAGAAGTCATAGGAGAACAGGTATGCCAAGATGCCATAACAATAAAAATACCATAATATCTTAAATAATGATGCATAAGATATTATTCAGAAAACAGAAAGGAATTTTGTAGTAACTTCCAAGTTGATCTATAAGATCAAACATGCAGCTCATGGAAGTGTTCAGAAATACAAAACAAGATCTATAGCTAGAGGTTTCTCACAAACAAAGGGAGTTGCCTATGATGAGACACTTGATCCAGTAAACCCAATACACTTCGATTCGTACTACCATCCATGAGTTGGAAACTATATCAGATAGATAGATTCTTGATGAGTTTGGATTTCAGCGCAAGTATTGTTGATCCAAACCTATATTATTACAGTGTTGGTGACAAGAGCATGATTCTGATAACTCATTCAGAAAACCTTATTGTTGGATACAAGTAATCCTTGACTTCATAATTCAAGATAAAGAATCTGAGTATGATACACTACTCCTTGAGACAAGAAGTATGACAGAGGACCAATGAGATTTTCCTGAGTCAAAGAAAATATACAGTAAAGATACTAAAGAAGTTCAAGTATGACAGAATGCAGAATCCACCATGATAAATTTAAAAGGAGAAGTTTGATAACAATTCAGACGAGACTGATCCACATTGGATCACTGATATATATGGTTAACACCAGACTTTGTCATTTCATGAGTCAACCAAGACAAACTCACTAGACAACAACAAAACATGAGGCACAATCGGATATGGCCTGAGATATGTCCCCAGAGTAAAATTGAGTTTGCAGGATATATTGATTCAAGATTGAGTAGAAAATACAGTGAACCAAGAAAATCACATCTAGTTGATGTTCTACCATAAAGTTTGCCATGGTTTCCTAATGCAGAAGGAAACGAAAAACATTGTGGCCTTGAATACCATAGAAGCAGAGTATGTACCATTGAGTGTGAAAAGTAGTATGGCTTCGCAAACTCCTTGAGAACCCAGTGTTTCATGATGAGATGAAATATTATTATATCAGAAATATGATGCAGAGAAACTTCCTACACATGAGAAGATTGCAAACATCTTCACCAAACTAATTTGGTGAAGAATTCCTTCCTAGTTGAGAGGGAGTATTGATGACTCCAGCCAAGACATAATTCAGAGTACATTCATGTGAGACTTGGCATGGCAAAGAATGCCTCCCTAGCTGAGAGGGAGTGTTGATGATTGCATTTATGTGAGACATTCTCCAGCTTACAAACCTATGAGATGTGGATCATTGCAGTTATGTGAGTCTTTCTCTCAGCCTACAAACCTGAGAGAAAGCCCGTAACAATGGTACGTGGTTCCTGCCTGAGATAGAGTTGGAACGTAGAGATGACCTCCTCCATTCAGAGAGTTAAGAAGAACTTCAGATGATTATCCAGTGGGAAAGGTGATCTATTGAGTTAGACATGTCTGAGGTTGAGCACAAGGTGAACATGTGAAATCCCAAAGTGTTGGGTGCATCGTCATGTGAACAAAAATGAAGATGATGTATTAGCCTCCTCTGAGCAGCAAAATTGACGAGAAAACTCCAGATAATTCTCATGTATGAGGCAGTGGGAAAGAAGATCTATAGAGTGGACGTGTATGTGGATGAGCACATGTGAACGTGTGAAGATCTGGTTCTTCTATGTAATGCAATGAACCAGAGATATGGACATCCCTATGGATGTGCCCCTAATGGATGAGCACTAGTGGGTGTATCAGATCCTTTGTTATATTGTACAAGAGTCGGACCTACCCGTAACCCTAATTGTAATGTAAATGGTACAGGTCGGCCCCACCTTAATGTGACTGCTAATTAATGTAAAAGATAATTAATCTGGTTAATATTAATTATATTATAAGCTAGTGAGGTCAGTCATGTTGTGCCAATAAACACTTTTTTTGACAGGTTCAGGTTAGTATAAGTAAAGGTAAATTCCCCATTGAGGAAATATATCTTTCATGTGAGTTTGGAAATTTCAGCAAGTACACTTCTTTGGGAAAAGTGCACACCTCTCTTGGGCGCTAGAGTTCTAGGGTTTGAGCACCCTCTTGTGTGCTAGGGTTTATCTTGGTGGTGAAGGTATTTCTCTTGAGAAATATAGCAAAGGATTTGGCTGGGTTTTCTTCCCTTGTTGAGAAGGGTTTCCCATGATACTTCATGTGTTCTTGTGCATGGTGCTTCTTCTTGTGATCTTGGTTGCTGCAACATTTATGATTATGGTTAAATGCTAAAATGGAGTGAACTTCATGCTTAACCTAGCTTATTGAAAAATAAACACTTGCAACAGATTTTCATGCCATATTTAACTTCTTGCGGGAAACTGTGCACATCTTGCAGCATTCCCTTCGCACTCCTTGCAAATTGAAGTTTCACGCTATCACTTCTGAGCTTCTGAGTCGAATCGGACTCTGTCAATGCACTCCTTACGGATTGTATGCACACCTTGCATGAACTCAGTGAAGAGAAACAATTGAAACTTATCCAAATACTTCACAGTATCATATGCTCAATAACATAACTCATTCATTCATGGAAATAGAAAATAACAGGGAAGAGTTTAGCAACAACAACTCCACACACATTTGGATCAATTTTCCTCTATTATTTTCACTTAATGTAAAAATGGCTACGGCTATGAAAATCAACAATTAAAATTCAACTATCTCCTAACAAATTTCCACTATCCTCCATGTTCAACAGCCTCATTTGGGCATACAATATTCCTACTTATCCCTCGAGGACTCTTAGGGTTCCCTCCGACTACCTATCTACTCCAAAAAAAAAACTAACTACCACTTAATTTCTGTTACATTAAATTCTAGGAGTGAAACTCCTAGATCACTCGTGATCATTCAGCTCCCAAGCGTTTTGATCTTCTTCAGTTTTCAATCAGTTCAATAAACGATTTGTAGGAAACACTAGCGTTAAGATTATGAATTGATTCAAAGGCACGCTAAGGCATTGAGTTTTATCCCCACGTGTGTTTGTTGTGTAAATGTGTTGAACCTGCACAGAATAGATCTAGCTAGAAAATACTGCACACATTTGCAGAGAGAAATTGAGAAAGAAGAAGCAAGATAGAAAGAATGGAAGAATTCTCATTAACCGTATTCCACACTCAAAAGAGTGAATAATTTACAATAGATATAGGATACATGAGTAACTAATGAGCCATAGTGGTGATCTAGAGTGATCTGGACACACACCAGCAGTTACAAGAGTAAACTGCCACCTAGTCTAGTCTCTCAGGCAGTTACGGGAGTGAACTGCCACCTAGCTAAGTTAACTAGTCAACTAGTCTTCAATTAACTAATTGAACAAAGAGTGGTGAGTTGGTGATGATCCCAATGTTGCATGGTGACAAAACCAATGCAACATCTAAACTCAACTCAACTAGTCAAACTGAAGTGTCAATTGAAAGAGAATATTCTCCAGGTGGAATATTCTCCCCTAAAATATAGGAGACTGGA
>ML800574.1:480794-492801 GCA_009831015.1 Picea engelmannii
AATCTAATAATAAAATAATAATAATGACATGATTAATCCACAATGGGGATTTAATCAAATAACAAAATAATAATAATGATTAATCCACAATGGGGATTTAATCCAATAATAAGAATGCTCTTCGCAGTTACATTATTTCAACATGTTGACCCATGTTGAAATATCTTGGTTTGTTCATGTATTTGATAGTACAGTAATCATGTAATGACATGGTTTCCTGGAACTGATCACCAAGATCCTAGTACTCCCTCAAGTAATCACTAAAATCTTCACCTTGTCCTCGTTGATCTTTATTTCTTGTTTGTTGCTCCCCCAAGAACTAAGGAAAAATAGGTCTAGGAATCACTTTATTGGTGGTCCTAGTGTGGTTTTGAGCGGGGATATTGTTGGTGTTGCCTTATGCATGATTCTCATTGTTCCCATTGGAACCCCCTACATCATTGTTACTCACATGGTTTTGATTTGCTTGAGTGACAGAAATTAACTGTGTCATAAGTTGTATCGATTGTTGTTGCCCCTGTTGGGTTGTTGTATTCTTCGCAGTGAAAGTCGAAGGTCGAGGTGGGTTGACCAAACACACTATAAGTCAAAGTAATTGACAGAAATTTGAAGATTTCAACCAACAAGAGGTCGACAAGCGGTCGTGTGGCAAGTGAATGAAGGTGAACTGGGAGTTGAATCATAATCCGACTTGGTAGTCGATTGTAACAGAATCTCGAGATTCGCAAGATTTGTACCCAATGATTTGTGTGGGTCTGTAATTGTTTTTGGGCGCATTTATTTAGGGTTTTTCCTACTGAAAGCCTATAAATAAGGAGTGTTGTAATGTTGTAAAAGCTATTATTTAGATCAATCGTTTTAGAGGTTGTTGATCATGTAGATGTAATCCAAATTAGCTATAGGGTTGTTCTTGTGTAAAGCAAGAAGGTACGATGTCGATTGTGTCCTAGGTGTGAACAAATGTTAGGCATGTAACCTTTTATTCTAAATGAATAACACAACAAGAGAGCAAGACACTCAAGGAATATTAATTTTCCCATTTGGTTTCCAGGGTAAAATCTATGTGTATTGTGTGTTTGTTTTGTCATTTGATTTATAGCTTAAATATTTATCTCTCTTATGTTAGGTTTAGCGTGGAAGTGCTCAATTTTCTTACATGTGCTATAAGAGCTTGGTTTAACATCTTTGGATCTGAGATAAACCCTAGGATCAGTAAGAGTCATAAGTCAGAGATCTTTAAATTTGTGCTTAAAGAATGGCGAGTAGCTTGAGAATAGAGATCCAAAAATTCAATGGCCAAAATTTTGAGCTTTGGAAGCTTAAATTTGATGATCTTGTGGATCAAGAACAATGGGAAGTAGTCTATCCAGGTACCATTCTGACAGGTATGTCGAAGGAAGAATGGGAGAAACTCGAGAGAAGGGCAAGGAGTATGATTTAACTTTTTCTTGCAGATATGGTGTTGTTGAATGTCTCAAGAGAAGACTCGGCCAAGAAATTGTGGGACAAGTTGGAAATCTTTTACCAGTCGAAATCCTTGGTAAATAAGTTATTCCTTAGAAAGAAATTGTATATTCTGAGGATGATTGAGGGAAGTACGGTAATTGAGCATTTAGATGTGTTTAATACCATAATAATCCAGTTATCTTCTGTGGATATTAAAATCACTAAGGAGGAGAAATGTATTAGTCTATTATGTTATTTTCCAGACTCTTAGGATAGCTTAGTCATGGCTATAGGGAGTAATTCAACAACATTAGCTCTAAAATACATGGTTGCATCTCTACTATTAGAATAAATGAGAAGGAACAACATGAAAGGTTCGACCAAATATGCATTAGTGGTGAGAGGTTGATTGGTTGATAGATATAAAGGAACATTCTACGGTAGAAATTCTAAGTCGAAGGGTACAATCTAAATACCCGATTCATTCGACGAGAAGATCTTGGAAATGCGGTAAAGTTGGGCATTATAAAAAGGACTGGAATTCGAAGGCAATGGAAGTCAATACAGGATCCAATGAGAAGCATTCGAGTGATAGAAATACAACTCTAGATAAAAGGAGGCGATGGGTACCTGGCATCGACCAGTATACAATCAGATCAAGATGTTTGGTTGATCGACTCAAGAGAATCGTATCATATGACACTACATAGAGAATGGTTCTGCGAATATGAACAATATGCAGGAGGAGATGTGTTCTTGGGGGACAAATCGACAACCAAAATTGTCGGACGGGGAAGAGTTTGATTGATATTGCAGGATGGGAGGAGTAGAACTCTCACTGGTGTGCTACATATTCCAGGTTTGACTAGAAACATGATATATGTCAGCAAGATGAGTAATGCAGGAGTGCACACTCTATTTCAAAAGGATGTGTGCAATATGGTTAGAGGTGTGATGGTCTTAATGAAAGGAGTTGGGATTGGAACCCTATACATTATATTAGGGAATGTCGACTCGACTGGATGCAACAACATCGTTGTTCCTGAAGTCGACTCGACTTGGACTCGACTCGACTCAACGCGGGCTAAGTAGATTCAAACTGACTCGACAAGTCTTCGTCAAGTCGACCCGACCATGCTATGGCACGAGAGGATGAGATACATTGAAGAAAAAGGACTTCGAGCTATGCATAACAAAGGTATGGTCAAATATTTTCCAGAATTTAATTTAGAAGTCGACTTTTGTGAACATTGTATATATGGAAAACAAAGTTCAGCGAGGTTCCCATCTGGAGCGACAAAGGCAAAGGGGATTCTAGAACTGGTTCATAGTGATGTGTTGCGGTGATTGTTCTAAGGTAATTCCTAGGTAGGCGGTCTAATCGTTCTAAGGTAAGTCTTATAAGTAAGGAAAGTACCGGTGGTAAAAAGGTAAGTCTATGTTGTTTGGGGAATGTTTGCCCCCCACCCATGTCCTACACGCATAGTTTGTTCTAAGTAAATCTCATAAGTAAGGTATGCAGTGGGAGTTTGTTGTTCTCAAGTAAGAAACCAAGGCATGTAGCGGTCATAATTGGAAGGTAAGTCTATGATTCAATATCGTTTGTCATTAACAGGTAAGCCTCCCATTCAATATCATCAAGGAAAGCCAACTAAGTAATAGAAGCAGTAAGTAAGGTAAGCAGTATGCATTGTTAGGAAGGTAAGCTCCATCCTCCCTTTGTCTCGGTCATGTCAAGAAAGTTGTGGGGTAGGGTCCCACGTAACACTTTTGGTAGGAAACGTAAGCGGTAAGAAGGCAGTATGCGGCGTGAGGAAGGTAAGCGCCATCCCCCATACTGTCTATTTGTGTCAAGAAAGTTGTGGGGAAGGGGCCCCGAAGACGTACAATATCCAATTGTTGTTCTAAGGTCGTGCATGCATGATATATTGTCGCAGTAAAATATTGTAAGTAATAATAAGGGGTAATAAAGGTAAGATCCATCCTCTGCATCGTACATTCGTATCAAGAAAGTTGTGGGGAAGGTTAATGAGGTGTTTCCATTCATCGGTGCACCCGTCCATAACCAGGGAACCGACTCCCATGTACTTCATAGTTTACTCGTGATCCAGCCAAAGAATCCATCCATCTCTTGGTTGGTTGCTTTGCTCGCTTGGGGAAATAAATATGTGCTCGACTAGGCTAATGTGCATTTTTATTTTACAACAAAAAACTAGCAACCAATTCTCAGGTGTATTCACAGATGATCATCGGCTAGAAATGATAAGGGTGGGCATAAACAACGTCACTGTTTCTAAACCATAGTTCGTTATCGTTGCTTTTCCAGTATGATCCTATTATGCTATACTATGAATAGAATAGGGCACTTCGTTGTTTTTGAACCTCTTGATTCCCTTACTAAATAATAGAAAGGGAAGGGAAGACACAGGCAGAACTCCTTCCTTTGTTCTCGCTAATCCGATGAATCAAAGTAGGGAAGTTACCAGCAATCAAAATTCAATATAAAAGGGGAGAATGGCTTGATTGACAAGTGATATGAAAGGGAGAACAATGTCGTGTTGGGTCCAAGAATCCATAGTATTCATATCACTCTACCATGGGTTGTTAAGGTTTAAGATATTATTAGGTTTCTTTTCAATTTACTAGATAACTATAGCATAGATAGGATCACTGAGAGAAACACAATCACAAGATACACAACATTTATCTTGGGAAACCCTCATGGGGAAGAAAACCCAACAAAAACTTCCTTAATATAGATAGTCAATACAATGCCAAGACAATAAACCAAAACACTAGAGAATATCCAACATTGAGCAATGTGCCTCTCTCTTCCTTCTTCTCCCAACTGCAACTGCCAAACTTGTCCATTGGATGAGCGAATGAGTGAGTGAGATAATGAGGCTCTGGATTCCTTTATTTATACAAATAGGCAGGCGCTGAAAAGGTGTCTCTTCATTGGACAGGGCTGACTTGTATTCTTAGTGGTTAAAACCACTTTAATTAGCCTAGGGGGCGACTTCTTAATTTTCACAATATATTTAGGGTTTGACCAATCCACAAAAGGGGATTTGGTCAATTACAATGCCTGACATGATCAATCCACAAAAGGGGATTGATCTAATGAATAATAACTCAATAATAAATAGAATACTCTTTGCAGTTACAACATTTCAACACTCCCCCTTAACAAGAAGGGTATTCTACAACATCATAAGGGGAGAGAGAGAGGGCAGCAATATCAACAGCATCTGGAACACTGACTAGCATATCTATAAATCATCGGAAGTTTTTTTTTCTCATCATCAATATCATCATCCACCGCAAGGAGCTAGAATGGAATCATCATCATATGCATCAACATGGATTAGTATAACACTAATACATCATTATCATCAATAACAACATAAAGCTTATACAACATCAACACCAGCAGCATCATAGCACAAAGGTTGGAGCATCATCAACATCGACACTAGGCTGGAAATCTTCAGCATGAAGCTGGCATCTCAACAACATCAGCACGAAGTTGGCATCTCAACAACATCCACACGAAGTTGGAAATCTTCAGCACAAGACCGGTATCTCAACAACATCAGCACGAAGCTGGAAATCTTCAGCACGAAGTTGGCATCACAACAACATCAGCACGAAGTTGGAAATCTTCAGCACCAGGCTGGCATCAACACTACTCCCCCTTTCGAGGGAGGTCCTTTCGGACTACACCAAGCTTATCTCGAAAGTGCTCAAACTTTACACGAGACAAAGGCATGGTCAGCACATTTGCAACCTATTCATTCATGCTAACATATTGGAGCTTTATGGATCCTCTCTACACCATATCACGAATGTAATGATATCGGATTTCTATGTGTTTTGACTTGTCATGGAACACAGCGTTCTCTGTCATCTTTATACAACTTTGGTTATCACATAGAATCACGGTTGTTTCCATCTCCAGATCGAATAGTCATGTCAACAACTTCTGAAGCCATATGGCTTCACAACTGGCGGAACATGCACCAATGTATTCAGCTTCTGTCGTGTTGAGATCGATACTTTATTGCTTCCTACTCTTCCATGAGATCATGCCTGACCCCAGATAGAAACAACATCCTGAAGTGCTCTTTCTGTCAAAAACACTTCCATCCCAATCCGAATCGGTATAACCAATCAGTCTGAAGTCTTGATCTCCATTGTGGCAGAGACCAAAGTCCAACGTACCCTTAAGGTATCTCATCACATGTTTTGCAGCAACAAGGTGAACATGTTTGAGCTCTACCAGATACTAACTCAAGGTGTTCACAGCAAAACATATATCTGGCCTGGTGTTCGTTAGATACATCAACGACCCAATGATCTGTCTATACAACGTAGCATCAACCAATTCCAACGAAGTATCAACCAGGAGCTTCAACTTTGTTTCCATGGGTGTATTCATGGTTTTACACTCCAACATATCAAACATGTTCAGTATTTCAACTGCATACTTCCCTTGGTTAAGGAAGATCTTCTCTGGGCTCTGCCAAACCTCAAGACCTAAGAAATAGTGCATTAGGCCTAGGTCTTTCATCTCAAATTTTGCAACGAGCTTCTTCTTACCATCAGTGATAAGCTTTTATTCTTCAGTTAAGAATAATTCATCTACATACAACAACAATATAACATGCTCATCATTCATAACCTTGAAGTAAAGGTTAGAATCAGCTTTACTCTTGGTAAAGCCCAAGCTCATCAAGAAACTGTTAATTCTTCCATACCAAGCTCTAGGAGCTTGCCTCAATCTGTACAGAGCCTACTTCAATCTGCAGACATGAGCCTTTATGTCTTCAACTTCAAACCCTTGAGGTTGTTCTATATACACTTCTTCTTCAATGACACCATTTAAGAATGTTGTTTTCACATCCATCTAGTGTAACTTCCACTTCATCTTAGCTGCAAGGGCTATGATGGTTCTGATAGAATTGTATCTGGCTACAGGAGCAAATGTCTCTTCATAGTCAATTCCTTCCTTTTGAGAAAATCCACGAGCTACAAACCTTGCTTTATATTTCTCAATACTTCCATTAGAAACATGTTTTATCTTGTATAACCATTTGGAAGATACCACATCTTTGCTCTTCGGTCTGGGAACTATTTCCCATACATCATTCTTTATAATGGATTGGTATTCTTCTGTCATGGCATCTGCCCATTCTTTCTCTTGATGGCTTCTTCAAAGTAAGTAGGCTCCTTCTCTAAGAGATCACACATCAAAGCCATATAATAAGAGAATGGCTTGGGTTTCTTGACTTGTCTCATGGTCCCTTCGGGGGCACCATACTTCTCTCCATCTTGAATAAGTTCCCTTGCCCAGGTTGGCTTTCTCTTGTGGGAGATCGTCATCTGGGGAGGTTCTTAAGATTTTATTATGTCATGATCTTCTAGAATCTCCTCATCAGGAGAAGTTATGACTTCTCTCACTGCTTCTGCAACTCTGGGAGCCACAGGTTCTTCTTCATATACTTCTTCAAGCTGGCATCTTCTTGATTTATTGAGTGTTTCATCTTCATCAAAGGTTACATCTCTTCTTATCTCAATATGATGGTAACTTGGTATGTATATTCTGAAGGCCTTGGAGACCTCACAGTATCCAACAAATATTCCCTTCTTTCCTAAAGGGTCTAACTTGGTTCTCTTCTCTTTCGAAATGTGTACAAATACAGGACGACCAAATATTTTGAGATGGCTTACTTATGGCTTATTTTTAGCGAACATCTCTTCAAGGGTCTTGAACCAAAGTGCACTATGGGACAATTTGTTATGTACATACATTGTTGTTCTTGTTGCTTCTGCCCATAAGTGCATTGGAAGATCTTGATCATGGATCATAGTCTTTACTGCTTCCATTATAGTTCTGTTCTTTCTTTCTACTACACCATTTTATTGAGGATTGTAGGGAGTAGAGAGCTCCCTCTTGATCCAGGGTTCCTGAATCAAGTTTATAATTTGATTCTCCTACTCCTTTGATAGGATATTGATAATCATCTCCAAGTGTAACTTTTTGGGGAAAGTTCTTTTCTATAAGGCAAGAGAGAATGTCTCTTTGACATGTCATGTGCTTGGAAGCACCATTGTCTATGAGCCAAGTGTCCTTACCAGGTGACACTGATCCTGAGAGGGCGTAGATTAAGACATAGTCTTCAATCTATTATTTTATCATCTTTGTTGGTGGCTCTTCATCTTCAATTGTGTGGGCATGGTGCCTCTTGTTTCTCTTCTTGTATTCTTCTCTTCTAGCTAGACAATTCTTAGCAATGTGTCTCATCTTGTCACAATGGTAACATTGGTAGGATGAGAAATCTTTTTCTCTTCTTTGATTTTACTGAAACTTCTGGAATCTCCTTGGAGGGTGAGATTCTTTATGTATGATATTGTTTGGGGGTTGAGACTCCTTATGTTGATGAGTTTATTTCTGGAAGTAAGACCTCTTCCTTCCTCCTTTAGTATGAGCAGCTAGGGCTTGATCTTCATCTCTTGATAGTATTGCTTCTCTATTAGCTACTCTTGCTTCTTTTTTAACGCATTCTTCCCAAAGACTGTCAAAGTGTAGTTTCCCCTTTCTGGCACAAATAGTTTGGATGAATGCATCCCAAGATCTTGTGAGACCATCAAGGGTTTTCATTATGAGTTCGTCTTCATCTAGAGTATCACCAATTGATTCTAGTTGTTCCATGAATTGTGATATTCTAGAGAAATACTCTTGAATTGTTTCTCCTTTCTGCATCCTTGTATTTTTTAGTTGAGTTGTTAGATTCATCTTCTGGTTGATGTTCTTTCCTTCATACATCCTGCTTAGGGCATCAAACATTTATTTTGGAGTCTTCTTTGAAGCCACTTGAGGAATCAAGTGATCTTTAATAGAATCTGCAATTATTATTTTGGCCCTAACTATGTCCTTTTGGTGTTTTTCTTTAGCTGCAGCATCGGTAGGCTCTGGTACATCTTCTTTAATGAATCTTGCTAGGTCATTGTCTTCAAGAATGAGTACTGCAATCCTATACTTCCAGACACATAATTTTTCCACACCTTCTAGCTTGTCAACAAGCTTGGTGCTTGCAGACATCTTGACCTGAAGCTGGGAAAATAACCAAAAAATGAAAGTCCTCAGAATTTAATTTTGAACTTACGAGGAGGTGTGCTTGGTTGAGGCAAGTATCCTAATTAGATTTCAGAAAATCCAAATTTTGTCCCTTCAAACATGACTAGTGGAATTCTGGACTGGTACTTCTGGTATTGGTTCTGGTTTTCTGGTACTTTTGGTTTTCTCGTACTTCTGGTTTTCTGGTACCGGTGAAAACTAGGGTTTCACTTTTTGGGAGTTCTATCCACTAAAAAAGTGTGTTGAGACTGCCAAAGAGTTTGCTAGGCTAGGGCGCACTTACTTGATGAGTTTTAGGCTGAAATTCTTCTTCAATAGAAAACCCTAATTTTCTTGTACGACAATAGTGACGTTTTTGCTTATCTAGTGAAAGATGTTCTCTTCAGCTTAGCTCTGATACCGTGTTAAGGTTTAAGATATTAATAGGTTTCTTTTCAATTTACTAGATAACCATAGCATAGATAGGATCACTGAGAGAAACGCAATCACAAGATACACAACATTTATCCTGGGAAACCCTCGTGGGGGAGAAAACCTAGCAAAAACTTCCTTAATATAGATAGCCAAGACAATGCCAAGACAATAAACCAAAACACTAGAGAATATCCAACACTGAGAAATGTGCCTCTCTCTTCCTTCTTCTCCCAACTGCAATTGCCAAACTTGCGCACTGGATGAGCGAATGAGTGAGTGAAATAATGAGGATTTGGCTTCCTTTATTTATACAAACTGACAGGCGTTGAAAAGGTGTCTCTTCACTGGGCAGGGACAACTTGTCTTCTTAGTGGTTAAAACCACTTTAATTAGCTTGGGGGACGAATTCTTAATTTGCACAATATATTTAGGGTTTGACCAATCCACAAAAGGGGATTTGGTCAATTACAATGCCCGACATGATCAATCCACAAAAGGGGATTGATATAATGAATAATAACTCAATAATAAATAGAATACTCTTTGTAGTTACAATATTTCAACACGAGTATATCGCTAACAACCGGTAAAGTAAGAGGAACCCACCCTTTCTCATGGATGGAGAAAATGCATTAGCTATGGGGTATTGAAACAGAGCAACACCCTGACAGATGGGGAAAACTCTAATTATGGCATCATTTTGGCCTGAGTTTTCCACATCCATCTGACATAGGTCTCACTTACCATCCATCCTAGCTGGGAAAAATGGAATGAGCTTTATGAAAGCTCTCCCATGCAGAGGGAAGGGGGAATACAATGAAGAGATTTAGATAGATCCCACCTTAAATAATAAGAGGTTGGGGCCTCCTCAAGAGTTTAGTTAGACTCAGTCCAACCCTAATCGTATTTTAGGGAGTCTATGGAGAGTGATCCAAAGATAGATTCAATTTTGAATAAACTCTTGACATGTCAATTGGACCTATTTTGAAACGCTCTAATATTTCAATCCTAGATTTGCTTGTCATACCCATATGCTTACTATTTAGATTGGGCACTTTCATTAATAGGGGAAGTTTAAGGTTGGGTGATCCACACAGATTCTATCTAGATATGTGTGCCCAGTGCTTCCAATATGCGCTTCGTGTGTGTGGAAAAATGAATGATGTCGTGGATATTCATTTTTCTTTGTCTTACTCATTGATTACTACTTAAGGTGGGCATCCCCCTTGCTACTTTCCCTCCTAAGGTGCAATGTGAGAGAGAGAGTGAATGAGTGAGTGATTGAGAGTGATAGATGGGAAAGTGAAACATTTCATGATAGAGTGAGAGGATATGAGTGCATGAGTGAGTGATTGAGAGAGTGATTTGGGTGAGAAAGAGTGATAGAAGAAGAATAAGTGAACCAATCTATTATATAATGAAAAACATTGCTTGCATAATATTGGAATCTCTCACTCACTAATATGTATATAAGAGACTGGTATGTTTCACTTATAGTTGTTATAAGCCACTCACTCGATAAAGCGATTTGATATATTCGGTGCGGTCCCCATTTCCATATAATAAGAGCCCCAATATTTTGATTGATCGGAACTGTTGAACACAATATCAGCCCCGCATGCGTTGTTGAGCTTGCATATCTAGTTGCAGTTGATTCATAGGCCCCGAAATGATTTGAAAAGCGCTACTATGATCCCCTGATTGAAGCGGAATTGAAGTGTGTGCTCGTCGATTAGCCCTTCCATGTTTCCACAATCACTCAACGTCGAGAATAATAAGCGATGATTAGATGTAAGCCCGTTGGAATGACGATACTTCTTCCCCACTTATGATAGGTGTTGGTGGCATTTTAAGGGAAGCAGTTATCACTCTGATTTCTAAAGTGATTGAGATGTGAATACAAAGTCATTGTTTGAGAGATGGGAGTGTAGGTGGACCCTTGATCCAGCATCGTCTAGCATCCCTTGAATAATAATGAGAAGCATTCAAGTGATAAAAAGACAACTCTAGATAAAGGAGGTGATGTGTACCTGGCATCGACCAGTATACAGTCAGATCAAGATATTTGGTTGATCGACTCAAGAGCATCCTATCATATGACACTACATAAAGAATGGTTATGTGAATATAAATGAAATGGAGGAGATTTGTTCTTGGGGGACGATTCGACAACCAAAATTGTCGGACGGGGAAGAGTTCGATTGATACTGCGGGATGGGAGGAGTAGAACTCTCTCAAGTGTGCTACATATTCCAAGTTTGGATAGAAACATGATATATGTCAGCAAGATGAGTGATGTAGGAGTGCACACTCTATTTCAGAAGGATGAGTGCAAGATGGTTAGAGGTGTGATGATATTAATGAAAGGAGTTGGGATTGGAACCCTATACAATATATTAAGGAATGTCGACTCGATTGGATGCAACAACATCGTTGTTCTTGAAGTCAACTCGACTTCGACTCGAAACGACTCAACTTGGGCTAAGTCAATTCAAACTGACTCGACAATTCTTCGTCAATTCGACCCGACCATGCTATGGCATGAGAGGATGGGATACATTGGAGAAAAGGGACTTTGAGCTATGCATAACAAAAGTATGGTCGAAGATTTCCCTGAATGTAATTTAGAAGTCGACTTTTGTGAACATTGTATATATGGAAAACAAAATCTGGTGAGGTTCTCATCTGGAGCGACAAGGGAAAAGGGGATTCTAGAATTGGTTCATAGTGATGTGTTTGGCCCTATTTCATTTCCTTCACTTGGTGGATCCATGTATTATGTCTCCTTCATAGATGACTTTTCAGGGAAGAGGTGGATATATTCCTTGAGGAATAAATCAGAGGTGGATAATAGACTTAACTATACGACGCCACTCGACAACCAACAAGACGCAACCACGATGTTCAGCACAAGAAGACTGAAGGCACACAACGAGTAACTGCAACAATATACGACCCTAGGCATAAGGCGCACAACACAAACAATAAGACATTCTGGGGGTGCAC
>ML800574.1:517352-559739 GCA_009831015.1 Picea engelmannii
TTTGCTGGGTTTCTTCCCCTAGAGGGTTTCCCAGGATAAATGTTGTGTCTCTTGTGAATGTGTATTTCTCAGTGATCTTGTTCTTATTATGCTCTTATCTATTGAAATGCAAAGAACTATAATAATGGCATAAACATTAACACCGAGAGCCATATTGACTTGAGCCTGGCTCTGGAGGGCCCATCCTTCTTCTTCAGCGCCTCCATTCTGTCAGCAGCAGCAACATCCATCCCATCGGCCTGGTTCTGAAGTAGAAGTGGGTCTTGCTCCATAAGGTAATGAGACCGGGTATCATGGTATGTGTCACTTTGATTCTCAAAACATTTGAATATGTGCATTTAATTCTCTTTTACTTCATGACGTGTGCTTGGACTTTATGCCTTTTGACTTGTCCATACCTGGGGGGATGACAGAATGCCCTAGCAAGTTGGTTCCCTTAGGAGTGAGTTGCCACTGAGTGGGTTCATGAAAGTGTTGAGGGAAAGATATGCAATTATCTTACTCAAGCATTTTCGGATCTTGCTTGGCTAATGCAAGATAGTTGGGAATGTTACCCTATGTTTATAGCCTCAAAAAATGTTTCTCAATCCACAAGTATTAATTACAAGGGGTTAGGATGATTTTTTAATAAAATATTATTGCAAAAAAGTATAACATGTTTATACCATTTTCTGAATAATATAGATGCAAAAGGTAAATGTGGAGACAAAAGCAAAAATACCAAGTCACATATCAACACAAATGAGACAGAAAAGCAATCTCTTATTTCATTCCAATAAATCAAAAGAGTTGTTCTCTTTACAAAAATCCCTGAGGAAGTTTGGACCAAAGTCAAACTTAGATATCCCCGATGAAAACCATACAAAAGGACTTTGACAGGAAGTAAAAACTGAACTTTAAAATCTGGACTAGCTTGCCACGGATTGTTGCCCACTCGACTCTGCACAATATCCTTCATCAGTCATGAAATTTAATTCATAAACAAACAAATCTACATAGACTATCAAAGATAGATCAACACCTCTGAAAACAAGTTTATTAATGATGTAATTCAGCTTTGAATCTTTTTGTCTACAATATGACCATGTTGTCATAAAAGAGAATTAGGCTTTTAATGAATTGAAGAATGAATGAAAACTGAACTATCTCAATAAAACTCAAGAGAAAACCTTGGTATGTTTTCTCCTTATATTCTCCCATTTTTCTTCATTCTCATTTTGTTTTCATGCATCCCAAATTAGTTGAAGTAGTTCAACCACTTCATTTAGTTAAGTTAACAAAAACTCAACAAACTTTTAGTTTAGGGGAAGAATTAATATAAGAATTAAAATAAGGGTCATTTAATAAATAATAACTAGTAGGTGGGACCCCTTATAACTCCCTTTAATGTCTTTAACAAAAATAAACATAACTAGACAATAAATCAAACACATCCCTCCTTGTGGCTCTCATAATCATCCTCATAATTTGAAAATTAAATATCAATGATATTTCAAATCATATCCAAACATATAATATCCAAAAATAGTACATTGTCTAAAAACTTCAACAGTTCATTGTTTTTAATAAAACAATAATAAAATATACTCAAAAACCATATTTGCCACTTTGGGAGGAAATTTTCCCTTTGTTGTTGCTATCTCCTTTTGACTTCTCTGAATTAGTCTTGGGTTGTGTGGAGCCTTTAGGCTTGATCTCACTGATGACATGAGAACAGTCATCTCTCAAGTGCATGCGAGATGAAACAGATTTGGCTGAATCACTTGAGGGGGAGGAGGGGGTAGCAGCAGATTTTCATTTATCACGCATAGGGTGGGCTTTGGTTTTGAATCGTTTTCTTGCATGGGAGGACTGTACAGGTGAGTGTGCAGGGGAAATTTGGGTTAGCAGGTGGAGGAGCAGGTAGAGACAAATTTGGCCATCCACGATGTTGGGAGGTTGCTAGGTGAACAATATCTTGCCATCCATCGTTCTCAGGGACTTCAGGTTGCAATGAAACATGAGGGGGCACAGGGATACCAGCGACATGATGGCGTTGGAAGGGAGGCCTCTTTGGTCTAGGTTGGACTACCTCTTGTCCAATCTAATTGAAAAATCAAACTTGGAAGAGTTGGTTTAACTCTTGAGGATCTGCATCAAAATGTATCAAGAACCTTGGCCTTCTAGGCCCTCGATTCCAATTCCCTCTGCCCCTGTTATTTCGGCCATGGCTTCCTCTACTGAAGAAGTTCATCATGTATGCATCATTTATTAGCAACTAGCTTCTTAAACAAACCATACATGACATCTCTTAATATGAAACAAAGTTTGGCTCAGCAATCACATCAGACCCATGCAATCCAATCCATATAATTCATTTAATAATTGTCGATGAGCAGGGGGTGAATAAGGGTTATGGGATATCTTAGGGGGTTGTATTGAGCGAAAAAAGTGAGAAAATGAAAAGGAGTAAGAACATGATTACTGCTTAAAAATTCATTAAACAATCGATTGTGCAACAATAACCAAATCATATCAGTTGTGATCCATCTATGTGTTATTTCTTAATCACTGTAATACAGAGTTTTAATTTAATTTTAAGAACAGGGCGTGCAAAATGAATCTGGGATTGTGAGGGGATTTGTATTGAGCAAAAAAGTGAGAAAATGGCAGGGAATTTGATGGATAATGTTCATAAAACAAATTAAATAAATCATACAATCATAACTTTGTTCAAAATTAATCCAAAAAGCATCCACTTCCAAAACCAACATTCACTGTTCCTTAATTGTATACAAAACTACTTGTTGTTTAAACAATTAAATTTCCCAAAATTCCTTAATTTATAACAGTCTATGCAATTATAACTTATAAAAACATTTACCATTCAACAGTATTTTTTATTATAATGTTGATCCCTTCTCTTTTTTTCTAAAAATAATCAAAACATGCACAACAATATGCTCGACATCTATCGTTGATAATCCATAATGCACCATGATAAATAATCAACATCCATTGTTTACCAATCAACAATCAGGCCCAATTAAAATGTACACAGGTGTCTTCTAAAAAAAACGTGGACATACTTAAAAGCATGCTCGATCCTATACAGGACTCCAATCAATCAATCTTGAAACAACAATAGTCAACCCAACATAAACCCCTAGCTTGATCTTTGTGGGTATAATTTATTTTTTAAACAAATGATAGCTTGCACGATGTTTACAATATAACAAATCATATATGAGCGAACATAACTTGATTGACACACAGGCTCCATTTTTTACCTTGTCAGAACCCTAATCGGGCTTAGTAAAAATCAAACAGGTGTCTTCTTATGCAATCAAGACCACGTTGGATAAAACACAGTGAGCGAAACCATAACGAGTAGGAAGACAGTCCTCGATTGTATGCAACCGTTTGTTTCCATTCTTATTTGTTCAAACAATTTTATGATAGAAGGATCGGAAAGAGACTCGACGAGAGAGCAAGTGTCTTTAAAATACGTCCATAACCATTTGACTGATAACCAATACTTAACAACCCGAGAAGGTGCCCGAGGAGAGCAAAGACACGTCAGAGTCCAAATCAGACTCTATTAAAATCAAATGCAAGGAGGCAACAAGAGTCTGTTTATCGTTTTAAACAAAAACACAGAGAGTTGACGGTCTTCCAACCTTATATCTATCTCACCATCGATTTACAACCACAGGCCAAAAAACAATTTTGAAACGAACAATAATGAGCCACACAGTCCTTACTTATTACTCCAAGCTATTGATGGAACCAATAGTTAACACCCGAGGAGAGCAAAGACAGTAAGAGTAAAATAAATTAGTGCACAAAAGTGCGTCTAACACTTGCACAGAAGAGACGAGGGTTCACTTAACAGTGGTGGGTATTTAAACACAACAAGACAATGTCTCTTTCCAATCACCCGGGAGGTTAATAACTTTTGAAAACCATTGATAGTGAGCCCACATACTTCATTACAGCGGGAATGATAGGGGTGGTGTATGGAACCCTTCGCATATGATATTCATTAAACATATAGGCCTGTATTAATATTTGGGTGACCAAGATTTGACATTTTGGCAAGCTTTCGACGAAAAGACAGTCGGGAACGAGCTATAATAGCAGTTCAGGATCCGATAAAAGAACACACCATTGTTGGCAATTCCTATGCAACTGGGTAAGGATTACCTCAACGACTGAGAGGAAACGAGTTAACCGACAGTGATACAGAACAAAAACCCTCAATCATCAACCCAGAGCCATATTGCACCACTACTATTTATCATTCCACAGAGACCCATCATAAAACTACACTAATCGAGCAAACAACCAACGCGCAACTTAATAATACCCATTCTTTTGCTTGCAATTTCCAACATTTTACAGTGATCACAGAGAACCATAACACCACATTTACACACAGTCAAAATTCTCAAGAACATACAGAATCCAAGCATCACTGAGCCATCATTTGGTTCATACAACAGAGAATACATCATGGATGGAGAAAAACAAATCATACCTGTGGGAAAAACGCTTAAATGGCGAGTTGGTCGAGCTTTCCCTTCCAAAAACCTGAAAACATGGAGCTTCACGACCAACAGAGAGAAATTGCAACAATGGAACAAGGCTAGGGTGACGAGCGATAGGGAAAGTATGGAGTGACGTGCAGTAAATGCACATCACTTCCATCACCTTGCCCCATTCAATTCGAAGTACGAGACAGCCCAATAAGCATAACATTCACCAATAATCAAGCCATATAATCAATGCATATTCAATGCCAAACCATCATGAGATATGAGACGATATCCATTGCATAGTGCGCCACCCAAGATAGTTTACACATTAACCCTTGCCATAACTCCACGCAATAATCTATATTAACAATGCTATATGCGCCTCCATTCAAATCTAATGAAATTTGCATAGTCCATTAACCAAACAAATAGCATAACGGTTAGGACTAACACTTGTACTCCTTATGTAATCATTTTGCATAGTTCCTTCCTTTTGCTATAACTTTAGAACTTTTTTCATAGTTCTTTTCTTTGTTTTGATCATGCTACCATTAAATTATCCCTTGCATATATGTGGCTAAGTAATCAATCATAAGAAATAGTAACAAGGTTATAACATAGCAACTGTAAACAACATGCTCCTCATACCCATAAAATTGTTATGTGTCGCAAGTGATTACCAAAAGCATTCCACAATATTGCATTATACACTTATTATCACGCCAAATGAAACCAAGACTGCATCGTCAAAAATGTAGGGTTGTGTAGGCAGCATCAAAACAGCAGCAAAACATGTGTAATATGTCTATCCTTGCTCCACTAGTTTACAAGGGGGTCCCACCTACTAGTATTATATTATTAGCATAGTTAAATAATAGCACTTTAGCAATACTTTGCGGGCGGAATTCATCATTACGATTTTAATCGTCAATAGAAAGGTCATCGTTCATTCCCACCATACTTATCATTTTTCATCATCTTCCCTCTCATCTATCCCCTGCATTGGTTTGGGCATTGGGTTTGCCAAGCTAGTAAAGGGTTGTACCTTGCCTTGTGGGAAGAAGGGGCTAAAGGCCCAAAGGGTAAAAGTAGTTGGCGAAAGATAAAATCCAAAAGATCAAACCTTGAGATGCTTCGCCCAAGGATCCCCAAGAAAACAATAAAAGGCTTCTCAGCAAGAAAAAGGGGGGACCCATAAAAAGATAAAACTCAAGACCTAGTTGGTGGATAGGGGGTCTCATCACGAGCCAGAATATTAGGTCCATGCGCATGTAGCGGTATGACACTATTATTCATCTGGTCACCACACCAAGGTAGTGGCTCTTGGTGGCATAGCCAAGAGAAAGGGGGTCTCATCATGAGCCAGCCTTCTCATCTCTGTGAAATACTTGTGGGTAACATTGTAACCACTGGTCATCGCGTTAGGGAAGTGCCCCCCAGCTATTCTCTTGAAAGAAAAAGCAATAAGATAAAAATTAAAAAGGCATTGAATGGGCTAGGAAACAATTGCATCCATGACAAGGTGCATCTCACCCTCTTCAGAGGCACCCATAGGTAAGCCCTACATTTCCCTGTCATCACTGCAGCCCTTGCCCAAACATCCCCCACACCATCTCATGCACTTACATGACCTAGATTGGTCTTCACCTGGAAACACCCCACACCTGAGGAGAATTGGCCCAATAGGATGTCCTGGAACCCTCTCCAAACCTAGCTTGTAGAATAGCATAACGTTTTTGAGCACTTGTCTGGGAAAGGGGGGTTTTATACACATGTTTGGGTAACTTTATTATTGGATGTGATCGACATTGCTATGATCCCTATCACTTATGAGCCCATTAGAGGGCGTACTTGTTGTTGTTGCAGGACCACACCCGATGGATAGGTACATATGGGGAGATGATTAGCTCGGACCTCTGTAGGGCTAAAATCCCACCAGATGGATGTTGATACCCCAACCAGGGGCAGACATATACCAGAGACTTGCACCGGAGAGAGAGGAGGACATTCCACCAAAGACAGCTTGGCAGGCCTGGACCCAGGGGGGGTCTTGCCTTTCCCCTTGAACGTTGGCCTTGGAAGGCCCATGACATCACCTATGTGACCCTTGACGTCACTCAGCGTCAGATGAACACAATGGAGGAAGTTGTGTACCAAGTGGCATGTGTGGCATGATCCAGAGGCCTTGGAGGGCCTAACGTTTTGCTCATGAAGGCCAACGTCTCACCTAGGAGGCCCAACGTCACCCTAGAAGGGCATGATGTCACCTCTTTTGTATGTTTTAGGGTTTAATTTGTCAATTTTATGTAAAAAACTGGATATTTGATGTAACTAGCCATGTCGGCCTTTTTGACCTAATTTTGTAATTAAAGGTCATTTGGATTGTATAAATAAGCGATTAATCTCTTGTATTTTTTCATCATTATTTCACTCACACAAGTGAGGTCTGAAATTCAGCCTCTTTAAGGCTTATTGGCTGAAATTAAGTGGTGCACAACTCTTGGAGGAGGCTTGTCTTGGTTTATTTTGGCATTTTCTTGGTGGAAAGTCTTCAACTAGGGCATTTGCTAGATTATTCTTGGTGAATGTAAGTGAAATTTTGCAATTATTCTTTCTTTTGAATGGTTATAGTATCTTTACTTTTCATTTATTAAGATCATGAAATTGTTAGTATAAAATCCTAGGAGATTAAGCACATGTTATTGTCCTTATCTCAATAGCTATCCACCTACTAGATTTTGCTAGAAGACTTATCCTTTGAAGCATGTGTTAGAGCCCTACCTTTGTAGCACTCTAACACCATTGTTTCATCAAGTCTTTATTTATCTTAAACTTGAGCTAAAGAAGAAGGAAAATCGCTAGGGCCTAGGGTTACCTACTTCCTAGTTGTCATTTTCCTTCTAGGGTTTGATGATTGAGGCCTTGGATTACCAACACCTCAACCATTCTCCCTCTAGTCTCTAGTTTACACATTATCATTTGTTTCCTTCAATATTGTTGCTGCAAAAGTGACTCCATTGGCCCTAAAGACACTAGTTATTACCTCATACTTGGTTGATTGATCAAAACAACTCCCAAACCTTTTACCTCAAGCTATTTACTAACTATTCCTAACCCTAGATTAGAATAATTTACTAACATACTTGTTGATGTTACAAAAGTAAGCTACAGCCATTCATTGCAGCAGTAAAAGCTCCTAAAAGCAATTATTAAAGTTGAATTTTACATTGCCTTATTAGCTTCTGACAAGGGCTACCATATTGCTATTATTAGGTTATCATTTTGGGTCATTTTGAAGCTTGTTTGAGGCATAAATTGTGAAGCTATCATCATATATACATTGTTGTTATAAATTTATGTTTGCTTCATCTTATATCAACTTATTGTTTTTATTGAAAAGTACAAGGTTTTACGAAGCACTAACATCAATTGTTACTTGCAAAATAGTGTTTTCTTGTTGTCTTGTTGTCTTGTTCTGGGCAGGTACACTTAAGCATATATTTGCTTCATATTATTAAACTTTTGGGTCTTTCTGATCAATGTGACTTGTGAGAGGGGACAACTTTTCTTGATACCATTACTTTTTCCTTCTCAAACCCCCAGGTCATCGAGGACGTCTTCCCTGGGATTTCACCCCTAAAGAGAAAGAGGTGTCTTATTTAGGTGACAGTGATAGGACAACCTCATGTTATGCCAATTTACCGTCCACTTGCCTTTGGCTTTGGGGCAAGTACAAATTGTGTGATAACAAGTAGCAAGTGGGTATTCAAGAAGAAGATGAATGTAACAGGTCAAGTCGAGAAATTCAAAGCTCAACTGGTAGCGAAAGGATATTCCCAAGTCGAAGGAATCAACTTCGGTCAGATTTTTTCCCTTGTGGCAAAATTAACTTCCATTAGAATACTAGTGTCTATGGTTGCATCTACCTGGAAGAATAAATCTACCTGAAAGAATAAATCTACCTGGAAGAATAAATCTACATGAAACAGCCTAAAGAATTTGTAGTAAAGGTGAAAAAAAATTGGTATGCAAGTTGAAAAGATCTCTTTATGGTTTAAAGCATTCACCAAAGATGTGGTATCAAAAGTTCAACACATACATCCTTAGTTTGAGATTTGTGAGAAGCAAAGTTGATCATTGCATATATTCCAAAGAAGAAGGTGAGCATTTCATGTATGTATCACTATATGTTGACGACATGTTGTTGATCGGAAACAACATGGACGGAATAAAGGAGGTGAAGAAGTAGCTATCCTCCAAGTTCGACATGAAGGATCTTGGTGCAGCGAACTTCATTCCGGGAATGGAGATCAAGACTTTAAAATTGACCCTTGAATCGAAAAGTGATTCTACCAATTGCACCCAAAAAAATGGAGTTAAGATTATAACTTAATTGAAACTGTGGTCTCGACAACGACTATCGTCGTCGATAAACAACTCAAAATCGGGTCATAAATCATTACTTAAAAATTATTTTTATAACTTTTTAAAATTAAATTAAAAAAAAAAATCGAGTTGTTTTTTAAAAAGTAAAACAAAAAACCATTTTTTTAAGAAAACCTATAACTGGAATTTAATTTTTTTTAAAGAAAATTAAAAAAAAATAAACAACTAGAAATTTTCATTGTTTAAGTGTATATATCTCTATATATATGAAAAGTTTTAAAAATATATAAAACTAAAGAGAAAAACAAAACCCCCAAAATAAAAAATTTATATATAAAATTAAGAGAAATTTTGGGAAAATTAAAATTAAAATAAAAACCTTAAAAAGATGTAAAAAAAAAATCTAAAAATATATTTAAAAAACTAAAAAAATGAAATACATAATATAAAAAAAAACATTTATAAATAAAATAACCCAAAAAGATAAAACTTGAAATAGAAAACTTTTATTTTAAATTTTATTTTATTTTTTTAACTTTTGTTTTTATTTTAGTAATTTCGTTTTGATGTTTAAATGCCACTCATAATATTTTTTAAATTTTATTTTATTTTTTTAATTATTTTTTTAACTTCTGTTTTTATTTTAGTAATTTCGTTTTGATATTATTTAAATATTGTTTTAAAAAGTGTTAGTTTGTTTTTGTTTTTTTAAATTAATATTTTTTATTTTATATAATTATTTTTAATTGAATTTATTTTTTGTTTTTATTTTAGTAATTTCGTTTTGATATTATTTAAATATTGTTTAAAAACGAATGTTAGTTTGTTTTTTTTTATTTTAATTTTTTTAATTATTTTTAATATTTTTTATTTTATATAATTTTTTTAATTGAATTTATTTTCTTAGCCTTATTGAAGTATTTTTATTTTTATTTTAAATTAGTGTTTATGAAGGAAAATTTATTCTTTTAATTATTTTTTTTTCACCTTTTTTTTAATTTGGGTTTTCAATATATTTTTTTAAATGTTTTTTATTTCTAATTTTTTTTTAAATTATTTGTGAAGACTTTCTCATTTTTATTTATTTATTTATTAATGTAAATTTTAAAAAAAAAAATAGTAAATAAATTTTCAAGTGACCATTTGTCAAGGATATGTTGTCAAGGGCACAATTTTGTTTTAAGTGGCATCATTTTTTTTAATTTAGGTGTTGATTTTAAGGTTTTTCTAAGCTTATATATGAGTTCTTAAGACCATGCTTGAAAAATGTTGTAATTTTAATCCAGGGTAGAAAAAATTGTGCTACCAGCAACACCACTATTTTTGGCAAAGAACTCAGCTTATCATTACAAGACTAAGCATATTGATGTCCAATACCATTTCGTGAGACATGGTGAAAAAAACCAAGGTGTTGCTGGAGAAAGTAAACACGTTGGAAAACATAGCAAATTTTTGGACCAAGTCTGTGAGCATTATGAAGTTCTCTTGGTGCAAAGAGGCAATGGGCATTGTTGCCCTAAGTCTGTGAACAAAATTTCAAGAAAGTCATGGTTCAACAAAGAAAACAACAAGTGGAAGAATGTTGAGTTGTTATATTCTTTAAAATGAAAGTCAAAGGTTGAGGTGGATCGACCAAGCAGAGTCGAAATCGAAGTAATGACAACAAGTCAAAGATGTCAACTGACAAGAGGTCGACAAGCGGTCGTGTGGGATTTGTAGCCAATGATCTGCATGGATCTATAACCATTTTTGGGCACCTTTCTTTAGGGTTTTTCCTATTGTAAAGCCTATAAATAAAGTGTGTTGTAATGATGTAGAAGCTAATCTTTAGATCAATCGTTTTCGAAGTTGTTGGTCATGTAGATGTAAATTGAATTGGCTATAGGATTGTTCTTGTGTAAAGAAAAAATGTATGATGTTGATTGTGTCTTAGGTGACCAAGGTTAGGCATGTAACATTTTATTCTTAATGAATAAGATAATAAGAGAGAAAGACGTTCAAGTAATGTTGTTTTTCTCGTTTGGGTTTTCAGGGTAAAATCTCTATGTACTGTGTGTTTGTTTTGTCATTTGATTTATAGCTTAAATCTTTCTTCCTCTCTTTCGTTAGGTTTAGCGTGTAAATGTTCAATTTCCTTACAGCCCCTTGGCTAAATAATTTAGGATATGCATGGCCTTGTCCTCATGTCTCTCATTGTTGTCCCCCATGTCTCCCTCTTCCTCTGCTTCTGGTTGGTCCTCTTCTTTTGAACCTGAGTGAAATATGTTTTCTAACCCTCGTTGCCTTCTACTTATGTATGTGATATATTCCTTGTCTCATTGTCTCATGAAACAAAATACACTCACAAACTGGCAGGGTTGTGCCTCATTGTCCCTTACTAATTTTTTCGATTTTTGCTCAGTTTATTGGTGTGGACATTTTGTCAAACTATTTGTGTGCAAGAAATTTTTATTAACAGCTTGATAATTCTTAATTGTTTGCTAACAATGTATAGTAACACACAAGATATATATACCCGAAACTTATTGCATTGATATTATATGGTCGTAGTTGTACATTTTGTCACTACCAGAAATACTATAACAGCAACAAGTAAAAACATAATTATGACATGTACATTGAATGAAATAGTTACTTGTAGATAGAGAAAATACACATCAGTCATATAAAAAGAATGGACCGGCATGTAGGAGTACTCTATATGCAGTGATTTGATGGGTAATGGAATATCGGTCCTCCACACTACAAATCGTACCCCCTAAAGTAAAGAACTCGACCCAGACTGAAGTAACTTGACCCACGGAGATAAGAATTCGCCCCAACAGCAAACTCAACCACAAGGATGAAGAAATTGGCCCAACAATGAGTATTTTCGCCCTCGCTACAAGTGCTCTACCTAGAATAAGGAAACTCGCATATATTTAAAGGAATCTAACCCAACACACTAAAATCGGCCCAACAAAGCAAGGATTTAGCCTCCAACAAAGGAAATCAACCCCTATAGCACTCAACTCAATCCAACAAGGGAGTGGCTCGCCCCACGGTGATAAACTCGACCCCCTTTGACAAGAAACTCAGCCACCAACACAAGAAAACGCAACCACAAACTTAGCTCTCCCTTCTCAAACCAAAATCGACCTCCACAATGTAAACACAATTTCCAAATGATGAAATCTCGACCACAATGAAGCACATTGAAAGATTTGTATGATCTCTCATCTACGATCAACTAGGGTGGATAGTTTCACCATCGAACCCAAATTTCTTCTCTAGGTTTTTTCGTTCCAAGAGCCAAGTCTACAAAAGCTCTCTCCAATTCGTTTTTAGAAAACAACAATGCATAACGAGAGAGGGCGCCCTCATTCCTCTTGTATTTCATCATTCACCATTTTGCTGACCCTTTTACTATTTTAATAAAGTAAATTCACTGTATAAACTCAAAGTCACTTAAAACACATTTTCACTTAATTACTCAATGTCACTTTTTAAAAAGATTGTTTTTCGCTCAATGACATCAAATAATTAATTAATTCTCTTTTCTTCCACTGACTATAGCATATGGGAATCACTTGGACTATTACGTCAATCTCCTGGACTGATCATTTAGAAATGGACATTACACCAAGTTAGTGGCTTCCTTGTATTAGCTAGTGGCTCTCTGGTTAGCACACCCAACAACAAATCGCCCCTCCAAATGAGCATATTTTTTCTCCTTGATGCTTCAAATCGCTTCTCATGGCTACTTCAGATCTCTTTCTTAGATCTGGACTTGAAAATTTTATGTGCATCATTCTCAATCCATCGGAGATTGTGCTCTATGATTCACACACCAGCGACTCCTGGATACTGAAGAAAAAATCTCTAGGTACTTTAAACACATTGAACAACATAAATCTCCTCTATTGGCAAATTGGTATTATTGATCATGTTGAAGAATCCCAGATCGAACATTAAATTCCAAGTCAGATTGAGAAGCAAATACACAAGATGATGACTATCACAGAGTGTAGGGCATATTCTATTTGTTGGCAGATCAACCTTCTTAGCAGAATAATGGTATTACTAACACATATTTAAATTCATATTAAAAAAATTATTATGCCTTCAAGACATGTATAACAAAGAAAATGGCTAAAAAGATAGCACAATAGCATAACAATGGAAACGTGATGGCAATAACCTTCTTTGTGATGCATTTCCTTATGGATGTAGATCTTGTGTGTAGCAGACACTGGTTCTTATTGTGCTACTAAACTTGTGGTTCTTTCTTCCATTAAGCTACAATTTGATTTGAAATTGATTAGCAACAAACTCAAATCTTTTCCTTCACCCATCTAAAAGCCCCAATTTAGAACTATTCATGGAATTAATTTGCCCCTAGGAACATAGCAAGTCAAAAGTCATGGACAAAAGTAGGATCCACTATCAGAAACAAAACAAAACCAAGTTGGTCTAGTAGTTAGGTCTCTGTGAGGATCAACGTGTTGGAACAAAGTTGACCTATTTGCTTGGACCTGTCAAAGACATTTCATCAAGACAACAAGCACAAACATTTATAATTAGTTGTGTCAAACTAGTTATTAGCTAGACAAAGAAATTGAGTTAGCAACTAACTTAACTATTTAGGTTATCTGGACATAACCTATTATGTTCATGGCTACATGAAAACCAAAGTGTTGTATATTGTGCAAATATGGATGCGTAGAAAGAATCTTGGAAGAAAGGATATTGCTAGTACACATGTTGCATCTTTTACATGTATGAAGTCCTTGTGAATAGCATTGGGTGATCATGATGCATCCAATCAATGCATATGATTGAATCTATAACACTTGTAATAGAAGCTCTTATTGGTGTTATCTTGTTCTTTGGAATTAGTACATACTACACAATTCTTAATTACGTTGCCTAACAATGAAGAATTTTACATGCCCACACTCACAAGAATCTATCTCAATTATGTGTTTTTAGTGGGGTTGAAAAGAAGATGAATTGATCTAGTCTTCGTAAAATCAAATGTAATGAGTGGGCCTAATGGTTAAGAACAAGTGTTTCCTCCGAAGAGGTCACAAGTTCAAATCCGGAGGGGGGTAGGGTATGTATACCTCCGTAGACTTTAGTAGTCAAATCGCCGCGCGAAGGGAGTTCCATGTCCCACAAACAAGAGGGTCTCATACACCAACTTGGTGTTTGGCTTGATGAATTTCTCACTATGCTAGTTCAGGTTCATGCATTTTAATTTCAATTATGTTTAGCATTATCTGAACCATAAACATTGTAATAGTAATACATTAGCTACAGTAAACCAAGATCACAAGAAGAATAACCATGCACAAGAACACAAGAAGTATCCTGAGAAACCCTTCTCAACGAGGGAAGAAAACTCAGCCAATCATTTGTTATATTCTCAAGAGAAAGACCTCCCACGCCATCACCAAACCTAGCACACAAAAGGGTGCTTTAGTTCTCATAATTTCATACCTCAACTTCTGAAATCATGAGATGAGACAATGATAAGTAATGATAAGTGTGTTTCCTCAATGGGGATTCACCTTTATTTATACAAAACTTATCACATCAAATGATGTGTCTATTGACACAATAGGGCTGACCTCAATAACTCAAAATATAATTAATAATTGCAATATTAATTATCTTTTACAATAATCATTAATTATCTTTCACTTTATGGTGGGGTCGACCTGTACCCTTTACATCACAAGTAGGGTTACTGGTAAATCTTACTCTTAGACAATATAGCAAGGGATCTCACACACCCTCTAGTGCTCAGCCACTAGGGGCACGTCCACATGTGCTCAACCGCATAGACGTCCTGCTCAACAAATATCTATCTCATTGAGTCTCACAGGAGAATCATCTAGAGTACCACATCGTCTCAACTCTCTACATAGAGGAGAACATTACACCCATCACATGAGCACCTTCACCCCTCACAGGGGTACACATCGTTTCATCTCAAACGACACACCCATCTCATGGGCATCCTCACCCCACACAAGGGCACACAGCGTTCCATCTCAGTCTCGGAGAGGAACGACACACCCATTGTTAGAATATAATGGATGTGCTCGTTTTACCATCGACAATATCACTATTGTCACCCAACCATAGGCCGAAGCCACCCTCCGAGCACCTTAACCTTGACAGAGAATCATTCTAGAAGAAAACCCTAGGCTAGATAGCCAAACAAAGGGTAGTGCACCTTTCCCCAACGATAGTGCACCAAACAAGAGTTGATCAGATAGTCCAAACCATAACCAAGAGATAGTCCAAGCCAAAACCAAAATCGGCTAGCTGCAACGGCAGCTCTCCTCCAAACTTGCGCACAAACTGGGAAACTGCAGTGTGCACAAGTGTTTCTCTGCAATTCTGAGAATGCCTACCAAAATGAAGACTGGCCTCTTGTATTTATACTAATTCTGGCTAACTGCCTGGGCCGACTTCTCATTCTGGGTGACTATTTACTTAGTATATAATATTTCTTCTGGCTGACTTCTTCTCTTGTAGGTTAATAACCTAATACCAATTATCCTCTTGAGCGAACTTGTCTTCTAGGGTTATTAGCCAACTCATTAGGGTTTCTTCTTGCTTCCCGGAATATTCTATTCTCGTCAGGTTTACACGTGGAGGTAAATAACTCCCGTAGCTACCATAATATTAACACTCCCTCCTAGCTAGGGAGGTATTACAGGTAATGGTCTTGAGCATAAACATACCATTCACCCGATAGCATCAACATAGTTGTATAGACTATCTCATGACTAGATCATGAGCACCATCATCACCATCAGTGTCATCAGCTGCATCATCTCTCGAAACCATACTCTATCTGAGTAATTAGACATGATGCTGGATAAGTCACTCACACCACAGAGTGACACAGGATCCATTCTTCTAATCTAGACATATGTCCTAGAAAAATAAATGTCCTGAACCATTTTCTGTCTGGGAAATCTCTGTCCATTGATCATCCATCTAGCTGATAATCATTTTCAACATTGTTGATAGTCTTCAAGGCAATTGGAACAATATCATTCAATAGAACACAACTGTGTCTATCCATAGTAGTACACAACTACAATCCAGTGGTACACTACCACACAAGGTAGCACACGGGTACTTGATCAGTGATGTATAGTCACAAACAGTGGAACACATCCACCATAGTTGTATACATCTATTGTCTAGAGACATACAGTCTTCATAACAATCATTTGATATCAACCTGCACAGAAATAATGTTATGATATAAACTGAATCATTTGGGCCATTCTTCCACTCACATCTGTGAGATCTTGGAAGAGCATCTGCCCTCAGAAGGTCAAACATCAATGATGAGCTATCTGGACTATTGTTCTCAAGCAAGGAAGAATAATTGTCATGATTTCTAAGCCTGGACCATTCCCCACCCTGGGCCATTCCTCTGACACTAGACAAAGTGTAACCTGGAGAGAATGAGTCTGCCCTAAGGAATGTATGTACTTGATTGTTGAACCTAGACCATTCCCCACCCTGGGCCATTCCTCCGACACTAAACAAAGTGCAACCTAGAGAGAATGAATCTGCCCTAAGGAATGATTGTTCAGACCATTTCCAAAGGAAATGTCTGTCCTGCACCAACCTCCAAAATGGACCATTCCCCATGTTAACCACAATGGGAAATCGTTGTCCGGCGAGGCGGGCCAGTCTTCTTGAGTAACCCTCAAGAAGAGAGACTGCCCTAGACCATTCCCCATGTTAACCACAATGGGAAATCGTTGTCTATGGTACATCAACAATCCATCGAACCATTTTCATTACGAAAATGATTGTTCGATCTGGACCATTTTCCGAACTGGAAAATGCCTGTCCATCAGAAATCTCAAACCACTTTCGAACTGGAAAGGGACTGCTCATCCTGGACCATTTTTCGAACTGAAAAATGATCGTCCATCAATCAATAACACATCAGTGCTCCCTCCCAACCTGGGAGTCATCTCTTCCTTTTTCAATAAGGAAGTCGTCTCCACGAGCTCCAGCTTGAGTACGCAAACTCTTTCATCTTGGACAAAAGCTTTACCAAATCTCTGCTTATCTGCTCATCTGTGGAGATATATATTGGAGAACCACTTTCTCCTTTCTGGACTTCATCACGGAGAATGTAATGCTTGATCTCAAATGTACTTCGGTTTTTCTGGAACACTGGTTTTCTCTGAAGGCTTCACATAACTCTGATCAATAAAGTATATCATTGTTGGATTCCTCTTTGGTTCCTGCTAGCTCACAATATCGTGGCAAGGGTCAAACCGAAACATATCCAAGTGGCACTTCTGTCATCATGAGATCTTTGTCATGGATTGGCAATCCATCATCCTGATCTTCTTAGTAATCATTCTGATACAATATCTCTGTTAAGAAAATCTTCACCATGCTTTTGATGTGCATTGGAGGTTCTCCACCAAGTTGTCTTCTTCCATCTGCATACAAGGGAATCTTTCTGGTATGCCTCAAAGCCTTGAGGTTGCTCTTCATACGCTCTTTGTTCAATTGCTCTGGAGAACAGTCTTTGCATTCATCTGATGTAGAACTCCAACCCATGGGTATTGCGGATGACATAATGACTCATGTAGAGGTATGTCTGGTTTACTGGAACAAGTAATCATCATAGTCTTTTGCCTCCATCTAGGAGAACCTCTAGTTCTGGATCTTGCAATGCTTGCATTCATATACATTGTTCTTCATCACAACTTTCAGTTCATTTGCTTAATTGCTTTTAGTGAGTTCATATCAGGCTGGTAATCTTGTGATTCTCGATACAATGACTAGTTGTTCTAGCTTCTCTTTCTTTCTTGGAATCTTCATGTTCTTCCTCATGTTTTTCTTTAGCTCTTGGGTCCATGGAGTTTCTTACAGATTCCATGCCCTAAAGATTCCACTTCTTCCTTTCATCATAGGATCACGGATGTGGATGGACAACCAGAGATACTTTAAGGCTTCTCTTCGAAGAAGACTGCTTCTAAAGTCGAATTGAACACGTACTGCCTTTCATGGCTGCTACCATGGATATATACTTCATCATCTTCAATGGATCATAAGATTAGCTCCCACATAATCCTTGCTTCATGTATGAATGCATGCTCTTCTTTATATAATCAGCTCCCTCCATCTAACAGAGTCCATGCTTTCGTCTACATCCTTATTGCCTTGTGCAAGGTGTCATGAGTCTTTCTCCAATTTCCTCTTGATTGTTGACTTCTTTCTGTCTTTGCTTCTTCTAAGTTTCTTCAAGATTGATTCTGATTTCGGCTTATCTTGTAATAGCTTCCACATTATTTGTTTGATGTATTTCATCCTTTCATGTGTATTATCTTACTTGTATAATGATATCAATCCTTATCTTTTGTTCTTCCATAGGTATAGTTCTTCTTGAAACATATTATCTTCTAAGAGATAGATATACAAGATGTGTACAGAGACTATGCAAACAAGATATGTACAAGAACTAAGAAGAGTATTGTTACCTTGTCTTTAGAAGAAGAAGTTTGTTTTGTCCTGCTTGGCTTTCCTTGAGGGTTCCCTTTCTTCGGCAACTGATGCTTCGTGTGTTTCCTTCCTTTTCTTTAACTCGGGACAATGATTCTTGTAGTGACCATACTTTTGACAAATGGAGCATTGTATCCTTGACATATATTTCTCTTGATTTGTTTTCTTTCGAGCCAAACTTCCTTTTGTTCCTGAAATCCTTGAACCTTGTTGTGAAGGCTTGATCATCGTACTTCTTTCGAGGTTTCTCTTTTGCACTAATCCTTGATTCTTCTTGACCACATCAAGTCCAAAGTTCTTCAAATGTAGGATACTCCTTCCTTGTGTTCATGCTTGCGGCAATGCATCCCACGTCTTGGGAAGACCATTGAGTACTATGTTTACCAATTCCTTCTCTAAAATGATCTCTTCAATAGCTTGTAGTTGATCTCTTAACTGAGAGATCTTCACAAAGTATGATGTTATGATGTCATCATCATTCATCTTCATGTCACGGAGCTCATTCTTCAGACTCATTACTTGTCCAATGTTTCTAACTGAGAAGAGGTTTGTTAGGGCATCGTACATCTTCTTTGATGAGTCAAGATGGGAAATGTAGTGTATCAAGTGGTGTTTTAGAGAGTCCACTATGATACTCATGGCATTGATGTCACTGTCTTTGAACTTTTCCATAACTGCAATGTTCTGCAGTTCTTTCTCTTTTCCTTCTTCAAACTCTGGTTTCACGATATCCAACACTTTATTCTTGGCAAGGATGAGATCAATCCTTGTCTTCCACGCTCTGAAGTTAGAAGCTCCATCTAACTTGTTTTCTGACTTCATGGAGTAGGTCATGGCTTCTTTGACTTGGTCAACCCTAGATTTGACCAAAAACTCAAACTTGACGTCTTGGCTTGCTGAGAGTACCAGGAGATGTGCTAGGCTAGGAAGCATTGGTCTATCCGGAAATTAGGTCAATCCCTTCACTTAAGGTGACTCAACAAGAGGATTAGGGTTTCTGCAACTGCACTTACTAGTAACCCTAGTGGCAGTGCTTTGGTAACTACTCCTGCTAGAAACCCTAGCAGCATTTCTTCAATCGAGCTTAATATCCTTATGGTTATGCTTCCTTCCAGCGGTTAGACTGAATGAAGGAGGTGTGGGCCCATAACCTATTAGAATATAATGGATGTGCTCGTTTTACCATCGACAATATCACTATTGTCACCCAACCATAGGCCGAAGCCACCCTCAGAGCACCTTAACGTTGACAGAGAATCATTCTGGAAGCAAACCCTAGGCTAGATAGCCAAACAAAGGGTAGCACACCTTTCTCCAAGGATAGGGCACCAAACAAGAGCTGATCAGATAGTCCAAACCATAACCAAAAGATAGTCCAAGCCAAAACCGAAATCTGCTAGCTGCAACAGCTGCAACGGCAACTCTCCTCCAAATTTGCGCACAAACTGGGCAACTGCAATGTGCACAAGTGTTGCTCTGCAATTCTGAGAATGCCTGCCAGAATGAAGACTGGCCTCCTGTATTTATACTAATTCTGGCTAACTATCTGGATCGACTTCTCATTCTGGGTGTCTATATACTTAGTATATAATATTTATTCTAGTTCACTTCTTCTCTTGTAGGCTAATAACCTAATACCAATTATCCTCTTGAGTCGACTTGTCTTCTAGGGTTATTAGCCAACTCATTAGGGTTTCTTCTTGCTTCCCGGAATATTATATTCTTGTCAGGTTTACACGTGGAGGTAAATACCTCTCGTAGCTACCATAATATTAACACCCATCTCATGGGCACACCCAACCCATGGGCTCTCTCACAGGTCGTCTCACCACGCCAATTCTCTCACTGAAGTATTTGAACTTCATCTTGGCAAGCGGTTTGGTGAAGATATTTGCAATCTGTTCATGTGTAGGAAGGTACTGCACATGTACTACTTTCTCCTGCACCATGTCTCTGATATAATAATATTTTATCTTGATGTGTTTCGATTTATTGTGAAACATAGGGTTCTCAGAGAGCTTCACACAGCTCTGGTTATCACAATGAATAATAGTAGGATCCATCTCATGATCAAATACATCTGTCAGGAGCTTGTGAAGCCACACTACTTCGCAGACTGCCACACTCAACGCTATGTACTCTGCTTGTGCGGTACTCAAGGCCATAGAACTATGTTTCCTGCTGCACCAGGAAACCATGGCACACCCCAAGGTAAAACAACAACCGGATGTCCTCTTCCGGTCCACTGCACTCCCTGCCCAATCTGCATCAGCATATCCCTGCAAACTCATGTCTACACTAGAGGCATATTTCCAACTATGCCTCGTAGATATCTCAATACATGCTTCGCTACTATCTAGTAAGTCTGTCTTGGTTGACTCATGAATCACGAATCCCTTTGGCTGCAAATCTCACTTTGTACTTTTCGATACTTCCATCGGTTGCATACTTGATCTTATAGATCCACTTGGAAGTCACTACATACTTTCCTTCTGGTCTCGGAACGATATCCCACACACCATTCTTCATGATGGACTGATACTCTTTTGTCATGGCATCTTGCCATACATGTTGACTTGTTGCTTCTCCATGACAAGAAGGTTCGGTATCAATGATGTGGCTCATGGATGAAAAATAGCTCGAAAATCTCTTTGGTCTCTTTCTCTCTCGGAATGTGCCTCGAGGAGCTACATGTCCCTCTGCCTCTTGCAGAGTTTGTCGAACCCAGGCAAGCCTTTTTATTGAAGATTTTCCAAGTCCTATCAAGCTGACAACTAGGTTTGTCTTTGACCTCAAGTTGGCTCTAAGTTTCAATTGTCAATGAAGGTATTGTTGTTGTTTTAGGACAGCCAACAGTTCAGTAACTTCTTGTAGATTTGTTACGGTTACATTCACAATTTTAGGTGCTCTAGCATGTAGTTTTAGTCACCAAGGTTTAGCACATGCATACTAAAATAAATGTAACACACCTAGAGATCTTTACAGCTGAAAATAAAGCAGTTCTACACTCTACACATGAAAATGTACACAGGTATTTTTGGTCAACATGACCCTGGATAAACCCCCCAACCCCACCAAGTGAAAACTAGTTTGGAATATATGTCTATATATGAGGAGAATAGATGGTGGAATACAGCAAGTACAAAATATAGATGAACATGATACAATAGCAGCTTGATCCAAGCTGAAACACAAGTCCAAACAAAGCAGGTGCACCCTAGGATGGTGTGCCCCTCAGAAATGCTGCCAAGACCACTGAAACTGAGCCAAATGCCAGCTATGATCTTTGAATAGAAAACCCCTCCAAAGTACTCTGATACTGAAGTGTGGCCTCCCTCTGAAACCAATCCTGCTGCAATCTGACAAGTCTAAGACCTCCCCACTGTTGATTCGCCCTCCTCAACAAGTGTGCCTTCCTCAACTGTGGAAGCTCCTCAATAAATAAACAAGGCCCTAAGCCGGATGGCTCTCTCCATGAAAGGATGTGCCCAAGCTAGCCTCACCTAATGCAACAAACCTCGTCTCCAAGCTCTCTCTCAAACTCTCCAAGTGAGCAAATGAGTGAATGAGCTCTCCCTTGCCCTTTGTGCCCCTCTAGAACCTCCATAAGGAAACCTAAATGATCAATGGTTGAAATCATCCCATCTCCCATCTAATCAAAGGTTGAGATCTCTCCAAAAGAATCTCATTCAAAAACCCACTTTGGGTTAAGTTCCCTAAGTTCATTTTATGTCTCCTAATTCACCCACAAAGTGAATCAATAGTCATTTTAGGCATAAATGACAAATTTTCACTTTTGACTTAAATCTCCTAAGTCAAAGTGAAATTAGACATAAAGTACAAGGCACAAAGTACATAGTACTTCCCATATGTGTTCAAGAGCTCAAAAATACATGGGGAACACCTCCCAAGGTACATAATCTCAACACTCCCTCTTACCAAGGAAGGTGTTCCTCACCAAGCCCATCTTGTCTCTGAAGTAGACATGTTTGCCCCTTGGCAGGGCCTTGGTGAGTATATCTGCAATCTGCTCATCAGTCGATATGTACTGCAACTGCATTGCGCCTCTCTGAGCCCAATCACGGATGAAGTGATACCTGATCTCAATGTGCTTCGACCTGTCATGAAAAACTAGATTCTCAGAGAGTTTGATACAACTCTGATTATCATAGTGTATGACGGTCGGTGGGATCTCCTGATCAAATAATCCTACCAGCATCTTACTAAGCCAAATGGCCTCGCAACTGGCCTGATTAGCTGCCATGTACTCTACCTCGACCGAACTCAAAGCAACTGACTTTTGCTTCTGGCTGAACCAGGAAACAAGTCCCGACCCCAAACCAAAGTAGCACCCCAAGGTGCTTTTTCTATCAGTAGCACATCCTTCCCAGTCTGAGTCTGTGTAGCCAATCAAACAGACCCCATCACCTCTGATATAGTCTGGGCCATAATCAATTGTCCCAGCAATGTACCTCAAAACATGTTTTGCCCCAATCATGTGAACACTCATCGGCTCTACCATATGTTGGCTGAGAGTGTTCATGGCAAAACAGATATATGGTCTGGCTTTAACCAGATACATGAGTGAACCGATCAACTTCCTGTAAACTGTAGCATCTACCAACTGGCAATCTGAAGCACTAAGCTTCTTCCAGTTGGCAATCATGGGTGTAGGCATAGGTTTACAGTCCTCCATCTGAAATCTGCTCAGAATATCTGCAGCATACTTCCCCTGCCCGAGAAATATGTGACCGTCCTCTTGCCATACCTCCATACACAGAAAATAGTGCATCAATCCAATATCACTCATCTCAAACTCTGATGCAAGTCCCAACTTGCACTCAGCTATGAGATCCTCGACTCCAATGATGAACAATTCATCCACATATAAAATGAGAATGAGCGTGTCCTCACCTCTAATGATGTAATAGAGGTTAGGATCAGCATCGCTCTTCTCAAAACCCATCTGAAGCAAGTATGTGTCAATGTGTGAATACCAAACTCGAGGAGCTTGCTTCAAACCATAAAGTGTCTTTCTCAAAAGACACACGTGAGTCTCCCTCTCACTCACCTCAAACCCCTGTGGCTGCTCAATGTACACCTCCTCATCTATAAAGCCATTCAGAAATTCAGTCTTCACATCCATCTGGTGAATGCTCCAACCCATGTCTATCGCTATAGCAATAATGCTCTTGATCGAGGTGTATCTCGCAACTGGTGTGAATGTCTCATCATAGTCGACTCCCTCTATCTGAGAGAAGCCTCGCGCCACAAAACGGGCCTTGTGTTTCTCTATGTTGCCATCTACAACATACTTGGTTTTGTACAACCACCTGAAAGTCACAACTGACTTCCCCACTAGCCTCGGAACCACCTCCCAAACATCATTGTGCACAATGGAGTCGTACTCCTCTACCATGGCCTCTCTCCAAACCTGTTGGTCCACTACCTACGCAAATGTTTGTGCCTCGGTATCTCTGATACTCGTCACTAGTGCCAAATATGATCCAAATCTTATTGGAGGTCTACTCTCTTTGATTTGGCTCTTGGGATCCCCTACATTCTCTCTGGCCTCCTTCAGGGTCTCCTGAAACCATATAGGTCTCCTCTTCCCTCAAGTGGTCAACGGACAAGTAAGGTCTCTCTGCCCAAGAGTGATTGCCTCGGGACTCATCTCAACACTCTGAGAACCTGAAGCCTCTACCCTCTCTGACTGAAAACCCTCTGATAGGGACCCTGGAGCCTCTACCCTCTCTGACTAAACACCCTCTGACAGGGACCCTAAAGCTGTGCATGGTGACCCTATAACCCCTAATACTGGCGTACCGAAAACCTAAGGATGTGCTCCCTCTGAGACATCAATCGGCGCCTCTGCATCATCCTCAACACTGACTCTCGACTCAAGAGATCTTTGAAAAGCCCTATCCTCTTCAAATCTAACATCTCTGCTCACCACCACTCTCCTAAGTGGTGGAATGTAGATACGATAGGCTTTGAACACCTCTAAGTATCCAACTAGAATCCCCTGTTGGGATGTGGGGTTTAGCTTTGTCCTCCTCTCTGAGGGGACATGAGAAAAGTTCAAGCACCCAAAGATCCTGATGTCCTCGACATCGGGCCTCCTACCAATGAAGACCACCTCAGGAGTCATCTTCCCCAATATCCTGAGAGGGCTCTTGTTCTGCAGGTAAACTACAGTAGCACTCGCCTCTGCCCAAAGGTACAAAGGCAAACTCTGATCGTGCAGCATGGATCTTGTTGCACCGGTAATAGCCCGGTTCTTCCTCTCGACAACCTTGTTTTGCTGGGGGTTGTATAGTACGGTCATATGTCTTCTAATGTCATGATGGGCACAGAAGTCTATGAATTGTCTGGAGGAATACTCACCCATGTTATCCGACCGCAAGACTTTGATCCTCTTTTCAGATTGGTTCTCCACAAGAGCTCTGAACTTTTGGAACAGTTTGAAGACCTCACTCTTGGCCTTTAGGAAATAGATCCAAGTCTTCCTTGAATAGTCATCAATGAATGTGAGATAGTACTCAAAACCACTTAAGGACTTCTAAGTCATAGGCCCACACACATCCGTGTGTACTAAATCCAGTATCCCAGCGGACCTGGTGTCACTGTTGGGGAACGAGGCCTTGGTAAACTTACCAAGCGCACACCCTCTGCAAACATCATGATGCTATGTATTGATTTGTGGCACTCTGATCACAACCTCTCTCAATCCTCCGAGAGCTCCATGATGTAGATGAGCCATCCTACAATGCCATAACTCACATTTTTGTATGTTACTATCGTTGCTCACTACCAATGCATGAAGAGGTTGAAAAAGAAATCTGAACAGTTTCACATCCCTCACACCAATCACTTGTCCTGAGGCAAGCGAAGACCCCTTAGGGTGAATGAGTACCTCGGTGCCCTTGAAGGTCACCTCAAGACCTCTATCCTGGAGGGTAGAAACTAAAATCAAATTCTTCTACAGCCCAGGGACATAGAGAACGTCCCTAAACGATATAGGTGGCATGTTATCTCTCTGAAAGGTAACAATGCCAATCCCAGCAACTCTGACCAAGGTGTCATCTCCAAGAGAAATCTCCATCCTGACCTCGGTGTCTCTGAGATCAGTCAAATTCTCTATGACTCCAGTCATATGGCTTGAAGCTCCGCTGTCAATATACCAGATACAAGGTGACGTCTCAACTGAAGTGAAGCATACGAGGAAAGCACACTCTCTCTCGAAGTGAGTCTGAAACTCTGCCTCCTCTGTTATAGCTTCGATACCACCCTTTTTCTTCTTCATGTTGGGACACTGTCCAGCATAGTGCCCCATCTTCTTACAAACAAAACACTTCACTTTGCTCATATCTCTCTTCTGACCACTGTTGCTCTCTCCTCCACCCACCTGTGGTGGGGCCCCAAACTTGGGACCCTGTCGACCCCCATGGTCGGCCTTCTTCTTGCCCTTTGTCCAAAGAGTAGGATCCTCATCACCCTAACCTGACTGCTGCTGTTGTTGTTGTCGTTGTCCAGACGCCTCTGCTACAAGTCTAGTCTCCTCCTGGACGAAGTCATCCCACATACTCTCCCATGTGGGCATGACCTCCCTGGCAACAATGCCACAAACGAATGGACCCCAAGGTTTGGCGAAGCTATTCATAGTTGTCCTCACCAAAGAGTTGGAGTCCACCACCTCTCCGACAACTCCAAGCTCGTCTCTGATCTGGGTGTAGCAACCAAGGAATGAAGTCACCGACTCGTCCTTGAGCATGCGAATGCCCCTGAGTCGGTCATGTAGAACCATCTTCCGGTTCTCATTAGAGCTCTCATACAACTTGCATAGAGATGCCCACATCTCATACGCATAATCTTTCCCATTCAAATGGGGAATGATATGATCCTGCACTGCATCACAAATGGTCCTCTTTGCCTTGTTGTTCCTCTTCCTGAACTCTGCCACCAAGACAGGGGCAGTAGTAGGAATAACAAGAACAGGTGCCTGAATTATGTCCCATAGTTCGAGGTCCTCTAAGACAAAAACTATCCTCGCCTTCCAAGGCGACAAATTGCTAGCCCCAACTAGCATGTCCTCAACATGCATCTGAGATGCTGACATGTCTTCCAAACTGCACTCCCACTGATGCTCAAACTGCAACGGAATGTTGCCTCTCTCCTATCAACACAGGTGTGAAAGGAGGCAAGCGAACTCCGACCTCACTCCTAGCAATATAGGTGTGAAAAGAGGTCCAGTCAAATCAGCCTCACTCCTACCCCATAGGTTTGAAAAGAGACTGATGAAAACTGTCCACAACTGCTCAACTATCCTCTACAAAAAATTTCCCACAAACAGCCATTGAAAATTGCCAATGGTTGTCCACAAAATCTGCCAAGAAGATGTATATAACAGCCCACTCATGTGTTGTCCAAACTACTCAAAAAACAACCACCTCATCTCTGATAACATGAAGATTTTCCAAGTCCTATCAAGCTGCCAACTAGGTTTGTCTTTGACCTCAAGTTGGCTCTAAGTTTCAACTGTCATGAAGGTATTTTTGTTGTTTTAGGACAACCAACAGTTCAGGAACTTCTTGCTAATTTGTTACGATTACATTCACAATTTTAGGTGCTCTAGCATGTAGTTTTAGTCACCAAGGGTTAGCACATGCATACTAAAATAAATGTAACACACCTAGAGATCTTTACAACTGAAAATAAAGCAATTCTATACTCTAACACACATGAAAATGTACACAGGTATTTTTGGTCAACATGACCCTGGATAAAACCCCCCCGAGGAAAACCAGTTTGGAATATATGTTTATATATGAGGAGAATAGATGGTGGAATACAGTGAGTACAAAATATAGATGAACATGATACAATAGCAGCTTCATCCAAGTTGAAACATAAGTCCAAACAAAGCAGGTGCGCCCTAGGATGGTGGCCCCCTCAGAAATGTTGTCAAGACCATTGAAACTAAGCCAAATGCCAATTGTGAGCTCTGAATAGAAAACCCCTCCATACTAATCTGATATTGAAGTGTGGCCTCCCTTTGAAACTGATCCCACTGCAATTTGACAAGTCTAAGACCTCCCCATTGTTGATGCGCCCTCCTCAACTGTGGAAGCTCCTCAGTAAATAAACAAGGCCCTAAGCCTGCTGGCTCTCTCCATGAAAGCATGCGCCCAAGCTAGCCTCACATAATGCAACAAACCTCATCTCCAAGCTCTCTCTCAAGCTCTCCGAGTGAGCAAATGAGTGAATGATCTCTCATTTTCCCTTTGCACCCATCTTGAACCTCCATAAGGAAACCTAAATGATCAATGGCTAAGATCATCCCATCTCCCATCTAATAAAAGGTTGAGATCTCTCCAAAAGAATCTCACTCAAAAACCCACTTTGGGTTAAGTTCCCTAAGTTCACTTTATGTCTCCTAGTTCACCCACAAAGTGAATTAATAGTCATTTTAGGCATAAATGACAAAATTTCACTTTTGACTTAAATCTCTTAAGTCAAAGTGAAATTAGACATAAAGTACAAGGCATAAAGTACATAGTACTTCCCACATGTGTTTAGGAGCTCACAAACACATGGGGAACACCTCCCAAGGTACATAATCTCAACATTTATGGCCTACTGCAATGTCTCTAGGGACATCAACTGGATCAACTGGAACAATGGTCTCCCTCTAAACTGTTGAAGGGAGAGAAGGTATTGTCTCGTTGTCAATCTCCATCTGAGATTCTCTGGATCTTCGAAGGGTTATCTCTTCTTCAAATATGACATCTTTGCTTACCTTAATTTGTCTCTGACCAAGGATGTAGACTGTATCCCACAAATGTACCTTTTCTGCCGGAAGGGTCTATCTTGGACCTCTTCTCTTTGGGTACATGAAAGTATATTGGACACCCAAATATCCTGAAGTGTCCAATCTCAGGCTCCACTCTGGTGAAGGTTTCTTCGGGAGTTATGTTCTTCAAAATCTGGTGAGGACTCATGTTCTGAACATATATTGTTGCCATGCATGCTTCTGCCCACAGAATCATAGGTAGACTCTAATCATGTATCATTGCTTTGGTTGCTTCAATGATGGTTATGTTCTTCCTCCTTCTTAAATAGTTGACTCCCTCTGAGTCAAGTGACTCCCTCTGAAGTCTGAAGGATAAACAACTTCCTTTGTTGTTAGCCTGCCTGGAGCAAGAAAACAAACAAAAAGAAACAAGACAAGAATATCTCCTAGAGGAGAATAATGAGTACATCTCTAGAATCAAAACATTTAAGGATTGTTGTCACAGCTACAACACCTACTTGTAATGTAGCAAACTTAGAGATGTAGGTTAGAGGCATGATAATTAAAACAATCAAACCTGGAGTCTTCACTTCCAGTGTGTTGTTCCTCTGAATGCATTAAGATCCCTCTGGATCCACGATTGCAGCAAGGGTTCCTTCCTCCTGCAAGTACCCCCATGACAATGATACAAATAATATATACAAGTGTATACCTGAGAGTGTACACCAATGGAGATTATGTTTGCTTGTCAATGTCATGATGAGAAATGATATTCCTTGCTTGTTTAACATAGACTAGAAGGCAAATTATGTTGTTGTAGCTTCTTGTGGCCACCTACCACTGCTACACTCTATAAACAGACTTGTTTGCCCCTGTAGCCACCCTGTACCATACATGTCTCTAACAAAGTTTGCATCAACTTTGCAGTTGTTGTAGTTGGGGTGGCTTTGTACTTTGGTCCTGTAGCAACTTTCCTTCAACATATGACCAAAATACAAGTTTACTGATAGCTCTTCTAGTACACTTGTTCTTGCTTCCCTAAGGACAATGACAATGCATATAATTCACTAGATATGTTGGACAGATAACCCAAGTTTCAAAACTTGTGCAGCCTTACTTCATGCTCAGGACAGACCACAGACTTGGTCCTTCTATATCTTCACCTGGTCATTCTCTTAGCATCTTCACTCCCTTCTTTACTCTGAAATATTGCTTGAATAGTTCTCCTATTTTAGCTCAAGAAAGGTACTCTGGAATTTAGGCAAGCTTCCGTACTTGTGCCAAAAGACAAATCTGCAACTCCCTTAAAAACTTTCCAAATTTGTGTTGCAGATAGACTTTATCTTTAAGCATAGATATACCTGTAATGTACTTCAAAAACAAGACCACAAACTCTGATCTGGAACTCGGCTAGAAGTGCTCATGTAGCAGAGCTGAAGTTCGCTTGGAGACTACTCTGAAAACTCACCTTTATTCCTCTTGAAATCTCAAACAAAAATTACTAGAACCAGGTCCAAATGTGCCTCAGAAATTTGATATATTTTCTGCTGAGATTCACCCTTTATAACAGCCTCAAATCTGCCTTTTTAAGCATTGGTTGGTCTAATTTCTTTCTGACAACTTCTCGAAACAAACTTTCTGCATGTCATGACACGGATCACTCAACTAAGTCCTCATATTGATTACTATCAATTTTCTGACTATACAAGAGATTTCAATATTGTGCTAAGGAGAATCCTCCACCATCCCTCCCTCCATTGGGAAAGATTATTCAATTGTGGTATACTGATTACCATCAATTTTCTGACTATACAAGAGATTTCAATACTGTGCCAAGGAGAATGCTCCACCATCCCTGCCTCCATTTGGAAATATTATTCAACTGTGGTACAATTGATACTTGTTGAAATAGTGTGTGTCATATCAAAATTATTTTCCATTAGGAATCTTCCACCTATCGACTACCTTCATTTTGTTCATTGTGATTACTTTTAGTTCAAGTTATTTCCTCTAGTTCTCTTTATTTCAAATTGGACCCATACTCCCCATTGAATACCACTTCCATTTGATTTATTTATTGTCTTCAGAAGGTGTCTTCTAAATTTGTACAGGTAGCATTGCTTAAATAGTATCATAAATCATTTTCCTCAGCCAACGCCATTGTTCTCTATCCTGCCATTTTCACGATTACTATCCTCTTCCCCTTTAGTATTAGTAATGTCTTTTAGATGGCCTTAAAAACTGGAACACTACATTTCCTTGAACAGCCTCAGAACAGACCTCGGATCTGCCTCTGAAATCCGGCCTTAGTGCCTTAGATGACTTGCCCTTACTTCCTCAAATTTCTCCCACGTGCTGCCTCAGATAACTCGTTGCCTCAGAGAATTCGCTGCCACAGAAAGGTACCTTTGAAAGGTTCGGCCCTTAGTGGGGTTTTTCCCTTGCTGCAGCTGCTTTAGAGGCATGTCGCCAGCTCTTTTAAGCCCTCAATCAAGCCTTGGTAGGGGTTCGACCCCTTCACATTTTACCACAGAGAGTTAAGGAGAGGTTCGGCCCTCTTTCTTCATACCAGCAGTGGGGTCTAGTTGTCTTTAGGTGTCCACGGTCTTCCTTCAAACTTGTGCAAGTGGTATTCTTCAAGACCTGCTCTGATACCATGAAGAATTTGTCACTTTGCTAGTTTAGGTTCATGCATTTTAATTTCAATTATGTTTAGCATTATCTTAACCATAAACATTGTAGCAGCAATATATTAGCTACAGTAAACCAAGATCACAAGAAGAATAACCATGAACAAGAACGCAAGAAGTATCCTGGGAAACCCTTCTCAACAAGGGAAGAAAACCCAACCAATCCTTTGCTATATTCTCAAGAGAAAGACCCCCCACACCATCACCAAACCTAGCACAAAAAAGAGTGCTTCAATTCTCATAATTTCAGACCTCAACTTCTGAAATCATGAGATGACACAATGATAAGTGTGTTTCCTCAATGGGGATTCACCATTATTTATACAAATCATATCACATCAAATGATGTGTCTATTGGCACAATAGGGCCAACCTCAATAACTCAGAATATAATTAATAATTACAATATTAATTATATTTTACAATAATCATTAATTATCTTTCACTTTATGGTGGGGCCGACCTGTACCCTTTACATCACAAGTAGGGTTACAGGTAAATCTTACTCTTAGACAATATAGCAAGGGATCTCACACACCCACTAGTGCTCAGCCACTAGGGGCACGTCCACCTGTGCTCAGCCACAGGGACGTCTTACTCAACAGATCTCTATCTCACTGAGTTTCACAGGAGAATCATCCGGAGTACCACATCGTCTCAAATCTCTACACAGAGGAGAATGATACACCCATCACATGGGCACCTTCACCCCTCACAAGGGTACACATCGTTTCATATCAAACGACACACCCATCTCATGGGCATCCTCACCCCACACAGGAGAACACAGCGTTCCATCTCAGTCTCAGAGAGGAACGACACACCCAACTCATGGGCTCTCTCACAGGTCGTCTCACTCAATCTCAGAGGAGAACGTGTCTTGGAGGATGTCTCACAAAGTTGTAATCATCAACATGGCTTGGTCGTGACCTTAAAATTAGATGATGATGATGATGATGATGATGACTATCATTATTATTATTATTATTAATGACACAAAAGTTTATCATAATGAGCACATCATCAAGATTCTTCTAAGAAAAAATCAAGACAAATCAAACGCAAAGTTCTCAAAGGAATTTTTTCAATTTTTATTATTTTTAATTTTTTTGTCACTCAAAACTGTTGATGGATAAAAATACATTAATCCCTCTAGCAATGCATTACTAATATTGATCTCATTGTTTTGCATTTAGCTTGTCTAACAATATCTTGCTTAACAATGTTGGATTTGCCTTTCCTTTGGAAGCCTTCATGACCTGAAAGAAAACCATGAGAATACCATTAAAATCCTTATAAACCATAGCATAACAACTAGGAAGAAAATGGAATAAAAAGGACATATAAATGGCATGAGATCTAGGAAAGAAGTATAAATTGCCACATAGTTTTATACAATAATCATACAAGAAACAAAAAACATCAAGATAACTTTAGAAATTTCTATATAGAAATAGACGTGTTCAAAAAGCCACATTACGTACAAGTTAAACAGTAAGGTCTAATGTAAAGGAATATTTTGGGAAAAATAATGTTAATGTTGGCATCATTATGGGTATGTTCACAAAACTCATGGAACAATTGTAGAATTCCTTCTTTTTGGTACATATCCAAAATATAGCAATGTATTACATGATTATGTTGCACAATTAAATATGTTTATAGCGGGTATTATTATTGGAACAAGTTGCGGGTTAACCACTACAACGGGAAGGTGATCAATTGTGACAAACATTGCTAGCTCTATGCCTAGCATTCAATCTAACCACCAAAAACAAATTTCCTGATACTCATTTCTACATATTGTATGCAAATTAGTTTTCAAAAAAAAATTGGAAACAAAAATAGGATCCAAGTAGAAAAGAAGGCCCATCTTAAAATTAGGAATAAGATAATTCCATAATCAGACAATGATACAATGGAGACTAGGGAAATTAGTGTTGTGAGACTCAGCCAAGACTCGTGAGTCTTGTCAAGTCCATCATAAAACGAGTACTTGGATAAAACTTGGCCTGAAATTCATTATTGAATTGAAACTCAGTGAAACTCATCTGACTAGGCTCAAACTTATATAACTCACTAAAACTTGACAAAATTGGGCCAAAACTTGCCAATTCAAATTCTACCATGTAAATGCAAACCCCACACAGAAATGACTTAGAGAAAAGGATGAAACGCAAGTTTTAGAGAGAGAAAAAAGAGTGAGAACATTGTTAGCTTTTGGGGTTACTCCAAAAGTGTTTTCACCTTACTAGGAGATCACTAGGTCTCCTAGCCCCTCGTGGATCGCTTAATTTGGTTGGATGTTTGACCTTGGTTAGATTGCTAGCATGGTTCCCTTACATATGAGGTTGTTACCCTAATCAACATGTTGACAAAATCATTGGTTGCACACAATCAGGGAATCAGTTGCGCAATCAAGGGAGCTACCTACATAGGAGGAGCACTGGGCACTTAGCTCTTGGAGCTTGGGACCATGCGATATATACCTTCGAGGTTGGGCACTTGACTTGAGGATGCTTGAGATAAGGACCATATTTCATGGAGGTTGGTGATGTAACCAAACACATGTTGAGGAGAATTAGAGCCTTGTGACCGCATTTGCACACATGAGAGTAGCAGTGGGCACATGAGAGGGCATGTGGCACACAATTAAAGGAGCACCTTGCATGAGGACACAGATAAAAAACCACCATGGAAGAGGGAGCATTGGACTTACAACTTATTGGAGATGCACCATCTTGAAGGTGGGGCATTGAGACCAAGATCTTGACTTGAAGGGTGTTTTAATTTGAGGGTTGCATAAACCCTAGTTTTACACATGTACATCCTTGTATTGTAGAGCGCTCCATGTGGAGTTTCCTTGTTGGTTACTCATATGGATACATGTCCTTATTTTTGTTGAAATATTGTAACTGCAAAGAGTATTCTATTTATTATTGAGTTATTATTCATTAGATCAATCCCCTTTTGTGGATTGATCATGTCAGGCACTGTAATTGACCAAATCCCCTTTTGTGGATTGATCATGTCGGGCATTGTAATTGACCAAATCCCCTTTTGTGGATTGGTCAAACCCTAAATATATTGTACAAATTAAGAAGTCGGCCCCCGGGCTAATTAAAGTGGTTTTAACCACTATGAAGACAAGTCGTCCCTGCCCAATGAAGAGACACCTTTCCAATGCCTGCCAGTTTGTATAAATAAAGGAAGCCAGAGCCTCATTATCTCACTCACTCATTCGATCATCCAGTGCGCAAGTTTGGTAGCTGCAGTTGGGAGAAGAAGGAAGAGAGAGGCGCATTGCTCAGTGTTGGATATTCTTTAGTGTTTTGGTTTATTGTCTTGGCATTGTATTGACTATCTATATTAAGGAAGTTTTTGTTGGGTTTTCTCCCCCATGAGGGTTTCCCAGGATAAATGTTGTGTATCTTGTGATTGTGTTTCTCTCAATGATCCTATCTATGTTATGGTTATCTAGTAAATTGAAATGAAACCTAATAATAGCTTAAACCTTAACATGGTATCAGAGCTAAGCTGAAGAGAGCATCTTTCACTAGATAAGCAAAAACGTCATTGTTGTCGTACAAGAAAATTAGGGTTTTCTATTAAAGAGGAATTTCAGCCTAAAACTCATCAAGGAAGTGCGCCCTAGCCTAGCAAACTCTTTGGCAGCCTCAGCACACTTTTTCAATGGATAGAACTCATGGAAAGTGAAACCCTAGTTTTCACTAGTACCAGAAAACCAGGAAACCAAAACCAATACCAGAAGTACCAATCCAGAATTCCATTGGTCAAGTTTGAAGGGGCAAAAATTGGATTTTCTGAAATCTAACTGAGCCAAGCGCACCTCCTGGTAAGTTCAAAATTAAATTCTGAGCATTTTCAATTTTTGGTCATTTTCCTAGCTCCAGGTAAAGATGTCTGCAAGCACTAAGCTTGTTGACAAGCTAGAAGGTGTGGAAAACTTTTGTGCCTGGAAGTATAGGATTGCACTCATTCTTGAAGAGAATGACCTAGCAAGATTCATTAAAGAAGATGTACCAGAACCTACCAATGCCGCAGCTAAAGAAAAACACAAAAAGGACACAGTTAGGGCCAAAAGAATCATTGCAAGTTCTATTAAAGATCACTTGATTACTCAAATGGCTTCAAAGAAGACTCCAAAAGAAATGTTCGATGCCCTAACCAGGATGTATGAAGGAAAGAACATCAACCGAAAGATGAATCTAAGAACTCAACTCAAAAATACAAGGATGCAGAAAGGAGAAACAATTCAAGAGTATTTCTCTAGAATATCACAATTCATGGAAAAACTAGAAGCAATCGGTGATACTCTAGATGAAGAAGAACTCATAATGACAGCCCTTAATGGTCTCACAAGACCTTGGGATGCATTCATCCAAACTATTTGTGCCAGAAAGGAGAAACTACACTTTGACGGTCTTTGGGAAGAATGTGTCCAAGAAGAAGCAAGAGTAGCTAACAGAGAAGCAATATTATCAAGAGATGAAGATCAAGCCCTAGTTGCTCATACTAAAGGAGGAAGGAAGAGGTCTTACTTCCAGAAAGAAACCCATCAACATAAGGAGTCTCAACCCCCAAACAAATTCATACATAAAGAATCTCACCCTCCAAAGAGATTCTAGAAGTTTCAGAAAGGTCAAAGAAGAGAAAAAGATTTCTCATCCTACCAATGTTACCATTGTGACAAGATGGGACATATTGCTAAGAATTGTCCAGCTAGAAGAGAAGAATACAAGAAGAGAAACAAGAGGCACCATGCCCACACAGTTGAAGATGAAGAGCCACCCACAAAGATGATAAAAGAACAAATTGAAGACTATGTCTTAATCTCTGCCCTCTCAGGATCACTGACACCTAGTGAGGACACTTGGCTCATAGACAGTGGTGCTTCCAAGAACATGACAGGTCAAAGAGACATTATCTCTTGCCTTACAGAAAATAACTTTCCCCAGAAAGTTACACTTGGAGACGATTATCAATACCCTATCAAAGGAGTAGGAGAATCAAATTACAAACTTGATTCAGGAACCCCAATGAAGATGAAGGATGTACTATATGTACCAAGTTTGACAAAGAACTTACTTTTTATCTCAGCTTTAGATAAGAAAGGCTTGAGAGTTGTTTTCATAGATGGAGAAGTTCTTATGTGGCCCAAAGAAAAAACCATGGAAGAAGCAATTGTTATTGGAAAAGAAGAAGGTGGCTTGTATAAGCTAAAAGGTCACTTAGAAGCTAGCTCACAAGGCATTACCATATGTAAGCAAGGCAGTCACAGGTCTACCAGAATTCAAGGTTGACCATGAAGGTGTGTGCAACGGATGTGGACAAGGAAAGAACATCAAGAACCCTTTCCCAAAGAGAGAAAAAGAAAAAGGAGTCCTTGAGCTCATTCACTCAGATGTATGTGTTCCAATGCCATCAACCTCCATCAATGGGTATGTATACTATGTATCGTTTATTGATGACTATTCTCGCAAAACCTGGGTTTACTTTTTGAAATCAAAAGATGAAGTGTTTGGTAAATTCAAGGGATTCAAAGCCTTGATAGAGAATCTCTCTGAAAGAAAGATCAAGATACTCAGGTCAGATAATGGAGGAGAATACACCTCAAAAGAGTTCGTAAACTTTTGTAAAGATGTCGGGATCAAGAGGGAGATCACCACTCCCTACAATCCTCAACAAAATGGTGTAGTAGAAAGAAAGAACAGAACTATAATGGAAGCAATGAAGACTATGTCATGATCAAGATCTTCCAATGCACTTATGGGAAGAAGCAGCAAGAACAGCAGTGTATGTACAGAACAGATTGTCCCATAGTGAACTTGGGTTCAAGACCCCTGAAGAGATGTTCTCCGAAAAGAAGCCAGAAGTAAGCCATCTCAAAATATTTGGTTGTCTCGTATTTGTACACATTCTAAAAGAGAAGAGAACCAAGTTGGACCCTTCAGGAAAGAAGGGAATATTTGTTGGATACTGTGAGGTCTCTGAGGCCTTCAGAATATACATACCAGGTTACCATCATATTGAGATCAGCAGAGATGTAACCTTTGATGAAGATGCAACACTCAAGAAATCAAGAAGATGTCAACTTGAAGAAGTATATGAAGAAGAACCTGTGGCTCCCAGAGTTGCAGAACCAGTGAGGGAAGTCATAACTTTCCCTGATGAGGAGATTCTAGAAGATCATGACATAATAGAATCTCAAGAACCTCCCCAGATGATGATCTCCCACAAGAGAAAGCCAACCTGGGAAAGAGAACTTATTCAAGATGGAGAGAAGTATGGTGCCCCCGAAGGAACCATGAGACAAGTAAAGAAACCCAAGTCATTCTCCAATTATATGGCTCTGATGTGTGATCTCTTAGAGAAGGAGCCTACTTGCTTTGAAGAAGCCATTCAAGAGAAAGAATGGGCAAATGCCATGACAGAAGAATACCAATCCATTATAAAGAATGATGTATGGGAAATAGTTTTGAGACCGAAGAGCAAGGATGTGGTATCTTCCAAATGGCTATACAAGATAAAACATGTTATCGATGGAAGTATTGAGAAATATAAAGCAAGGTTTGTTGCTCGTGGATTTTTTCAAAAGGAAGGCATTGACTATGAAGAGATGTTTTCTCCTGTAGTCAGATACACTTCAATCAGAACCATCATAGCCCTTGCAGAGAAGATGAAATGGAAGTTACACTAGATGGACGTGAAAACAGCTTTCTTAAATGGTGTCATCGAAGAAGAAGTGTATATAGAACAACCTCAAGGATTTGAAGTTGAAGACAGAAAGACTCATGTATGCAGATTGAAGAAGGCTCTGTACGGATTGAAACAAGCTCCTAGAGCTTGGTATGGAAGAATTGACAATTTCCTGACAAGCTTGGGCTTTACCAAGAGTAAAGCAGATTCTAACCTTTACTTCAAGGTTATGAATGATGAGCCTATTATATTGTTGTTGTATGTGGACGACTTATTTCTAACTAGAGAAGAAAATCTCATCATTGAGTGTAAGAAGAAGCTTGTTGCAGAATTTGAGATGAAAGACCTTGGCCTAATGCACTATTTCTTAGGTCTTGAGGTCTGGCAGAGCCCAGAGAAGATCTTCCTTAACCAAGGGAAGTATGCAGTTGAAATACTTAAGAGGTTTGATATGTTGGAGTGCAAATCCATGAATACACCCATGGAAACAAAATCGAAGCTCTTGGTTGACACTTCGTCGGAATTGATTGATGCTACGCTGTATAGACAGATCATTGGATCGTTGATGTATATGACGAACACTAGGCCAAATATATGTTTTGCTGTGAACACCTTGAGTCAATTTCTGGTAGAGCCAAGACGTGTTCACCTGGTTGTTGCAAAACATGTGATGAGGTACCTTAAGGGTACATTAGAGTTTGGTCTCAGTTATAATGGAGATCATGACTTTAGACTAAGTGGTTATACCGTTATACCGATTCAGATTGTGTTGGAAGTGTCTCTGACAGAAAGAGCACTTCAGGATGTTGTTTCAGTCTAGGGTCAGCCTTGATCTCATGGCAGAGTAGGAAGCAATCAAGTATTTCTCTCAGCACGGTAGAAGCAGAATACATTGTTGCATGTTCCACTAGTTGTGAAGCCATATGGCTTCGGAAGTTGTTGACAGGTCTATTCAATCTGGAGATGGAAGCAACTATGATTCTATGTGATAACCAGAGTTGTATAAAGATGACAGAGAACCCTGTGTTCCATGACAAGTCAAAACACATAGAAATTCGATATCATTACATCTGTGATATGGTGCAGAGAGGAGCCATAAAGCTCCAGTATGTTAGCACTTATGAACATGTTGCAGATGTGTTGACCAAGCCTCTATCTCGTATAAATTTTGAGCACTTTCGAGATAAGCATGGTGTAGTCTGAAAGGACCTCCCTTGAAAGGCGGAGTAGTGTTGATGCCAGCCTCGTGCTGAAGATTTCAAGCTTCGTGCTGATGTTGTTGTGAAGCCAGCCTCGTGCTAAAGATTTCCAACTTCGTGTTGATGTTGTTGTGATGCTAGCCTCGTGCTGAAGATTTCCAGTTTCGTGTTGATGTTGTTGTGATGCCAGCCTCGTGTTGAAGATTTCCAACTTCGTGTTGATGTTGTTGTGATTCCAACCTCGTGTTGAAGATTTCCAGCTTCGTGTTGATGTTGTTGTGATGCCAGCCTCGTGCTGAAGATTTCCAGCTTTGTGCTGATGTTGTTGTGATGCTAGCCTCGTGCTGAAGATTTCCAGCTTCGTGTTGATGTTGTTGTGATGCCAACCTCGAGCTGAAGATTTCCAGCTTTGTGTTGATGTTGTTAAGATGCCAGCTTCGTGTTGAATATTTCCAGCCTAGTGTCGATGTTGATGATGTTCCAGCCTTTGGGTTGTGATGTTGTTGTTGTTGATGCCTTGTGTTGTTATTGATGATGATGATGTATTAGCGTTATACTAATCCATGTTGATGCAAATGATGATGATGCCATTCCAACTCCCTGTTCTGGATGATGATATTGATGATGAGAAAAAATTTCGATGATTTATAGATATGACAGTCAGTGTTCAAGATATTGTTGATGTTGTTTCCCTCTCTCTCTCCTGATGATGTTGTAGAATACCCTTCTTGTTAAGGGGGAGTGTTGAAATATTGTAACTGCAAAGAGTATTATATTTATTATTCATTTATTATTCATTAGATCAATCCCCTTTTGTGGATTGATCATGTCGGGCATTGTAATTGACCAAATCCCCTTTTGTGGATTAGTAAAACCCTAAATATATTGTGCAAATTAAGAAGTCGGCCCCCGGGCTAATTAAAGTGGTTTTAACCACTAAGAAGACAAGTCGGCCCTGCCCAGTGAAGAGACACCATTCCAGTGCTTGCGAGTTTGTATAAATAAAGGAAGCTAGAGCCTCATTATCTCACTCACTCATTCGATCATCCAGTTCGCAAGTTTGGTAGCTACAGTTGGGAGAAGAAGGAAGAGAGAGGCGCATTGCTCAGTGTTGGATATTCTCTAGTGTTTTGGTTTATTGTCTTGGCATTGTATTGGCTATCTATATTAAGGAAGTTTTTGTTGGGTTTTCTCCCCCACGAGGGTTTCCCAGGATAAATGTTGTGTATCTTGTGATTGTGTTTCTCTCTGATCCTATCTATGTTATGGTTATCTAGTAAATTGAAAAGAAACCTAATAATAGCTTAAACCTCAACAATTTTATGTTAGCCTCCCTCACCTACTTGTATATATAAGGGAGGAAAGAGCTCGTGTATTCATTATCATCATTGTACTCTTCATTGACTTGGCTTGGAGACGCTGGGGTTCATGAGGAAATTCTAGGAGCTAGATGCTAGGGTTCATGAATAAACCTTAGGAGAAGATAAGTGCAAAGAGAGATGTCTTAGATTTTTTTCTCTTGTAATGCAAGGGTTTGATCTATGCATATCAACCCTAGAGAAGAACATGATGTTGGGCATGATGATGGTTCTTGTGGCTCTTGTTGTAGCACTAGGGTTTCTACCCTAATAGTAGACATGTTGAGTCAAGCTAACGCCTTGCATGGTTTTGGAGTATTTTTCTTATGGGATGTAAGGCTAGGGAAATATCATGGTGAGATAAGCTTGATGAGTCTTGAGCTTGGTGTGTTGGCTTGCTTGGAGGAAGACTCAGTTAATTATATCCTTGATGTTCCGTGGAGTTCTTGGTGTTTGTGTTGATGTAAGAATTGAAGACCTAAGTTTTGAGGACTCAAACACTAGGATGGACATGTAGATTTGGAGGCTAACATTAGATTTTTCTTGCCATGTACTTGTGTGATGCAACATGGCCAGGGTTTGCAAACCCTAAGGAAAACAACCAAGTTAGTATGGAGAACTTGTGATATAAGCTTGTTGATGAAGCCAAGGAGGACTTGCCAGTGTTAATGCTTGATTGTTGTGGACCTTTGGAGGTGGATAGGGTTTTAATGATTTCCCTAGCTAGGGTTTTGGGGAGCTTGAAGGTTGTACTAGCTTGAGATAAGCTATGTGTATGTACATGTACTTCATTTCTTATATATGTATATAAAGTTTCCAACTGTCCAAATTTGTGTAATTACAGGTTCTATTTTCGACGTGCATTGTCTTCTCAATTGGGTAATTTCGAGCACTTATTCATGATGATTTGACATAACATAGGGTTGAAATTGTTAAGTGATTTAACATACATCTAGAAGATAAGAGAACAAATTTTCACTGTTGTAAATAAAATGATTTCAAATCTGGTATATGCTTGGAAAAGTATGCCTTAAGGGCTAAAACTTGTTGGCAGATGTTTGGTATATTTTCTCTTAGTCTACCTAGTGTGTTGGGCTAAAGTGAGATGAAATATTGTCCATTGTTTACCATTGTAAATTATTATTTCAGATCATCCCTAAGGCTAAAGTTCATAGGGACTAGATCCAAGAAACCTCTAATATGAGGTGGAATTTATGAATTTGCAATAAAAGTCATAAATGCAAAAATTTGAACATGGTATCAAAGTTATTTTGTTGAAATCACTCATTTGGTAAAGAGGAAGTTGGTATTTCAATTGCATTGTACATAGGAGTGGTACTTAACCTTGTTGAGGTTGATTGGGTGGTGAAAGAATAGTGTGCTTGAGATGAGCACTTGCACCCATGAAGGGTTAGATGGGTTGAAACCCTAATTTCTCTTATGATGAGTATGCTTCCACCTGTTATAGATGGTAGATATACTACATGGATGATTGTTATGGATTTATTTTCAACGGATGTGATGCCTAGAATCATACTTTCTCTAATACCAAATGTGGTGAACCAACCCGGTTCAGTTACGGAAATATCCAACGTAAAAAGTGTTAATGTTTAAGCCATTATTATAGATGTTTGCATTTCATTAGATAACAATAGCATAATCCAAGATCACTGAGAAATACACAATCACAAGAGACACACCATTTATCCTGGGAAACCCTCTAGGGGAAGAAAACCCAGCAAAATTTCCTTAATATAGATAGCCAGTACAATGCCAAGAGATCTCTATGCTAAAACAGAAAGTCCTCTCCGCCACTCTCTCTCTCCTTTGCCGATAACAGATCAGAACTTGTCTCTCAAACTGAGCAAGTGAGTTATGTTCAAATGAGGCACTAGCCTCCTTTATTTATACAAGTTCTGGCATGTGTGAAGTGTCTCTTCACTGGCAGGGCGGACTTATCAATCTGGGTGGGTAAACCCACCTTTATTATATTTTTGGGTCTTCTTATTAACTGATGGGGCCGACTTCTTATTCTGCCTATTATAATTCTCTGTTGACCAATCCGCAAAAGGGGATTTGGTCCTATTACAATAACCGACATGATCAATCCACAATGGGGATTGATCCTATAAATAATATATCAAAAATATTAAGAATACTCTTTGCAGTTACAATATTTCA
>ML800575.1:0-24937 GCA_009831015.1 Picea engelmannii
TGAATATTGTAATGTGATGTAAATTTGTATATGTATTTGACATGGTGTTGTGCACTAAGGATGGTGAACAATTGTAGGGGAGGGGGAATGTAATATCCCCACTATAATCCACAGTTTAATTTATGCATAAAGTAGATATGAATGTGGCTATGGCCAAACAATGTAATATGTGAATGTATTTTATGTTTTTAAATAAATAAAATGTGATACCAGTTGTTGGGGGATATGAACAGAGATGGGGGATGATTTTTCCACAAGAGAATAGAGTGTTAAGAGGGGTCCAAGGGGGGGAATTAATTATGGGTATTAATTCAACCATTTTCCTTAATTTTATTACAATTGGGGATAACTTTTAATTTGTGTTTGAGTGTATGAGAGCCTGATCATTAAACTCATGTAAGAGGGTGGGTGTGAGAATCACATACCATAGTTATTGGAGAGCATGGGGCTGAAGTACAATCAAGATTGGGAAAAGTGAGAAGTCAATCGTTTTTGGAAAATAGAGGAAATTTGTATGGGCAGTTATAGACGATTTTTACACATGGAGTTTTACATGAACAACAAGTAGAGAGCATAGAAAAGGATCATAGGAGATAGAGCAAGAATGTTGGGCGAATTATGGAGCATTATGGAGCGTTTTGGAGCTAAAGATTGAAGAGTCAGGTTGTCAAGCCTGAAGAGTGAACTCTTGTGTGAGTTGCACTATAGCAACAATTGTTTATTGTTGTTACCTGTAGTTTTCCTTGTAGTGAGTTCCCTTGAGTTCCCGGTAGAGAGACTCCTAGCTACCTGTGCCACAGAGACCTTGATAAACGAATGGGATGCTCGATGGACTGAGAGAAATGAAGGGGTACATTTCTTGGGTTGGGCAGGTCAAGAGGAAGAGAATATTGGTGGGTTGTGGGATATTGAGTTGCGAGTGGACTGTGAGAGACACCCTTTTCTTATGGATTCCTAGCCCCAACTCGGGAGTGACTTGTTGTTGAGATTTGGAATAACAAGTCTATGGTTGCATGGTACGTCCTTCCCAAGCAGTTGGTTACACAACTATTTTAAAAAGATAAGTGCTTATCTGCTTTCCTATGTTAATTTATGAGTTTAAATGTTGTGCATTTTTACTATGTGCATGAGAATGAATTATATGTTGTGGTGGAGAAATTATTAACTACATTTATATTTTTAACTACTATGGACAATTGCTTGAGCTCGATTGTTATGGTGTTCATAATTTGAGGTTTAAATGTATCCATTAATCGATTTTGATAGCATCGATAACGAGATTCCAGCACGGTACTTGAATCGTTGTGCGCAGTGGGAATAGTTGTCGCACGTCGTAACAAGCATGTTGTGCACACGCTGTGAATGGTTGTCGCGCTCAATACAAAGGAGGTTGCATGTGCAGTTTGTCTCCATGAGGGCACGGCCTTCATGTTCATTATGAATGTCGTAGATGCATTTATTTATATGGTATCAGACAATAGTTAAATATGTGCATAATTCATAGCTAATAAGCTACATGAAATTTAGTTAGCAGAAAATTTTCGTATTTATGTGTACTTTCCACTAGTAATGTTCCTTCGTTAAGCTGGGGGATGTTACAGAATGAACCTCATCACCTACGACACTGTCAAATTCAATTATTTTCTGATGATATTATCAAGGGTAACACATGTACACATTTTTAATTTATTATCGACAAATGAGAGTCATAAAGTTATTTATTAAGTTCAATTGAAGCTTGTTTACTTAAATATTTAGTTCATTGTGTCTTGCAATCAACACTTACTTTTTTTTTAAATTGTTTATGTTGTAAGCTCAACCAAATGATGTAGCAATCCAAGAGATTGGCACAGAGAAGCCAACAATCCAATTGATTCCAAATTTAAACATATGGGGTTTGGAGAAAGGTAAATTTGACGTTGAAGTTGTTGTCAAGTAATTGTAATTGGTCAATACAACAACTCTTTCTATGGATGTAGTTTCCTATGTTTTGTTCATTTTATTGTCCTTTGGTGTTTTTTTTTTTACATAAATGGTTGTGGATTATATTAAAAAACAGTGGTAACCACTGGCATAGATACATCAAGGATTTCTTGCCTTGTCCATAGAAACATATTCAAAATGACACAGAAGACTTCTATCTCCAGTCCTATTAACCAGATCATCATAGCTAGATCCATGACAAAAATTTGGGCAAAGACAAGTTGTCCAATGGAGACATCAACATCTACAGAGACATACTATAAATCATAGAAAAACAACTACAAAAAATAGAAAACCAGTACATGTTCAGAAGCCTCAGTTGCTAGGGGCGCCTTAGGCTGAGTAGAAGTAGCTAGCTTCTCTTCATTTTCGATTTGTCTTTCCAAAGTAAGCCGACCAACCTGCATTTCGAGTTTGAGGATTCACTTTTCTAGCTCGGTTTGGCCAACAAGCCGAGAGTGAACCTTCTGGTTTAATTTCTCGGTCAAGTCCTCGCGAATCTGAAACATATCCTCGTCAACCATCTCAAGTCTTTTGCCACCTTCTTCATCCAATATTGCAACCTTTCGCTTCTGGTCCCACAACTCACAACGAAGAGTTTTTAGCTCATTCTCCAACCAATGAACACGATCCTGATTGCCCGAGCTAGATCCAGATCTTGGATCCATGGAGCTTAGAGCAATCAAAAGATACCTTGCAATATTGACGAAGCCTTTCAATGGATTTGGGATTTCCAGCAGCGGACACCAGAATACAGTGCAAAGATTATGGGGAGTCGGAGGGCCAGCTCCAAGATAATAGTCCCACCTTCTAACACAGAGTGCAAAGAACCCATCCGGATTCAAAGCATTAGCCTTCACACACACCATCCCACTGGTCTGCTCATTGCGAAAAATAGGAAAGACGGGGTGAACGGACAAAAGGATCTCAGCCACCGCCGAGACCCGCCTTGAGCCTGAGCACAAACGAGTCGAGGTACTACCTCCCACTCCATTCACATGGTCTTTTAAAACCCCTCACATGTTACCACTTGCCATATTGACCTTTCCTTGCGTTTTAACCATGCACGTAGAGTCCCTTCACTTTTGTGGAGAGCACCTTCCTAATAAACCAAAGGTGTTATGGGATATTAAAACTTTGGGAATTTCCATTGATATACAAGGTCCCTTTGCTCAAACGGGTAGTGGCATTAGCTGCTTTATCTGCCTCTCCATTCAGTTCCTGAATAATGTGAAAGAATTTGATTTTGTGAAAATCAAGGAGTAAATTCATGATTTTTCGGAGTAGGTGTCGGAGCCTCATGTTATGGGCGAGGGCATGGATGTTTAATGTGTGAATGATCACCCGTGAATATCCAAAAACAATAAACTATTTAACTTCCTAGCCAAAACTTGATAGATTCCTTCCCATAATGCAAGAGCTTCAATGATATTGTTAGTATCGTCTCCAATTCCCCACGAGAGAGTAAATTCAGTTGTTTCATCAGGGCTTAGAAGAACCCCTCCCCCTCCTGCCACCCCTGGATTCCCTTTAGAAGCTCCATCAAAAAAGAGAGTGTGTTAATGAAGCGCCTTCTTCCAGATTGAAAATCTGAGTGGGTCCATACAGATTTCCCATTGATCCAGTTGAGATGAGCTAGCAGAAACAGATCCAGGGGCCTTTGGGATTAGACTCAACGTCTAGTCTTCTTCATTAGAAGGGAGTGGAGATTTATTCTCAGAAAGAGGAAGAGAGTGAAGACATTTTCCCAACAGAGCCTTAGCTCTGACTACCACCTGAGCAGGAGTGGAGATTTTTTCTCTGAAGAGGCGGGCATTTTGTTACAACCAAAGCTTCCAGAAAATAAGTTTCGGAAGAGTCGGCCAACATATTTTAAGCATGTCTATCTTGAGAAGGGTAAAGGGGCACAACTTATCCCAGTTGTTGAGGAGGATTGGGATTTCATCTGGGAGAGTTACTTGATTCGACCAAGGAAAGAGAGCTAGATTCCATGCCTCTTTTACAAAGGGATAGCTTAGCAAAAGGTGATTTGTGGATTCTTCCTATAAACAACAGAGAGGACATCGAGTAGGACCTTCCCAACCTTTTTTTTTTAGGTTATCTCCCGTAAGAATATTGTTGTGGGCCAGAGTCCAAATAAAAATGTCTACTTTTGGAAAAGTTTTGGCTTTCCATATATCTTTCCAAAGAGCAGGGTTGGGAGGAACATTAGGAATTGCTTTTAACTGTTTATAGCTCTGAGCCGCAGTGTAATTTCTAGAGTGAGTGCCCCATCCTCGAGAGTCCTTTGTATGAGCTGTGATAGGGGATTTACCTTTAATCAAGGAGAGAAAAATGAGTTCTTCATTGTGTAAGTGGCTTGGACAATTCAATATACACCACTTTTTCCAGGTTCTAATTTCATCATTATTCCAAATTGAGATATCCCATAGCATGGTTAAACTTTGGGAGTGAAGCCAACATTTAAGATTGGAGGTTCCCGGCAAGGTGTCCAAAGGCAGATCCCCAAGGATAGAATCCTCCCAAATGAGAATGTTTTTCCTATTCCCAGTAATCCAAGTTAGATCGAGCTTGAATAAAGAGAGAGATTTTGGCATATTGTGAAAATTGGAGATCCTTTTGAAGATTTTGGAGCTGTATCAAGACATTTTTTCCTTGCCCCTGAGAAGTTATTTTTCCAAAGAACTTGTTTACTCCAAGTTAATTTTTCGGTGACCAAATTCCAGAGAATTTTAGCACCAAGAGCCAAATTTTGAGTCCTGAGATCTTGTATCTAGAGTCCCCCTTCTAGAAGTGGCTTAGTAATTTTCCCACAACTGACCAACGAAAGCTTGTTTTCATTGTTTTTCCCACCTTTCCACATAAAACATCTAAGAAGAGTCTTGATCTTGGAGATGAATCCAACCAGTGCAAGTAAAATGGAGCTTTGGTAGATCAGAACACTAGAGAAAACCAATTTAATGAGAACCAGTTTCCCAGCTAGATTTAGCCAAGAAGCACCCCACGAGTTGATTTGAGTCTTCAATTTATCAATCAGAGGAAGCCAATGAGTTCATTTTGGGGAATATTTGAAAATGGGTATCCCTAAATATTTAGAAGAGTCCCACTAAGTTCTTCCTTCAATTTCTATAATTCTTGAGATTTCCACCATTTCCCTTGGGGAGCAAATCCATCCAAAATTTTGGCTTTTTTCTGTAATTGATTTTGCTTTCTGATGCCTCCTTGTAAAGTTCTAACTCTTGTTTGAATTTTCTGGCTATAAGAATGCTAGCTCCTCCCAAGATAAGCGTATTTTCGACAAACTGGGCATGATTTATTTCTTTGGCTCCTCTTGTCATTATGAGACCCAATAAATCTTGATGAAGATGACAATGCTCCAGCTGAAAGCTGAGCACCGAGGCCTGGATAACATATAGAAGAGGCGAAAGAGGACAACCTTGTCTAAGCCCCCCATAGGCTTGGAATAAATTTGTAGCACGTCCATTGACCAGTGGAGCTATCCAAGGGGATCCAATACATGCTTTCACCCAATTGATAAATTAAGGGGCGAAGCCAAATTAGAGCATTACCTGAAAATGGAAATCGTGTCGAACTCTATCAAAAGCGTTAGCCAAATCTAATTTAACAATCATATATTTTTCACGTCGAAGAATACTGGTGTGGATGGCTTCCTAGACCAAAATAATGTTATCAAGGATCTTCCTCCCTTTGATGAATTCACCTTTATTTTCTGGAATGATTACTGGTAGGATTCATTTGATTCGGTTGGCTATAACTTTTGTAATGATTTTGTAACCAATATTGCAGAGTGAAATTGGCCGAAATCGGTCAAAGGAGGTGGCACCTTTCTCTTTAGGAATGAGGGATAAGAAGGTTGAGTTGGTATTCCCTTCGATCTTATTGCAAGTCTGGGATTTTAGAACCATTCTATGAAGATATTTTTTAATTGTTTTTCAACATGCTTCGAGGAATCCATCGGGACCGAGAGCTTTGTCAAGTTCCATTTCGTTTAAAGCATTTTTAATTTCTCTTTTGGTGACCGGAGCAGTGAGGAGCTGGTTGGAATTCGGTTGAATTTTAGAGGGAACCAAATTTAAAATATGTTGACAGTTTTCATTCTGGAGATGAGACTCCTCTGTATATATATCTTTGAAGTGGTTATGAGCAGCTTATTTGATTCCTTCGAAGTCAGTGACGATCTGGTCTTGAAGATGGATTTCCTTTACAGAGTTAACTTGTTTTTGAGCTTGAGCTTGCTTATGAAAATAAGTAGTGTTCCTGACACCTTCTTTTAACCATAGGCTTCTGGATTTTTGCCTCCAGTAATCCTCTTCCAATATGCATGCAGAGAGAAGGGTGCGCTAAAGAGTTTCTTCCTGTTTCAAATTGTCGGGAGTAATAGACCCTTCTTCCATATTTACTTGATGCCTTTCCAATTGTTGTTGAGCTTCCAATATTTGATTAAGATGAGATTTCATGGTTTTAACCCAATCTTTGAGAGCTCTTTTGAGCCTACGAAGCTTTTCTTCCTAGAAAAAGAAAGGGGATCTAGAAACAAGAGTCTGCCACACATTGAGGACCAAATATTGGAAACCTTCCCGTTGAATCCAAGAGGGACTAAATCGGAAGGGGATAGGTCCCAGATTTGTGTCTTTGGAGAGTTCAAGAAGAATTGGTTTATGGTCAAAGGCACTGAAGGGGAGGATTTTAGAGACAACGTTGAGACCTAAAAAAAAATTAAAGAGTTTTGGACCAAGAATCTGTTAAGGCGAGCAACTATATGGCTTGGTCTGATTCTTTTGTTGGACCAAGTGAATTTGCCACAAGAAGGTTTGATATCATCCAGATCCCATTCCAGAATGATATCTTTGACCCATTCACGGATTGGGTCTCTGACTATTGAGCCCCCCTTTTTTTCCCCGAGAGAGAGTGTGACATTAAGATCCCCAACTAAAGCAATATTTCCCAACTGATGGGAGCTGAGGGATTCCCTGATAAGATCCCAACAATTTGTTTTCCAAGAGAAAATCAAGGTGCATAAATGTTGAATAAACATACCTGGTAACCTGAATCCTTGTGAGGAATTTTAGTGAGGATCCAATGAGTGCATGATTCAGTAAGAACTAACTCAAATTTAGAAGCGTCCCATAGGGTGCCTATTCCACCATAGGCTCCTCTAGCACTGACAGCTACACCTGCTCCTTTTTTCCAAAATTTCTGACTAGCGAGGAGGAAGTCATGTTCCTCCATTTTGGTCTCTTGGATTAGTAGGATATATGGATTTGAGGTGCCGATCAAATCTTTCATATATTTTTCTTTAGTTCTACTCCCTAATCCCCTACAATTTCAGGAGACTACCTTCATTACTTACTTATGGGGTTAGTATAGGCCTCCTTAGAGGGATGCCCTTGATGCCTGTCACTTCTTGTGTTTTTAACATTTTGTCCAATGTTGGTTGAGATCCTTGAACCTTGTCCTTGTAGGTGGATATTTCCCTCCTTTCTTTTTCCATTTTCTGACCTCTGGTAACTTGTTTTGGGGATGTTTGGGAAATGTCAAATTCATCCTCCTCTTCTTCCGAACTTTCAACCTCTTTTCCTGCTTCCTGAGTTTCAGATATATCTCCTGAGTCTTGAAAAGGAGGAAGTTCCTTTCCATCTGGCCTTTCCCCTTCCAGATTGGTTTGGCCAGATCCTTTGCTTCAGCTTCTAGATCCCCAAGGCCAGAGAAACTATTTTCAGTTTCAATCAGGGTTTTCTGAGTCTCCTTGTTCTTACTTGGATTTGTCGAATTCGGGTTAGGGATTTTACCTTCCCTTCTGAAGTTTGATTTAGGATTTGGATTTGGGCACTTGGCTTGCTACCACCCCTCGCCTTTCTCCTTCTCCTGTTGAATGGGCAGATTTTTTGGACAGTGCTTTTGGAAATGCCGATATTTATGGAAGCCTCTGCACTTGAAAGACAATTTTCATAATCCAACTTTTGAAAATGCTACCATTCCCCTACAGTTAAATTGATGGCTTCAGGGAGACCAACTTCAAGGTCTAATTCCACGCAGATCCGGGCACAAGAATACTAGTCCTTGGGATTTGCCTTGTCAATGTAACATCCTAGCCCATTTCCAATGGATTGCAACGATTCAGAGTTCCAACAGTGAATCGATAGATTGGGTAAACGAACCCAGATCAATATCGCTCTAGGAACATCCACTGCCGGATCAAAGTCTGGCATCCATCTATTGAGGTACATACCCTGTGGTCCCATGAAGTACGATCCATTTCTAAAGATCAAATCACGGTCATCTTTGGAGAAGAACTCAAACAAGAAAAACCCTCTTCCAACTGCATAACAGGTAACATTGTTAGAGATCAGGGGTCTCCGGTTTTTTTGAACCCAATTATCAGTTGTTCACAGAGAGGGCCATAGCCCTGTAAACTGGCTAACCAAAGCCCGATCTGCTAGGGAGACTGCAATACACATAGGATGATCCGGCGGAAGAGTGATCACAGGGACGTCATCGATCTTTTTGACAAATTTGGGAAGGGATTCAACAAAAGGTTTCTTCCCTTGTGCATTGATAAGGTGTCTAAAGGCTTCAAAATCAGCAGTAGGGGGAGGTGGTGGATCACCGCCTCGAGCCGAACTCATGGAGACTGCACGAGCTTGATCAGAGAATGGATCGAACGCCTACCAGCTTATTTCTCTCTCACGAAAATAACCAATTATAAAATTTATTGTTAAAGTACATTGATGTCATTTATTGTCCTTTGATGTTACTTTTGTTGTAATAATCTTTTTAGAGCTTTTTTAACATCTTGTATATGTTCATTATATCCATATTACTATTTGAAATAAAATAAAGAAAATCCCTATATTTTGTTCATTTTATTGTCCTTTGAAATTATTTTTTGTTGTAATAATCCTTTCATAATTTTTGTAACATCTTGTATACATTCATTATATCCATATTACTATTTGAAATAAATAAAAATATCATCATTTATCAAGTGGGTCTATTTATGTATTTGAGTGGAATTGTTCATTGTACCTTTGTTTACTGCTAACCACTATTCCCACACTTTAAAACATTCAAAGAATAATTTTTTTATGATGTATTTAGTTTTGGTTGCTATATAATCTATATGGGAGGAAAAAATATGTTGTCTTCATTGATGTATTATATTGATCTTCAGACACATAATTTAGGGGAAAGAATTGTTTTCCTTCTATTTTTCATATTTTTTCTCCTCTATACTATATCCTTTTCTTTCTCTTATGTTTTTTTGACAAATGGTTATGGAGAACAAAAAATTTCAAAGATTATTTCATAAGGTATAAAAATGTTATATTCATACATGAATTTTACTAATCTTTGGGCTCATGGTTTGTGGGAATTAATTTTTTTTCTTATATTATTCTTGTTTTTCTAAGTTGAAGGCAATGATCTGACAATTTCAACATGTTTGTGATAGGGAGGTTGGAAGAAAGCCAAGGAGAGAATGGCTTCGAAGGCAAAGGGGCCATGAAGTAAAAGTAGACCTTAATTGGTGTTGTATTTGTCATCAGTCTTGTTGCACTTTAGAATAGGTTACGTTGCATTTACCATTTAAGGGATTTTAAAAATTGTTGGCTTTTGGAAACTAGATTTTATCTACTCAAAATCAAAATATTTTTGAATTGATTTTTTTTTCTTTTAAAGATATCGACCACAGATTATTTGAAATGGTAAATAAGTTTATCTATTCAATAATTATTGTCCATATGTTGCAATGTCATGTATTTTTTCAAATGTCTACACCAAACATAACCTTCTTACTCTTGAAATGTTGATATATGTCATTCCATTCAACTTAATCACTTTATCACTTTTAAATTGTCATAGTGTTTTTGAAATGAAATTCATTTTTCTTTTATACATGTCAACTATAGATTATTTCTCCATCCTACTATGTTTGTGTTGTCCATATGTTGCAATGTCTCGTGTTATTCATATGTCTACATCAAAAATAACCTTTATTTATTTTCAAATGTTGATATGGGTCCTTCCATTCAGATTATTCATATTTTTACATTTAAAATTGGCGTTGTCTAACTATTCTACGAAATGATTTTTTTCGTCTACCATACTTCAATGCCCCAAAAATAATGCAAATCAACCAGATTTTTCATCTCAAATTCAACAATCATATATGACTTAAACTTATAAAACAATTCAAAAAAAAATCGTACGTATATCAAATCATCAACATATAATACAACAATTAGAATATCTTATCGAATGATGAGTGACGACATTACAATACAATAATTTTATTAGTTTGATGACAAAATGGATTGAATTCTTTGTAAAAAGTAAAATGTTTCAATTACGTGTGCCATGATATTGGAGCACTCATTGAAATGATATTATATGTTGAGCACTCTATCCATGGAGCTACAACTTCAAGTATTTACGGGGGAGGTTAAGGGAGAATGTTCTTGGTGTAATAGGAATGCTAGGGAAATCCACATGGTAAGAGATATGATAACGAGGTACGTTTTAAATATATTTTTAGAAATATATTGATATACATATAAAAATCATTTTCTCTGTGTTCACATACATTTGTCCCACTAAACAATAAATTCCCCTCATATACATGGATACATGCAAAAGGACGCGTGGTGTGAGCTAGCTTCCAAATGGTATTACAACCTTAATCTTCTTACACAAGCGATGAGGTCCCTAAGACCCTCGCTCTTGCAGTATAGTGGGAAATTTCCCTCATAACATTAAAATTTCCCTCATTATAGTGGTCCAACTTAAAGAAACTTGCAGGAGGAGAAAACAAAGAGAGGCCAAACATCCATGACGCCATGTATACTCTATCATAAATAAATACCAAAGAAAAATGAAACATGATCAGTGAAGATATATCATAAAGAACAAAGATACATCACAGAGAACAAAATAAACTTTAATATCATGTAATGGAAACTGGATAAATGGATGTACAAGAACGATAATGAAAACCAAAATGGATTTTAATGTTATGTTTTTTATATTTTCATTTTAAATAAATATTACACTGTTTGGGATGATATATATGGATTTCCTTAAGCAATTAGTTTGAATGAGATTGATATAATTTGAATGAGAGGATATATATGGATTTTTTTTAGCAAATAGTTTGATATAATGTGAGAAATTTTATATTGAAATGTAATCTTCAAAATGGATTTTAATGTTTTGTATTTATATCTTCATTTTAAATTAATTTTAGACAAATTTTATGTACTTGTGGGTGGGGAGACATATAGTGATTGCCTTTGAGTAGTTGTTGACTTACAGTGCTTTGTTCAATGCAGTGGGCATTAAAGTGATACAATTTGTGAAATTCAGTATTAAAATGTAATTTTTAAAATAATTTTTATCTTTCTTGTTATTGATTGATGTTAGGGTGATGTTCTCCTCCTGGAATGTCTGGGAGGAAGTGGTTGTTGGCTGAGGTTACACTGCATTTAATGTGTTGTTATGTATTCCTTGCTTTGTATTCATTTCTCTATAGTGTGATAAATACATTACATACATTTCTTTAATGTTTGGTAGTGGTGGTTGTTATTGAACTTTTTCATTATTTGTGTTGTTGATTATAGTGAATATTGGTGTGACGTGAAAGACATTTGGGTTAGGATGTGGCTTGTTATGGGGTTGGCATCTTTTGACATTTGGCGGTGATGATTGTTATTCGAAATTTTTGTTTGTAGTGCAATGGTTGGAATTAATGTTTGCAAGGTAATGGATATTGAGTTTGACTCTTTGGTATTGTGGCGGTTGTTATTCATTCCTTTGTTTGGCATTTGAGTTTGTAGAGCAATTAATAGTGGTGTGCCCCATAGGAGATTTCAGTTTGGCTCAGTTGTGGGTCACTTTGTTGTTGGCATTTGAGTTTGGGGTGCAATGAACATTGATGTGCCATACAACATTTGAGTTAGGTTCTCTAATTTTTTTTGTGGTTGTTTGTTGGTCATTCTTGTGGCTCTTGACAGTTCTATACGTGCATATACAGAAGTGTGCATATATGCACATATACGAAAGTCGCTTCCACATATGTGCATATACAAAAACGTGCATATACGGAAGCCATCTTCCATATATACGCATATATGGAAGCACTTCCATATATGCACATTTACAAAAGGCAACCACTTCTATATATGCCCATTTACTGAAGGTGGCATCCATAAATGTGCATGTATGGAAGGCGATCGCTTCCATATATGCGCATTTATGGAAGTCGACGCATATACGAAAGCTAACTTATGCACGTGTCAGCTTTTGTATATGCGCATTTATGAAAGTTGACTTCCATATATGCGCGCTTATGTATATGCACATTTACAAAAGGAGACTTCTTTAAATGTGCATATAAGGAAGTTGCCTTCCATAAATGTGCATATACAGAAGCTAGCTTTCGTATATGCGCATATATGGAAGTAGACTTCTGTATATGTGCATATATGGAAGCCGACTTGTGTATATGCACGCTTCCGTAAATGGACATATACAGAAGCCACCTTCTCTATATGCGCATATACAGAAACCAACTTATGTATATGCACATTTACGAAAGTTGGCTTCCATATATGTATGCTTTTGTATATGTGCATTTATGAAAGTGCTTCCATATATGTGTATTTATGGAAGCCAACCACTTCTATATATATGCATTTATGGATGGTGGCTTCCATAAATGTGTGTGCTTCTGTATATGCACATATACAGAAGCTAGCTTTCATATATGCATGCTTTCATATACATGCATTTACGAAAGGTGGTCACTTCTGTAAATGCACATATACATAAGTGGTCGCCTTTATGGAAGTCGACTTCCATATATGCGTGCTTCCATAAATGCGCATATACAAAAGTCGCCTTCCATATATGCGCGCTTCTGTATATGGACATATACGAAAAATGCCTTTCGTATATGTGCATTTACGAAAGTTGTCTTTCATATATGTTCATTTACGAAAGTGCTTCCATATATGAGCATTTACAAAAGGCGACCACTTCCATATATGCACATTTACGAAAGTCGGCTTCCATATATGCACATATACAAAAGTTGGCTTCCATATATGTGCATTTACAAAAGGCGACCACTTCCATATATGGACATATACAAAAGTTGGCTTCCGTATATGCACATTTAAGGAAGGCGACCACTTCCATATATGCACATTTACAGAAGTTGACTTTCGTATATACACATATATGAAAGCGTGCATATACAGTAGTCAACTTCCATATATGCACGCTTCTGTATATTCACATTTACGAAAGTTTGCTTCCGTATATGCACGCTTCTATATATGCACATTTACGAAAGTTTGCTTCCGTATATGCACGCTTCTATATATGCACATTTACGAAAGGTAGCTTCAATAAATGCACATATAGGGAAATTACCTTTCGTATATGCATGCTTCTGTAAATGTGCATGTTGGAAGGTAGTTTTCATAAATGTGCACTTCCGTATATGCGCATATATAGAAGCCAACTTCCAGATATGGAAGCTTCTGTATACGCACATTTACGGAAGACGGTTTTCATATATGCGCGCTTCTATAAATGTGCATGTTGGAAGGTAGTTTTCATAAATGTGCACTTTCGTATATGCACATATACAGAAGCCAACTTCCAGATATGCAGGCTTCTGTATACGCACATTTACGGAAGACGGTTTTTGTATATGCACATTACGGAAGGCGACCACTTTTGTAAGTGCACATATACGAAAGACAGCTTATGTATATATGTGTTTCCATATTTGCATGCTTTTGTAAATGTAGATATAGGGAAGTTGCCTTTTATATATGCGTGCTTCCGTAAATTCGCATGTATGGAAGGCAACTTCTGTAAATGCACATATACAGAAGCTGACTTCCGTATATGCATGCTTTTGTATACACGCATTTATGGAAGGTGGCTTCCGTATATGCACATATATGTAAGCGTGCTTCCATAAATGTGCATTTACGGAAGGGCACATATATGAAATCCACCTTTCATAAATGCACATATACGGAAGTGGCCGCCTTCTGTAAATGTATATATACGGAAGTGGCCTCCTTCTGTAAATGTGCATATACAGAAGCTGGATTTTGTAAATGTGCATTTATGGAAGCACTTCTGTAAATGTGCATATATGGAAGACAACTTTTGTAAATGTGCATATATGGAAGCCAACGTCCGTTTATGCACACTTATGGAAGGCGGCCACTTTTTGTATGCACATTTATGGAAGGCGGCTTTTGTATATGCACATTTATGGAAGTGGTCACCTTAAGTAAATGTGCATATATGAAAGCACACATATAAGGAAGCTAGCTTCCATATATAAGGGAGTACATGTTACGAAAGCCAACTTATTGGAAGGTGACCATTTCTAGTAAATGTGCATATACAGAAGTTGGCTTCCATTTATGCACACTTACGGAAGGTGGCCACTTCTGTATATGGGCATTTATGGAAGGTGGCTTCTGTATATGTGCATTTATGAAAGTGGTCACCTTCAGTAAATGCTAGTATATGGAAGCACACGTATACAGAAGCCAACTTCCATATATGCACATATATGGAAGCACACATTTACAAAAGTTGTCTTTCATAAATGTGCAGATACAAACGTGGTTAGCTTTCATAAATGCACATATATGGAAGCGCACATATAAGAAAGTCAACTTTCGTAAATGCGCATATATGGAAGTCGGTTTTCTTATATGTGTATATACAGAAGCGTGTTTCTTTATATGTGCATTTACGGAAGGTGGCTTCCATATATGCACATTTATGGAAGTGTGCATATACGGAAGTCAGCTTCCATATATGTGTATTTATGGAAGCGCGCGTATACAAAAGACAACTTCCATATATGCACATTTACATAAGCATGCATATATGGAAGCCAACTTCTGTAAATATGCATATAAGAAAGCACGCATATAAGGAAGCCAAATTTCATAGATGCGCATATACGAAAGCTGGCATATACAAAATATATGCGTATATACGAAAGTTGACTTTCATGTATGTGCATTTCTATATATGTGCATATATGGAAGCGACCTCCATATATGCGCATTTACAGAAGTCATTTACTTATGTATATGTGCATTCACCTAAGGAAACTTTTGTAAATGCACACTTTCGTATATGCGCATATACAGAAGTTGGCTTCCATATACGTGTGCTTCTGTATACACACATTTATGGAAGGTGGCCACTTTCGTAAATGCACATATATGGAAGTCGCCTTCTGTAAATGCGCGTATACAAAAGTGGTCAACTTCCATAAGCACACATATACTAAAGTTGGCTTTCGTATATGTGTGCTTCCGTATATTTGCATTTGTGGAAGTTGGCTTCCATATATGCGCATTTACAAAAGTGATTTTTTATATGCACATTTACAGAAGGCGACCACTTTCGTATATGCGCATAGAGATGATGTAGGATCAGGTTGTGTAATGAACCACTTAGATAAATATGAGGTTGGTAGGTGTACTCGTATACTAGCTCGATGTTTGAATCGAAGAAGTTAAATATTCAATTAAGGGGGAATGTGTGAAATAATCTCAGAATATGAGATGGTTGGGACCAAGTTATGATTAAGGGGGGTAGGACTTGGATAATTACCCCAAGTTAAGTTGAAAAGGGGATTGTTTGGTTAAAATTGACTCGGTAGAAGGGTCAATCAGCTAAATCCATTTTAGGTAAACAATGGTGGTTTCGAATCCATGGTATTGTGCTCATGGATTACATGTAATGAATCCTTTAAAAGGCTTAGGATACTCCATTGTAATGTGTTTGGAGGTGAGTGGTGAAGACTCACTTGGCCAGATTTGGTTAAGGGAAGAAATATATCTTTGGTTGTTTTTTCCCGTAAGGGTTTTTAAAGATAAATCATGGTGTAATGTGCTTGATATTTTTCTTGTGCCATACCAACCATGAGCCAAGAAACCACCATAGGCCAATTACAAGTAGAACAAAAATCCACACATGAAACCCAAAAAACCAAAGCAATAGACAAAACAACTATAAAACATCCACCATAGTGCAAATGAGCAACAGGTCCAATAACCACCATAATAACTGAAACAACATTCCGTAAGAGCATATATATGGACGTATACAGAAGTCACCTTCCATAAATGTGCATAAATGGAAGTCTCCTTCCTTGAATGTGCAATGGAAGCCAACATATTTTGTATATGCACATATAAGAAAGATGACTTCCATATATGCATGCTTCTGTATATGCGCATTTATGGAAGTTAGCTGATTCAGATTTAGGAGCGGAACGAACTGATTAACAGGCTGAATACAATAAACACAGAGATACGAATAACAACACAGATATTGAGTGAACAATATCTTCTATTGAATAAATGAAATAGGCTGAAACTGTAAAACTGCAGAGTTGAAACACTTGCTCAAATGGTGCTAGCTATCTCTAAGAAGAGATGTGGCTGCTACGTGCATTCGTCTAAGCAAAATGATTACAATGAGGCTCCAGAGGCCTTTTTAACATTACTTATGAATGCCAATACCCTAGACATCCAAAAACCTAACCCTAGGAGATGAAACGCCAAAAGTTATGTGGGCCCTATGGGTAAGTTGGTACCTTAACTTCCCAGGGTCATAACTTTTGCATATGACCTCCGTTTTAGGTGCATGATAGCCCATTGGAAAGGTTTTTTCGAGAGATACGCATTATGCCGTCAAAATCTGACTTCGTCTACAATTTGATTGTGGCGAGCCAAAAAAACATTGTTTAGGGCCCCAAAACAGCCCTGGAAGTACAACAAGATGTGATGACATGAAAACATACAAAATAAGCCAGTTGGATTGGGTGGGAGGACACCAGTATCCACTTAGAATATGTGTAGGGATTTAGACAGCCCCAGAAGTGTAGGACCCACAATTACAAAGAATTACAGAAGAACGTGTTGAACTAAAAACTGTCAAGAGGAGCCAGTTGGAATAGGTGGGTGGCCACCAATATCCACCTAGATCATTAGCTTCCGTAAATATGTGCTTATAGAAGGTGTTCACTTCTGTATATGTGCATTTACAGAAGGCACCATCTTCCATATACCTTTCATATATATAGAAGTGCATATACATAATGTGCATATTGTTGTGTATGTGTTATATTCTTTGAGATTTGAACATGTAAGTGACTATATAGAGTTGAGGAAGAGAATATGATGGACTCAAGAGAGAGAGATGAATGGTTGCAAATGAGCACAGAGGCTAGATTGTTTAGGAAACCACCCCTTTCCCTATAGATTTCTACTCATTGAGTGCTCAAGAGCTAAGTAAAACTTTGTTGGGTTATCCCTAAAGATAGACAATAGATTGGACTCCTTTTGCACACACTAAAGAGCATTGGAGGGAAAAAGATTCACCAGGGACTGTTGAGTAGAGAAGGGAAATATCTTCCTTGTGTTGTGTGGGGCAATAGAAGGGGGTGCCATGGTTGTGATAGATAGATTGTTGTTTGGAGTGTTATGTGGTAAATAATTTGGCTTAACCCAAGATCAATTGGGTTGGGTGAGTGATATGAGAGTCCTTGACTAGTTTCCTTCACCCCGATGTTATCATGGCTTGGCTTAGGGGTGGAAATCATCATTGATTCATATGGCTGGGTGGAAAATCACTCCTTAGAAACCAGTTTGGTGGACTTGTATTCATTTATAGACAAGTAATCAGACTTATCTCTATTATAATGCTTTCTGTTTTCAATATGATGTGTGGTGCCTTCAATTTAATGGGCAATGTATGAATTCAAAATTATGCATTGTTATTCCACTACTATATTGCTAATGCATATGAATTCAAAATGAAATTATTGTTAGTGTTTGAATTTATCCTAATGGTTGGTTAATTAAAGAAAGAATTTTGCATGGAGTACCTTGATGGCCAAGTAAGCCATCTGAGTATGTGACAACAAGAAACACAACCATTAGCGAATGTTTTTATGGATCTTTTTTTGAGAATTTTGCCCAATATTGTAATATTAAAACCCTATTTTCCTTGTAGTGCTTGTTCCTTAAACTCATTATGCAACACAAAATTCGACGAAGCATTGAAAATAGGGCACGAATACATACTTGAAATATATGTGCTTGAAAACTTTGTGAGAACCAAAATCGTCGATAATTCCTAGAATATCATTCCATGAATGCAAACAACAAGTGTGAAAAGATATTTTATATGCCAACCATAAAAACCTCTCCCAGTACCAATTCTTGAATGAAAATAACAAAAAAAATGTTTCTCAAAATCATCACACAATCCAAAGGTTGATGAAGAGCTAGTAAAAGATCGAAAATACATACTTAGTTGAGATATATGTGCCTGGAACCTCCGTGAGAAACAAAATTGTCAATGATTTTCCTGGACATAGCATTCTGTGAACAAAAACACTAAGTGTGAAAATATGGATAAGCTTCTAGCTTTGAAGAAGCTTATAGTAACAATCTCTAGCATGCATATGACAAATATAGATAGACGATGCGACATATGAAAATTGGACAACTAAATTTGACGAATGGATGGTGTAACAAAGGATAAATGAATGACCAAGATGCTAAACAAACTATCTCATACTATTAAAGTGTGCTCCCTTATCCCTGTTTAGAGTGATTTGGAATTGGACATGTACATGGCTCCTAGCCTCCTTGGTTAAATGGATCTCAAGGAAATGTTCACAATAAAACCTATAAGGTTAGTGGATAATGCTAGGAAATAACTCTACGTCGCCGGACAAGAAAATTAAGAACAAGGATGAGTGACATGCTAAAAAGATCTTTTATTTCTTTTTCAATCTTTAACGAATGAAGGACAATCAACCACTTTCCTTCACTTTTAAGACTAATATCCTATTACAACATTAACATATACCATTGGGTGGAAAATAAAAAGTCTAATTCCTCCTCTCCATTATAATTTAATTTTTATTTATTTATTTTGTAGTTGTTATATTTGTCCTCAATTTTGTTTGGAAATATTTATTAGATCCAACTTTAAACATTATGATAAAATATATCATTGGGTGAAAAATAAAAAATCTAATTCCTCCTCTCCATTATAATTTAAAAAAAATAAATATATTTTGTAGTTCTTATATTTGTCCTCAATTTAGTTTGGAAAAATTTATTAGACTCAACTTTAATTCCTCCTGTCCATTATAATTAAAAAAAAATAAATTTATTTTGTAGTTGTTATGTTTGTCCTCAATTTAGTTTGGAAAGATTTATTAGATCTAACTTTAAAAATTATAAATTAAAAAAATATATATATATATATATAGTAGTTATTATGTTTGTCTTCAATTTAGTTTGAAAAGATTTATTAAACCCAACTTTAATTCCTTCTCTCCATTATAATTTTAAAAAAATAAATTTATTTTGTAGTTGTTATGTTTGTCCTCAATTTAGTTTGGAAAGATTTATTAGACCCAACTTTAAACATTATGATGTAACCTCGCATTCGCATTCCCCAAGTAAAGCATATGTAGCTCATCTCATTTGTGGACCGTGACAGTGCAATTAACTCAACCCTAGCGATGGCTTTAACCTGACCCAGTGTTTGCAAAACTGCGGTTTGAAGGCGAGTGGGAGAAACACAGGCTACGTTGTCTGTGAATGCCAGTTTAGATATTTGACTGAAGCCGAAGAATACAGAAGAAAATTTGTAGGCATTCAATCAACGCAGTGAAGATATATATTGGAGCGACCAGAAGCAACATCCTCCTCTTCATCACATCACGTCACAGGTTTGAAGCTTAACCCCATCTCAATAAAACAGTTTACTTGTTTGCAGAACAAATGGATGAATGCAGTTAATAGACACTATTAAAGTCATTGAAGCAATGAATGATACATTCGTTTCCAGAGGCCCTAAATCTGGGCATGGACTGGCGTGCTGTTGAGGTTAATCTCAGCATCTCGCGGGCCAGATGATGATGGATAAATAAACGTTCAACACAATTTGACTTTTATTTACCCTAACTTACGGTCAAATGATGCCCTAATTCAAGTAAACAGGAGAGGAAAATGACTGCAGACTCACAGTGAGGTGTACCAGCATTGGAATTAGAGTAACAACTACGTTCACTAACATTGGAATACGAATAAGATCACCCTTCTCAATTCCATTTGCAGATGGATGGATAGAATTATCTATTTGTTAAGCTAATTTTTCTTTGACATGACATAAATTTATTAAAACGCTTGAAGTAGAAGTTGATTCCGGTAGTCAGTTCAGTGTGACCTAGTGCGGCCTACCACAGATAGTTTAACTAGGCTTAGTTAACATTTGTACCTGGAATCTCGTCTAACTTACTCAATTTACCGTGTCAGTTGCAGTGAAGAGGACCGATTTTAGGTGTAAATTATAGTTTAAATTAAAAAGAAATAGCTTGGTCATTTTATAGCAACCTTGGAATGAGTCATTTTTCCCCCTTGAACACAAATCGTCCCACCCTCAAGCCCGTAAGCGAGGATGAGGTTACTGGTACCTTATCATCCCCTTATCAGCCCCAATTAACAATGGGTTGATAAAGAGCCTCCATCAACAATTTGCTCATAAAACGTGCACATGTCACAAATACAAATTGAACCTGGGTGGGGAGGATACATTTCTCCTCCAACCACTCGAGCTAGACCCAATTGACACCTTGGAACTAGGCAATTTGATTGATATGAAACTTATCCATATTCATTGAAGAGGGGAGATGAAAAGCAGAAGAAGAGAAGCACGAGAAAAAGATTTGGTAAACATGATGGAATTCTTTAACATGCATCAAAACATCTCATGAACAACTATAAGTAAAGTAGATTTTATTAGCAGCCAACTAAGCTCAAATAATCTTAGCTTCCATGTTTCATTGAGGTTCACGGATAGGGGGCAAGTTTCCAGGATAGCTGGAGAGACCCCCAAAATTCAGGGGCAAACATGGGGTTGTAGGGTACAAGGACCCCCCGAACATAATAAAAAATAAAGAAAAGAATAAAACACTTGTCATTTTATGATTGATGAATCATGATTAAACACGAAGAAACATAATGCCGCATCTAAGTATCCAATTAGAAACTCAAATAGGTGAATCCATACGTCCATATGGGATATATGATACATCATAAAATGATATATAAGTATCCAATTAGAAACTCAAATAGGTGAATCCATACGTCCATATGGGATATATGATACATCATAAAATGATATATTCATATGTCACAATATGACATGATATGAAAGCTTTAAATGACAAATGTTCTATTTGTTAATTTTGAGTTTGATTTTAAACTGCTGATATGTTCTTTAAATTCTGACTGAACTTAGCTTAATATGAAGCATAAAACTGAACAGCAATAATCATAGATTTACCAGCATGAAAATTCACAACACATGTACCCTGGGGAAACCCTATGAGGGCGAAAACCCCCAGCAAACAATCTCCTTTTATTGCAAAGATAATGTATGATTACTTACAAAAATTCCACCATGAAATTCTGCTCTTAAAGAGCTTGCCAAAACTACTTAGACCTGACTGTATGACCTGTAGAATACCGAGATACCTTGCTGATAAATTCTTCTGTTATAGACCAGCACTGTTGGAAGAAGCTATGTGCTGCCTGGGTGCTACTTTGCTGTCCTTTCTGGACTGATATACACCAGCACTGTAGGTGTATATTTGCTGCCTTCTAACAGAGATATACGCTGCCCTCTAACTGATATATACGCTGCCTTCTAACTGATATATATATATATATATATATATATATATATATATCAGCACTGTATAAAACACTTGCTGCCTCCTACTCTTTCACCCTCTCACTGCATAACACTGTGTGAAGAATGAGGGTCGACCTCTGCATATAAAGGAGTGAGAGGAGGAGGGAGAGGGCTCGAAATAGTAGCCTGTTTGCATGCTTTTTCATAAGTCGACTTCAGCTTGAAATAGATCTTGGACAAGAGACTTTGAATTTAGAACTTTGACTTGAGACTTCAATTAGGAATACAACTCGCCCTTGACTTGGCAATGCATGGCTTGCCAACTCAACATATAACTCAACCTTGACTGGACATGCATGCAAACTAACTCAGCATGCACTTGACATGCATGCATGCAACATGCAACCTTAGTCACCTGGTTCGTGTTCGTGTTCGAGTTCGACGACCTTCAAATTCGACAAAAGTTCGACCATGGAAATTTTAGGAATAAAATTCGGCATTAAGTTCGACATACTACAAATTTAAAAATATATACAGTACAAGTATAAAAATATATAATAAAAGTATAAAATTTGAAAATTAAAAAATTCATATATAATAAAAATATAAGATTATAAAATTATATGTATATATATGAAAAATATATAATAGAAGTTAAAATTTGAAAATTAAAAAATTAATATATAATAAAAGTACAAAATAAAAAATATTAATATTAAAAAATTAATATGCTCTTAAAAATATATAATAAAAGTATAAGTTCCCTGTCACCGTGTTGGGCAGGCTATCGGGTAGGTTAGCAGTGATCCGCGGGCTGGATTCGGTCGAACGTCGAGGGTACAGGTACCAAGTCAGACTCCAGACTCACTCCTGACTATCCCGACTCCCAATCGAGCACGGGCCACTGTAGACTATCCCGACTCCCAATCGAGCACGGGCCACTGTAGTGTGGGCACGGGATGGAGGTGGCAAAGCGACAAAACCTTGGCGGTGAGAATTAGAACCTAAGATTTTATTTGTGTTCTATATTTATTTTAAAATTTAAAACATGCGTTGGATGAACCTAATCGACAGTGTTACATGTGCCAACACACTAGATCAATACATTTACATCATTTGCAATATCAGGAGATTGTTYGTTTCTATCTCATAGAAATTTTACGTTCAACCTAAYTTTTGYTAGATGCCTTGAMTTTTGCTCATGGYTCACAAGGCTTGACTAGGCTCACAGAGGTTGTACGTTCCCCTTGACTTTTGCACTAGTCTGTCTATGCTCACAAAGGTTGTACGTYCCCCCTGACTTTTGCWCTAGAMTGTCTMTGCTAACAGAGGTTGTACATTCCCCCTRGCTTTTGCATTAGACTTACATCTTGACTCACAAGATCATATARCATCTCGTTCGTCCYGACTTTTGGTTTGACTCACAGAGGTTGTACATTCCCCCTRGCTTTTGTTAAYACCTCACAAGACTGGTTGATTCTCCAAATCTCCCTGGCTAGCCTCAGGGTGGCCCATATGGCCTCTCATTGGAGAATGACTRCTGATGTTGTCAAATTTAACACTATTTATATTTTCAGATGCATAAATGATCAATGGAAATAGGGATAAAATTGAATTTTATTGAAACGCCAACAAGGTCAATTGGCCTATGGGATGGAACAACTCACATCGGATGTAATTTTTCAGTTCTTATTTCCTCCTTCCTACCTTATGTCACCAATTCACCCCAAGAGATATAAAAAGAGTTATCCGTTCTTTGAGCACTAACAAAGCAATTGATAGGAAAGAATTTCAAGCATAATTTCTCAAGTATGGTACTAATTCGTTCACACTTCACATTGCTGATCTTTTTGTTGAAATATTGTAACTGCAAAGAGTATTCTATTTATTATTGAGTCATTATTAATTAGATCAATCCCCTTTTGTGGATTGATCATGTTGGGCTTTGTAAATGACCAAATACCCTTTTATGGATTGGTCAAACCCTAATTATATCATGCTAATTAAGAAGTCGACCCCCAGGCCTAATTAAAGTGGTTTTAGCCACTAAGTGAAGAGGTCGGCCCTGCCCAGTGAAGAGACACCTCCCTAGCGCTTACCAACCAGTATAAATAAGAGAGGCTAGCGCCTCATTAGCTCACTCACTCAGCTCACTCATCTAGTGCGCAAGTTTGAAGGAAGTTGTAGTTGCCAGTTGCCGGAAGAAGGAAGAGAGAGGCACATTGCTCAGTGTTGGATATTCTCTAGTGTTTTAGTTTATTGTCTTGGCATTGTATTGGCTATCTATATTAAGGAAGTTTTTGCTGGGTTTTCTCCCCCATGAGGGTTTCCCAGGATAAATGCTTTGTATCTTACGATTGTATTTCTCTCAGTGATCCTGCATATGCTATTATTGTTTGGTAAATTGAAAAGAAACTTAATAGCTGCTCTAAAATTAACATGGTTTTAGAGCTACGCTGAAGAGAGCACCTTTCACTGGATAAGCAAAAACGTCACTATTGTCGTACAAGAAAATCGGGGCTTTTTGTTGAAGAGGAATTTCACCCTAAAAACTTCTAGGGAAGTGCACCCTAGCCCTGTGAACTCATTGGCAGCTTGAGCACACTTTTTCAGTGAACATAACTCATGGAAAGTGTAACCCTAGTTTTCACTGGTACTAGAAAACCATAAAACAGGAAACCAGAACAAGTACCAGAAGTACCAGTCCAGATTTGCGCAAGCTCAGTTTCAAGGGGTAAAAGTTGGATTTTCAGAAAAATGACTGCACCAGGCTACTCACCTTAGCCAAGCGCACCTCCTGGTAAGTTCAAATCTAAATTCTGAACACTTTCATTTTTTGGTCATTTTCCTAGCTCCAGGCCAAGATGTCTGCAAGCACCAAGCTTGTTAACAAGTTAGAAGGTGTGGATAACTTTTGTGCCTGAAAGTATATGATTGCACTCATTCTTGAAGAGAATGACCTCGCAAGATTCATCAAAGAAAATGTACTAGAACCCGCAGATGCTACAGCTAAAGCAAAGTACCAGAATGACATGGTTAGGGCCAAAAGAATCATTGTAGACTCTATCAAAGATCACTTGATCCCTCAAGTGGCATCTAAGAATACCCCAAAAGAAATGTTTGATGCCCTAACCATATTGTATGAAGGAAGAAACATTAA
>ML800575.1:40507-54548 GCA_009831015.1 Picea engelmannii
AGACCTATTCTAGATGTTAGTATGCCCAAAATATAAAGGAAAATTGCAGAAATAAATTACAGAAAATATTAGAGGTGAAAATGGTTGGAAACAACTATTTTCCAGATCTGAAAATAGCTCTCCCAACACTAGAAATGACCTGCGAAAAGTGTGAGCAAGCTACAAGATAGAGAGAGGAGTGAGTATAGATGTTAGATCTTACAAAATACTTTGCAAAACTACAATATACTCCTCTAGATCTACAATAATATGATTGCAAACCTACCCAAGCAAAAGACTTTGCTTGGGATCTCTACTCTAAACAAATAAAATGCATACACAACGATAATTACCAAGGCACCCCTAAGAAATGATGCATAAAGAAGACTCTCCACACATCAATGGCCTCCAAAGGTTTTTCTATTAATCCAAGTAGAAGGTTGCTGCAAATACTTGCAACAAGCTTCTCTCCAAAACAAGTGAGCAAGAATGAGAAAGAGAGAAAGATGGTAGAGATGGGAGAAATTTGAACATAATAACAGTAGCAAAAGAATTGGTGAGAAATGAGGAGGGGAGGAGTTTCATTTATACTTGGGAAGCAAGAGCTACCCCTATTGGATCTCCTCCAAGTGTCAACCATTAAACAAGATTGAGAATCTCAAGAGGGGGGGTGCACTTCTTAGGGTTAGGGTTTTGGTAGATAGTGGGGGATGAGTTGTCAAGCATGTTGACAAGTCAAAAGGTGAGGTGGAAGGTCTAGGAGGGCGCACTAGGGGAGAGAGGGCCCCACACCCTTTAATTTTTCATTTTCTAATGTTTACTCAAGGAGGGGGGCGCAACTTCCGTAGGGGGAACAACTTAATGAAGTATTGGCTAGGTGGAAAGGGGGAATGAGGGTTAGAAAAGCTTAGTTAGGGGTTTAGTCTCCCATCTTTTCTCTAACCATTTTGCTAATTTAAAAAAAATTTGACATTTTGACTATGTCAAGACTCAATACTAACAATTAAATTGCTGTTTTAGATTGACTTAGACTCCTCACGGACAAACACCTAGCAAAACTTGTCCAATTGAGCTGAAACTTGGTCCAAGGGTGTAGGGGGTCTCATTCCATTTCTTTTGAGCACAAATACCCCTATCAAAATCCCAAGGACCTAGTTTTTACATTTTTTTATCAAAAATTAATTAAAATTACCATTAACTAGGTAATTTAAAAAAAAAATAAAAAAAAAACTATCTAGACTCGACGGAATTCTACAAGACTCTAGGAGATGTTTAGCATGGTCATTTACAATATTCCTAGACACTAGCTAACATAGGCCTCGACCATTAGAACGCCTTTCACCACTTTGGAGGAATTATTTGTGGGAGTGAAAAACTCAAGGGAAATTAATAAGGCTGGTTAGGACAAATTAATAACCTGAGGAAAAAAAATACTCGGTGAAAGGGACTTCTCTAATGATGAAGTCCTAAGGCAATCGACTTAACTATGATCCATGCAGGCCCATTACATTATAATCCCACGCAGGGGAGCGGAAATTCCATTACAAAAAGAAGTGTTGAAGGCCAAAACTGCCTTGTAGAACCAATAAGTCTTTGACTTGGTAGCACCATATGGTGCATATCTTCATGGTACATTGAGTTGACCCCCTAGTTGAAATAGGTGGTCAACAATGGTCTTTAACACACCCAAGAGAACTCTTTTTGATTTTTGTTTCTTCTTCAAGGGGGAAGAAGTGGAGATTACTGCAACATATACTTATTTGTGGGTTCGATTTACTGGGCCCAGATTCAACATGAGGTTTGTTTCCCAACCTTGACTCAGTAATGGTTACACATCTCTTTCCATACTTAAGCACCGATGTTTCCTTATACGCTTTTAGGAAATAACCTAAAAGATGCATCTTTTAGACAGAATATTGAACTCACTGTTTTGTATGGTTTTGAGGTTTGGGGAGTCAACTTATGACTAGTTGATTGGGCATAGTTGGTGAGAGTCCAATCCCTCCAACATATGATTTGTTTGCATACAGATAACCTCTACAATAGGGGCACCTAATTTCATTAAGTATTGGCAATCTGCCCACCAATAATCATTTAACACTATTCGATTCACATTCTTCCCCTAGTGTGTCTCAAAGTTATTAGAATCCGAACGGAAATTGATCTAGGGGCAGACTGTGATAGGATCAAAACAGGCTAGAAAATCAGGTTGAATGTTTGGTAAGAGAGAATATAAGATAAGGCGCATGTATAATAAATTGCTAGAAGTTGAAAAATCTCGATGTTGGACAAAAGAGAGGATGTCAAGGCATGTTGGCACTAGTTGTCATGGACGAGTGAGAGGATCAAGAGGCAAGCTCCCTATTGGAGCCATCAATCACTTTGAAAGSGCCGATACACTGGCGTATGATATCCTCCGAGGAGTGATTGATGTTGAGGGGGCCTAGGCACATGATCTTGATGTTACTCAATTTACAAAAACACCTCAAAGGGGCTAAACCCAAAATTGAAAACACAATTAACATCATGTGGCAAGATGCAATACTAACTAGCGATCGACATGCAATCATCGCATGCATGCCTAACAAGCAACATAAACCATGTAATAAATCCATTTCATAAACACATGCATAAAACCATAAATGCAATAACAATGAACTTAGCTCATAAACGTCTTGTTGAAGACCTAGTGGGAATCAATTCCTGCTTCCACTCTAGCCACCAATCTCACTAAAGCAAGTTGTTGGTACAACAGGATTGGAATGTGCCACGTTCCACCCAACTAAACATATCCACTAGTCGGGTGAATATCTCCCTTGCTAAGGAAGCAAGCCTTAATGCCTCACAGACTAATACTCTCAACCCAAAATAAAACAACGGAAGCCAATGCTTCCATCCAACAAGATTGACTCTCTCAACCCAAAATAAAAACAAGGGAAGCTGATGCTTCCATCCAACAAGATTTCCACTCTCGCGGATTTAGGCATCTAGGCTCCTAGGTTCAACTGTCAAGCTCCAAGGTTCAACCAGACTAGGGCATTTGTTTCGAATGTGAAAAGAGGCATCCTGAGAAATTAGCAACCATTATGAGACATGTTAGTGTGTAGAGGCATCCTAGCAATGGAAACCATTATGGCCATACAAAGTACCCGTAATCAAATTTTTGAAGGCAATCATACAATGCAAAGAGTCAGAATGTTCGAGGGGTATATTTGTAAGCAACGATTATTAAAAACACAATAAAACTTAATTAATAAACAACGACTCTATTGAATGGAAAACTAAATTGGCCAAACCTAATAGACTTTGTGCGGCTGCTGATTAAATGCATCAAATTTCGAATTTGATCCTTAAAATTCGGTGAACACAGTGACTATGGTTAGAGGAGGATTGGGCCAGGATAGTGAGGGTTCAGGTTCTCATGCTTCGTTATATCATCAGATGCAATATGACTATCCTCCAACACATTGTTTAGGCATATTTTGCAACTCACCCCATTTAGCTTGAGGCCATTTTTGCATTGGTTTCATTACTTCATTGGGTTCAGATCTTTGTTGATTCAATCAGTGGTAGAGATTGGTATGCTTGCCTTGCATGTTGTTTCTTAGAGGGCATTGTCTTGGCTTGCCCCTCTCAATGAGCCCATTGTTGGTTTGTGGAGGTTACATGCCTTTTATAGTCTGTGGGCAACTTGATGGATAGACTTCCCCTATTCAAATAGTATATGGATGCCCCCGACCAACTATTGTCAAACATGGATTTGAATAGGATCATCAGAGAAGATATTTACATACATTGCTTTCAGGTCACTTGGGTAGATCCACCTCGTGGGCTTAAACCCAAGATGGTCTTCTATACCAAGCATTTCCTGGAGTTAATGGATGGCCTCATTGTGAGACCAACCTACACACTTCACCATTGGATGCACACACTCAAGATCCCTATCGACTAGTTTCGACTTGGGTTACAATGATTTCGGGTGGAAGCTGATCACTATATCCCACGAGTGGCACAAGGTTTGTCCACTTTGCCATTTATAGGTGATTGAGATGGAGGAGCATTTCATGATTTGGTGCCACATCTATTATAAGATTCGAGTTCAATTTCATTGCCTTTTCAGGGAGTCCCATAATTCCCTCTCTAACTTCTTTAGATATCTAGATCAACAATACTTAGCCTTATATACAAGGGAGGTTCTCAGACTTAGATCTTCTTCACTTAGACCCCCCGACCACCGGACACTACTAGGATGATCACCTCCTTCTTCCTAGGGCTTACAAATAGAGGCACCAAGAAACATGTAGAGAGCAGTTCCAGCTCAACTTCTATATTTGTACGATGATAGAGAAACTTCCAACCTCTGCTCGTGAGACCCTTGTGGCGGTGTCATGTTTAGGCCCGGGATAGATCTTTTGATCGCAACAAATAGTCCTCATCCTCTTCCTCTAGATCCCAACAAAGGGTGACCTCTTTTAGGCAGTGTGATACACCATAGACCCACTCTTGCAGATCTTCCAAATCTAGTTTGTGTGGACAATCTTGCATAAAGAGTTTCCTTACCTTGACCTTAGATGGTAGGAAAGATCCACTTATTGGAAGTATTGATCTAGAGGTTAATGTTTCCTCCTCATTGGTAGGTGATGACACCAAGAGACCTTGAGCACTCTCCTCAAGTGTCTTTAGTGGAGACATTCTTTCAGGGCCTTGAGCTCTTTACAAGGATTCTTTCTAGCTTTGTATCTCACTACTAGGTGATAGACCTTAGACTTTAGATCTTAGATTTCATCAATTAGATTTGCTTTTGACAGGAGCTACATTTGCACTCCCACTTGTGTATTGACTTTGATGTACCTAGTAGTCCCTTTGACTTTGTTATAGTCATTCATTGGACACTAATAAAATTATATTATCTTATCTACCCCTATATTTATTAGAGGAGAATGGGGCTTTTCAAATTTCTTTATTAATTAATTACAATTTGCCACAATGAAGCGCATGGGGTGCCACTTGCACCCATGAAAAGAATATCCCATAATTTAAAATACTCGTAAATCCCTTTTGTGCCACTTAACATGCCTTCACAATTTTCCCTAGCTTATTTTACCATAAACCACATGGTGCCACATGGGGTTGTCTCCCTAGTTTCCACTATAATAATTCCATAATTGCCATTGAAATATAAATTAATTCATAATTATGCAATTTAATCCCATGGTCCCCCGTTGTGAGTTTCATAGGCTGACTTAGCTAGTCAAAGAACAAGGGGTTGAAGAAGATAGTTGCATTTCAGGGATTGTATAATCCTACCCTGGGGCTACTCATAGCTTAGGTTCCTCAATGGTGTCCAATCTTGTTTGAAGATTAGCATCATCAAACCCAACAAATACTCAATTGAAGCATCAATGCCTCGTATATCCTCATACATAAAGTCATGTGCTCCTATACATTAGATCAAGGCCAAAACATGCCCCAAAATAGCATAGGGGTCTTGTGCCATTGCACGCCACTACCATCACATAGACTAACATCAAGACCAATAACCAAACATAGTCAATTCAACTATGCAGTATACACATACCCATAGAACTATCTTTCATAACCATAAAAAACCATGGGCCATGCTAATCAATGTTAACCATTATTAACCATAAGCAACGAAAGCATCAACAATCTTCATATATCATCATTAGCCATCATAACAATCTTCATATATCATCATTAGCCAACATTAACCATCATTAACCATAAGTAGCCATCATACCATTAGCCATGTTAATCAACATTAACCATCATTAACCATAAGTAGCCATCATACCATTAGCGATGTTAATCAACATTAACCATCATAAACCATAATTAGCCATCATAGACCATTGACCATGTTAACCAATGTTAACCATCATGAACAATCATAAAGACCATTAATAACCATTGATAACCATTATAATGACAATCAATAACCATCGATAACCATCATAATGACCATTAATAACCATAATTAGCCATCATTAATGATAAAGAATCACCATTAACCATAATCATGCAGGTTAGGGGGTGTTACAATCCTCTCCCCCTTAAATAGGCATCGCCCTCAATGCTAATTAACCAATGCTTTAATAGCTAGACCAAGGATTAATCATTTAAATTTTTTCCTTTTTCCATGTTCAATATTAATTTACCATGTGCATGTCAGTGGGATCAAGGATCAGGTGATCTACACCTCCCAAATGTCAATAAATACCCAGGAATCAACACCTCCACTAAGGATCAAGTGAACTACACCTTCACTAGGGATTAGGTACTTACAAATCAATAACTAGGGGTCAGTACCTCCGTTAGGGATTGATACTCACAAATCATAGTTTGGTACTTAGAAACCTATATTTGTCAGGTTAGTCACCCCTTTCACAAGGGTCTGATCAAGGTAAAGAATCAATATCCATACCAGGATTTGGTACTCCATCTATGATCAATTTGTATATCCTCCATCTTGTATTCAGTATCCTTGTAGACAAAATTAAATGATAAAAGTTTCAACCAATATTGTTAGACTCGAACTCTGGAAAGACTCGACGACTCGACAAAGACTCTTTTCAAACTTGGTAAAGAGAAAAAAAACTCAAATTTTGTGCACAGAAGATATATAATGACATTTCCAATCCATATAAGTTATAAAACCACATTCTATGCAGAAATTTATAAGATCATCTCATAAAATATCATAACACAACATTTTACACTTGATATTTGTATGCAAAATAGTGAACTGAAAGATGATTCCATGATCAAATTCACAAATATTACTCAATTCAACTACATAACTCACAGTCTCATAACATAATTAGAAAATCAAAACAGATAGTGTCTCCAAGTCCAATCTCGAGTCTCATGCATGACTATGAGAATGCCTAGAATAAGCCCTTGAGGAACTGGTGCCAACATTGCTAGATTGAAGCAACAATTGTGATGTAGGTGTATTTGGTGTTTCCATTTGAGATAGCCTAGGCTTGTAGGTTGAGATGTCAGTCTACAGGGTTGTAGGCTGAGATGGCATCCTACAGGCCCGTAGGCCGAGGATGTCATCCTACAGGCCCGTAGGCCGAGGATGTCATCCTACAAGGTCCTACTCATCCTATAGGCCTTGTAGGCCTACTAGTATAAGCAAAAAAAAACTGAGTTATTAAACTAAATAGTCAAACCTAAATGTGTAATTTCCCTCCTAAAACTCCATCCAAAATAAGATTGACACGGTCGAATCGCATGTGCGGGGTATTTTTGGTTTTTTTTTTTTGGGTTGGCTGAGCTTGGGTTGGATTCTTGAGTTTGAGGCTAAGATTCTTGAGTCTCGTGAGTGGGGAGTGTGCCAGGAGAACCTTTGAGAAGTACTCCTCCCAGCATTGACTCGTCGAGACTCAACCATACTTGGGAAATTGAAAAGGGTCTGACAACACTGGATTCAACATACTTGGTGTTGCAATTCCTTGATCAATGCATTCCACTTTGTCCTCGAGTGATCAAATTAGGGTAGCTCCCTAGGAACCTTCTCAACAACACAAGAACATTTCTATTATCATCTTGCTTAAGAAAAGATAAATAAAAGGGAGAAAACATTCCAGTGCTTACCTTAGTTATTTCCTTTACCCTCAGAACACTTTATTACCTCTTTTATACCAATTTTCATAGAATCCTTCACGATGAGCTTAAGCATTGACCATGTCATCTATTCAATTGGGGATTTCACCATTCCTCGACTTTATCAAGCCATGATCCATGCCTACTCTTAATTAAGTCTTTACAATTTAGCTAGACCTGACTGTTTAGCATTGATATGCTTACCACTTTTATAAATTTCCAACTTGTAGTTCGCAGGCTACCAAAATTCTTGTAAATCATTTTAGTTTCCTTAGAAAATCCACAATATCTAGCATAATTATAATCAAGTGTCATTGTCTTGATTTTTTAGTGTTCCCTTATCAATTACCACAATCATTTTGTCTTTACACGATATCCCCAGGGTATTTAGGCTTAAAATCTGCTCCAACCATTCTCCAGTAGGAGAGGGATTTTTCATAAAACCTATAATTTCCATTCTCAATCCACCTACAAATTGCCTCTACACTAATCCGAGCTTAGTCATCGCTAGTGTCACTAAGGAAAAGCAATGACTCCATTAAATCATTACTATTGTTCTAACATGCCATGCATCTAATCAGGTTCTTCCCAACTTACCTTAATTCCCCTTTAGCTATCCAACAAGCCTTCGACATCCATCATAGAGTTTATAATAATATTCAATCCTTGTTTTTGCTCATAAACTCGTTATTGTAAAGGCTTTTGCCAATGCATATTTACCCATTGTACTTCCTACCCTCGTGACATGTAGTAATTGTTCATAACCAACTAAGTGCCAATAATAAGCCTACTCATTATAAAATAGGGTATTAGGTTGATCCTTTCCTAAAGTACAATTCCTTTCAATCTAATTGTCATTTGCAAGGAATCCAAAGATCATACTAGGGCCTTTGCATAATTACAACCAATATTAATTTTTATTCTCTAGGAGTTCCATTGCTCAAGTTACTCATAACTCGAGCAACCATCTATCAACCTCAAATGAATTCCATGGGCATGTCGCTGATGCATGCATGATCGACACGATCCATTTTTCTTAGTTCTGAATAACTTGCGATTCTCAATAATATAACTTTTCATCATGCCTTAAGCTACTCATAGCTTAAGCATTCACCATGAATCCATCTCATATTTGTCATTTGCATCAAATCAATATGATTAAGTTGTCATTTTCAAATCACATCATAATTTACGACTAGGTTTCCATTTTCATTAACTATCTCTTCTCAAGGTCTTGCAAGGAATCATATATGGTCTCAAACCCCACATTATCTTTCCAACTTATTTTATTTTATATTATATTATTATTTCATTATTTGCCTTGAATAACTACATAATTAAAATATTACACTTGTTCTTCTTATTACTTAGCCAACCCACAAGATCACATTCAGGGAATCGATCCTAAATAGAATGAGGAGATCAAAGAAAGGCGACATTGTTGACAACCTCTATAAATCAACGTAAGGAGAAAAAGATACACCCATACCAAATGAATTACTCAAAATCAAACAAGACAAAATCCATGCAAGGTCAAAGACCTACATAAATTCCATAAAGGGTACATTACTAGCAACAACGCTACAACTATTGTCATCAAGCATAAATCTAAATCATAAGCAAGGCAACTATAATGAAATGCCTAAAGGATACAGGTCAACATCAATAACATAGATAATGTAAAACATAAGTTGCATTGCTAGATCAAGAACATTTCAAAGCGTAAAAAAATCAACATTATAAACCAAAGCTGTAAATCTTGTCTCGGGGAAAGTATCAGCGAGGGTCCGGAATGTAACTTCTCGGTGACATCGACGGAGCACGACTTCTTGCAGAAGACAAAGATTGGACCATGAAATGGAAGGCTCCATGCACAAAATTACTTGCAAAAAAAGAGCAAATGGCCTCGGGCTTAGGGGAACCAGTGCGGTTAATACTTTCCCGACGTTGTTATTATTATTCATGTCTTAATTATGATTTTTATTAAATCACGATAATTCTTCTTTTATTATGATCATTAACTCTATATTCTTAGTTACCATCCTTTGCTTAATATAAAATGAAATTTGGTTGGTACTAATAATTAGCTTCTTTATTATTAAAGGTCTTTATTGATCTTTTTTATTATCTTATAATTAAAACACCCTTAATTTTTTTAACTATGCTAGAGTTTTCTTGCGATAATTTCTTTCTCACTTATGAAAGATACATACACCAAATCTCTCTCTCTCTCTCTCTCTCTCTCTAGCATAGTTAAAAAAATTAAGGGTGTTTTAATTATAAGATAATAAAAAATATCAATAAAGACCTTTAATAATAAAGAAGCTAATTATGAGAAGCTAATAAAACTCTCTCTCTCTCATATATATATATATGAGAGAGAGAGAGAGAGAGAGAGTATGCTTTATCATTCCTACCAAAGCAAATTGATATCTAATAAGGCTTGGTTCCTTAGCACAAGGGGTATTTACTATTAACCCTATTACCTCCCCAACTCACACTTAATGATAAAAGCCCCAACCCACAAGGTGCAACCCGAGAGGGAACTACTAGGACGATTACCACTGTCACCTAAGCAACCTATCCTCTCACTTTACGTTGGCTCTCCTTCGACTCAAGGGGGTATTCCTAAGTAAGATTATCAAAGCTAAAGGATGAGACACATGGTGATAAGAGAGTATCTTTAGTAAAACAATGTTTTTTGTATTATAAAGGTAAAGGAATGATGGAAGGATCAATAGATTATTACCTATACAAACAAGGGCAAATGGAGTCAAGAGGCCAGTCCAAGAGGGCAAGCTCATCAAAGAGTTAAGACTACAAGGGCTACATATGCATGCCACAAGAAGATCTTAACATTGTTGAAAATGGAAGTAAAAAAATACTAGGAGGGCCTTAGAAGTGCCACTTCAAAACTATGCCATCAGGGTATGCCCTACACAAGGAAGTATTAGTCTAGCACCCACTCAAGAAGATGTTAGATACAAGAGAATACCACCATGTATAAGACAACAAAAGGGTCAAGAGGGAGAAATTCCTTACATGAAACCTTTCCAATGGGGTAGAAATACCCTTCTCTCTTGGCCCTACAAAGCAAGTTCTAGCAATCTCTACCACATAAGCAATAATTAAAAATATTAGAACAATAAAGCATACCTTGATAGGAGAAAACCCTTACACTTCACATATGCACCAACAAAGATATATACATTAAGCTTCAAGGAGGGGAAACTCCAAAAATCCAACCATGAGAAATGATGAAGAGAGAAAACCCTTGTATAGGTTCGAGCTCCATCTTCATCCACAATCAAATAACAATATCTAAGGTCAAAACCCTAGATCTAGCCTAGGGAGGAGTAAAGAAACAATATCCTCCAACTACTAACCAACAATACATAAAATAACAAGGTGCTCAAGACACATGTACAAGTCTCCAACCAAAGTAGCCCCATGAAAGTGGGATGTCTCCATCAAAGTGGGCATACGATATATGTCAAAGATCCAATTTCTAGCCTCCAAAGGCATCCAAGTGTAGCAACCTATAACCAACTCCTCAAAACAGGCAATGAAAACCGAGATCTAGGGTTTGAAACCTCCTAGATCTCCTCCAATGTGGATGTGTAGCTCTCCAAGGTAAAACTTCCAAGTAAAAACCCTTCAAGAGTGGTCAAGTAACTCTCCAGGGTGAGACGTCCTCCTGAAAGCATGCAAAGACCAAGTGAGGACCCTCATATGGTGGCATGTGTGGCATCATGAGTGAGATGGCCTCCTCCAATCATGAGTAAATGTTCTAAAACTCCAAGAAAAGTGGACGTCCTCTTCCATGAACACAATTTAAGTGCAAGCAACATCTTTATGGTGGAGGTTTCCTCAACATAGGGCATGAACCAAGTCAAACCCCCAAAGATAGCATGTGTGAGGTCTCCAAGAGAAAGATCCCATCAATAAAGGCATGGAAGAGTGATTAATGAAACCTCAAAAGGTGGACATCATCCTCAAATTAAGTATCAAGCAAGTGGATCCATGGTACAAGGCATCAACTCTATCAAGAACACATGGAATGTCATCAATGCTCAACTAACTCCATGAAAAGAGGGGGCGGCCTCTCCTCAATCCAAGATAATAATAACATGCTTCAACATGTGTGCAGGGCACTCCTCCAAAGTGGCACATGTGAACCAATAATGCATGATAAGGTGTGCAAGGTGGCCTCATAGGGTGGAGGGCTTCACTCAAGCTTCCTCAACATATGTGCAAAGTGCTAGATCCAAGGAAGAATGAGTCCAACAAATTTGTATCATCATTAACCGTATGCCAAGTCACCAAAAAGTTCCACCAACTCATCAAGAAGTGGAACAACCTCATCAAAAGATGCATGAAATGATGACAAGTGCACATATGCCTCCAAATGTGAGCCAAAGAAGGGGGGTGTTATCACAATATCTAGCACTTGTGCAAAGCCTCTCACAAGATACAAGACACGTGTAACTTTTGGAAGTATTTGCCACTGTCACCTTAGCAATTACTTTCCTCGTTTTAGTGAATGGTGAAATCCAACACAAGGGAGGATTCCCTAGCAACCTCAAGGAATCCTATAGCAAGAATGGATCAAGTCTATGGCCTCCTATATTGGTTACTCAAACATACCACCACTAAATTAAGGTTGTCAATGCAGGAATGAGGTGGTTTAATGAAGTTGTTTCCAGATTTGCATAACTGGAGTATCCAAGACAATAAATGATATTAACTAAGTCCAAACAAGTCAAAGGGATGCTCCAAACACCACAAATGAATAAGGAAACATTAGCTGTTATAAAACTTGTGATTAAGATACTTAGCTACAGCAATATGACAAGTTACAACAGCAGAAATATAACAGCCCTTTAAACAAGTAATCCTACAATGAAAGAGGGCTGGAAATGCAAGCTAAAACTAGGGTTTAGATAACAAATGCTTGCTGAAATGTTTATAGCATGAAACAACCTCAAAATATCCAAGACGTTAAGCCCTAGTAGGCTGAAAATTATAACAGCAATGTAATAGATGATGTCAAGGTGTATTCTAAGGGTGAAAGATGCCAATAAACCCTAGATGTTAAGCTAAAAGGGCTGGAAATTGAAGGTAAGTCCTAATCTAACCATAAAATTGACAAAGAAAAGGGAATAAACCCTAGATGTCAAGCTAAAAGGGATGGAAATTGAAGCTAAGTCCCAATCTAACCATAAAATTGACAAAGAAAAGCGAAATTAGGGTTTAAGGTCACTTGCAAGAGAGAGAGACTAGTGCTGTCCAATCCTCTTGGGCATATGGAGTCAAATCATGCACTTTCTTGGAGGCCAAAGGTGAAAGAAAGACTTAAAGACGAAACCCTAGGGTAGTCCACTACATTCCCTAGGTATCTATCCTTTAGGAGGGCAAATCAAAGTAGTCCACTACAAACTCTAAGAGGCCGTCCTATGTCTTCTAAGAGCCTTTGAACAAGAGATCAAGATGGATCTTGGGTAATACCCTAGGATAGTCCACTACCAAAACCTAGAATCTTACCCTACAAGAATAGAACTAGGGTAGTCCACTACAAACCCTAGAAATATCCTTGTGTCCTTTAACAAGCTTCAACAAAATTATTGCAAGGGAAGGTAGTCCACTACAAACCTTCCTAGGGTTGCAAGACAATTTTAATTCAAGAAGAATACAAGATAACATGCAATATCACCACTTTGATAAAACATTCACTTAATACATCCAAGAAGTAAACCAACATTGATCTAGATGGATGTCAGTGGCCTCCCACCTATTCCATCTGACTCATTTTGGTAGTTTCCTAGTTTGACAGTTTTTTTCCTAGTTTTCGGGTCCCTGACTTGCGGGGCCGTTTTGAGGCCCTAAACATCATTTTTTAGGGCTCGCCATAGTCACAATGACCTTTGATAGATAGCAACAAAATGTGTAGTCCTCAGATAGACCTTTCCAATGGGCTATCGTGTGCCTAAAACGAAGGTCGCATGCAAAAGTTACGACTCCGGGAAGTTGATGTACTAACTTACCCAAACGGGGCCCACATGACTTTTGGCGCTTCATTTCCTAGGGTTAGGTTTTTTGTATGTCTAGGGTTTTTGACATTCCTATTTATTGTAAAAAGGCCTTCAAAGCCTCATTGTAATCTTCTTTTTGCGAATGAGCGTAGCCGTCACATCTCTTCTCTGAGATAAGCTGCCACCATTCTAGCAAGATTGTTTCCGCTGCATTTTACAGTTTCAGCTTATTTCCTTATTGAATAGAAACAAGTTTTACTGTATATCTGTTATTCTGTGTTAAGCATCTTTTGATAATAATCTGTATTCATTTCGTTCTGCAAATATATTCTGGATCAGTGTGGTTAGATGAATCTCAGTGGCCATCCATCTCTTCCACTGAATCACCATTTTGAGCC
>ML800575.1:68440-84389 GCA_009831015.1 Picea engelmannii
TTAAGAAAAGCCTAACTATTTAATCCCTTGGCCACATCTAATAATATTTGGGGGGTTTGATAGCAAAGAGTGTAGATTGTCTTCTTTCCTTCATAGTAATTGTGCTTAATCTTGATAATCTTGTTGATTAAGTAATATGTTGATGATCTAGTGTAGATGATGATGTGGTGAATGCTCAAGTCTTCTTTTTCCTGCACACATTAAACATACTCGGTTAGATTGTAATATCTCATTCTTTTGTAAAGCTTGTAAATGAATGTATATGTTATTCTTTGATTGAGTAATTCTTTCATGTAAGTAATTGTATTTTGGATTAATTTATTCTTTTGTAAATTTGTAAACACTTTGTAATCTATTGTAACGAACCACCCCTTAACCTAGTTGACCCCTTTGCCCAATTTCTAGGCACTAGTCTTAGTTGACCTAGGGAAAGGACTTGACTCTCATGCTAACCCTTGCATATTGCATGGTTGGCTTAGCATCTTAGGATTAGAATCCCCTCTAACCTTAACAAATTAAAATTAACTCCTAGAATCTAACTCAATTCATCTAGTAACTAAGGACTACCCCCTTTGGCTTCCCTAGGAGTAAGCCTAGACGGAAGAGGTTCCAGTCAAAGTGACAACGTGGGCTGTGAACCTAGGCATTGTGCCTCCAAGGACACACTAAGTGAGCCGAACTCAAGCTCACGTTCGCAAGTGTGTATAAGGATGACAACATGCCTCTTTTCTCATTTATCTCAGAGAGAAGTGCGCTAGCCAAGTGAGCAAGGATACTTCAGGTGAGATCAAGGCCAAGTTGGGTTGATCCAAGCCAGTCACGGCCGAGTTGGGTATAGTCAAGTTGGGAGAAGGCTGAGTACGGTCGATCTGAGTGGGAGAAGGATGAGTTAGGTCTATAAGGGCCAAGGAGGGTCCATACAAGCAAGAGATCAACAAGAGAATGCAGATCTGAGCAAGTAGAGGCGAGGGTTCGAAGCATAGTCTTTGCTTGAGAGAGATCGCACCACTTCAAGAAGATACTCCAAGGCAGATCTGTCCAAGGAAGGAAAGATAGAGTATGGCCTAGGCAGGGTTGTATCGATATGTAGTAGAGGAGATGAGAGGTAGGAGGTTTCGGTCAAGGGAGGGCCGAACAACTTAGCCCAAGGAAAATCCGTACAGGCTGTACGGATCCGTACGGACAACAAGCATCCAAGAGGAGGGATGCACAAGGGAAGTCGAGATAGCTAGAGAGGGTCGAAAGGTGTCCGTACAACAGTATGATTCAGTTAGCCTATGCAAGTGAGCTGATTTCAGGAGTTCGTATAGTCTTGAGAAGGGAGGGCTAATGTCCTATATCTTCAGGAGATAGCTGAAGATACATACACTGTAATGTATTTGTAAACCATCTTGAGTAATAAGAAAAGAGATCTCCTGCTTTGCTGGTTTTCCCCAAGGAATGGGGTTTCCAGGGTAATTTGTTGTTGTCTTTTGTGTAGCTGTTCTAAGCATGTTGTTATTTGTGTTTATGACATAAAATGTGTATTTTCTCAGCTAGTATTCAGATCTGAAGTTTACTGTGTTTTGCTAGTTAATCTAAGATATTTATGTCATAAAAGTTAAATAGCTCTTTGTGCATTGAGTTACCATTTCCTTGTTTCTTTCCACCCCTATCTTGCTTTTTGATATTCATTTATTGCTTTGCAAGCCTCTTTTCAAGTTTATGCATTTATTATATTGGGATTCAATTAAGTCCTTTCTTTTTGATATGCATTCAGTGCATTAAGACTTGGGGTGATGGCTTCATAGCGAGGGGTTAGAGCTCAAGCTGATCTTGACTTTTGACTTATCATTCATATCCCATTATTCGTTATTATAACATGGCCTTTTTATTCTTTTTTACCAGCTGCATCAACCTTGAGCATTCAAGCCCCTTCTTCTCATAGGAGGATGAAGTATGGACCTTTTTGGGATACATGTAACAACCACTTCCAAAGGATAGGATAACAACAGGAATCACGATGAAAAATGAAAAATGCAAGTATGGAAAGGAGTGGTACATTACCCCTATCAAGGCCTCCGAGTAGTACCCATGTTCCCCAAGAGTGACAACACTTGACTAGGAAACATAGGATGGCCACCAAGGTGAAACAAGGCAAAACACATAACTTCCAAGCATCATGATCCATTATCTGACTTCAATCCATGATCCTCACTTAAATGCCCAATGCATTAAATGTAACACTTTTTATGAAACGATGAGTAACGTACCTCACGTGTGCTAGAGCACCATCATCAAATGAACATGTTGACTGAGTGAATGAGTTGAGCAATCATGAGGGAGAGGCATGTGAGGGGATGATGTATGTGGAGAATGCTGATCATCATCTTTGGGATCATTGTCTGCAATGTGGATCATGAAGAATGATCTCCTCTAGTGACCCCTAGGTGAGAGGGGGTAACAGGGGGCGCTCTACCTAAAACCATTCTCCACATCATAAGCCATCCATCTATACGTGGAAAACATCCATGAGAGCTAGGGTGTTCTTGAACCAAAGCTTCAATCATGCTTAGACCATGTCTAAACAACACAATTGAATGTGAAATCAAGTGATAGCAAGGGGAGAATGCCAAGTGCTCCACACGATCATGCAACCCATTGAGTAAAGGCGTCTATAAAATGTTTGCTTAGTATAAGAATGCTAGGGCGTTCCATCAAGGGAGTCACACATCAACATGTATCATCAATCATCCACATGATCATAGGGGCTCCGCAACCAAGTCTACTAGCATGAAAGGAAAGCAATCACTAAGACAAACACATCATCGACATCATCAAGCTATTCATGACCACATCACCCATAATCTCATCAGGTCAAAGCACAACCCCTAGGCTATCCAAATATCAACTTGTGAACCTGCTTTTGTGATGAAAATCACAAGAGTAGTGAAAAAATTCACTAGTTCAGGCCTCATGCAAAATGGATTTATTACAGGGCTTATGTTGCATGTTAGGCATGCACGTCGGTTGCTAGTTGGTATTGSCTTGTAATGTTGATTGCGTTTTTTGGTTTAACCCCTTTGAGTTATTTTTGTAGATTGGGCATCATGTGTTGGTGTAGCCTATAACTGCTATCAAGTTGTTACACTAGGGGGAGCACAAGAGCGAGRAAACCCAATTCTCCTAACATCCAAGATCGTGTGGAAGGAACTCCTAATGGAAGCTTGGATACTCATCTCAACACGGGGAATAGTGTGTTGGATAGGGGGGAGCCTAACTTTGGGACTCCCTAGAGCTAATTCGTTTGTTGGTTTAGTGTTGTACGTCCTATGGCCTGGGGTGACAACTCCTCTTGCACCTTGAGGAGGTTGGTCGACCACTCGAGGGAGTGGGGGGTTTGAGAGGAAACTTGAGGCTTTACCAATTTGGAATTTGAAGTATCATGAATATTTGCTTGTTGCTTGTTGCTTGTTGCCTCATCACATGGGACCACTAGGAAGTATGACATGATCCTCTTAAAGGCCATCAATTGGGATGGTGCACACTGTGATTGAGATTTTTGTTCGAACACTTCTCTCATGAAGAGAAAAGGACATCTCTGGGCGAGATAGTGGAAGAAAGTGGAAAGGGAGTTCCTTGAGTGCTGAAATAAGCAGTAGTATTCGCTTTTGATCTCTAGTAGACAGGGCATCGAAAAACGAGATGTGCCTTCATCCCTGGCCCCTATAAGTGGCATAATTGGAAAACCCTGTTCGGTCACAGGATTTGGTGATTGGCCTTGACCCAGAGCTTGTGAGAGCCCAATTGAAACTAACCAAGGGGGATTCTGAAGGCATGCATTCAGTGTTTGCGTGCATATGGAAGTTGGACAATAGGGCCATATCTCACCTCCAAAAAGTGCGCTTAGAGAAACGTCATGTTTGGGCCAAGACCCTAAAGAGGTGTAATCCAGGTGACTTGGATATACTATTTATAAATGTCATCTCCGATTAACTAATTCAAGTCCAACTTATATGGTCTTGAGGTGACCATTGATCGAAGTAGTCAAGAAGCCTCTCAAAACCGACAACGGAGGTGCCCTGGCGTGTTGGTCGAGGCAATGGCCTCGAAAGAACTAAATGCTAGAAAGGGATATTGATCCCTCCTAGAGACCAAGTCCCCAAAGATTTGGGCTTTGTGAAGGAACAAAATCATCCGGAAGATGGCCTTGAGGCGAAGATGCTGGGTCACAAACTTTGCCTGAAAAATGGGCTTGGGAATAGTCAATTTGCATTAGATGATGTGCCTGAAGAAGGAGGGTATGGACTCTCTTTATCCTAGCCCAATCGGTCTGAAGTAAACTTGGTCCCTAGACCTTGGGACCACAAAGGACCATGGGTTTGATGATTGTGTGCAAGAGGTGTGTATCTTGGATGAGATATCTAGGAGATGGTTTTGGAAGTACCGTCACTCAAGGAGGGCAAGGGAGCCATCCTCGTTGAGCTGAGGCTGGAGGGCATGTCACAAGTTGAAAGGTGGCCCCTCGTGAGCTGAATCCCCAAGTAAATATAGGTAGTATTAATCTCGATCTCTCCCTCCTAGAAGTGGAAATGGAAATTGGAGGGAGTATGCTTCAATGTGTCGAAGATCATAACCTTGTTTTTACCCAGGTTAATTGTCAATTGTTGAAGATCATAGAATTTGAATAGGGCATTGATATGTTTTTGTAGATCCTCAGGTGAAAAGGCCAAAACGATAAATCATTAACAAAAAGAAGCATAGATATCAACGCATGGTGTAGAAGACAACCATAACCATCTTGAATATGATCACGGAGAAAAGACTCCAGCTCATTGATGTAAATTCGAAAGAGAGTTGATGAGAGGGGGCACCCATACTTAACCCTAATTATGCTTCAGATGAAATTAGAAAGGCCATGGGATGTACAAAGACGACCAAAAACTGACTCATAGAGTCTCATGATTGTAGCCAAGAGGGTATTTGAAATACCACTGTTGCAGAGCCTCTGAGACAAGGCCTCTCTTGGGACTGTGTCAAATGCCTTTTGAAAGTCCACAAAACAACATAAGACTTTCAAAGAGCGATGATGGGCCTTCTCAATAATGGCCATGAGTGTGAAGATATGGTCAGTAGTTAGGTACTTTGGGTGGAAACTTGTATTCCTCTAGCCTTGAGGTGCCTCCTCTCAAGCTCATCCGAGAGCCATAAATGAAGAATTGTAGCATAGAGCTTGGAAAGGTGTGTGCAGTCATTATGTTTCGATAATTAATTAGATCCGAGTTAGCTCCTGATTTGAAAATTGAGTGGATGATATGTCGAGACCATGCCCAGGGTAAATTGGAACAGATGACATGATTTAACAAATCAAACAATGTGGAGTTGAGAGAGTGAATTCCATGCTTAAGGATATCAGCTTGGAAGTCTTCCTCATTAGTTGCCCTGCTAGTGCTTGTAACCCTAACTGCTCTCTTGATGTTGCCATAGGGGGGAAGATGACAAGAGGGGAGGCAAAGGCGAGATGGATGGGGGCCTGCATAGGAACATCATAAAAGGAGACCATATGTGATTCATAATCTCTCAGGCTATGGCCAATGTGATTGACCAACGTGGATGCTATTAAATTTTTAAATGTGGAAACTAAATGTTCTTTACTACGTTGGTTTATAACCTTGCCGTGTATTATTTCTATCAATTACTGCAGTGTAATTGTCTTATGACTGTGTTATTACTTTCTTCAGATTTTACTATGCATATAAATAAAGTATTCAAATCAACAATTTCATGCAATCTCACAACATAGAACACAGAGGATTGCTTGCGCTTGGCGAATTGAGATCTCATGAGATCAACATCTAGAAAGATCCCATGTGGGAGGGAGGAAAGTTGTCTCTTAGCTCGAAGGGATAAGATGATCCACTGGAGGTCTAAAACAAAGGAAAAGTGTTGAGTTGGCATTGACTCAAGCTTGCTTGAGGTTGATGTCCTTCATATCAAGGGTATTGTGAAGGAAAAAAGTACCCATATTCATAGGGATTGAAGAAGTAGTGGGGGTTGAGTCAATGCACCCTAAGGTTGAGCTCATTGGTATGCTTAAGGAGTTCCTCTGCAGTTTTGGCTTAGACCACCTCTTCAACTTTGACAAGTGAGGGCGAGGGGGTAGGGGATGACTTCTCCTTCTTTTGAGCAACTTGTACCCAAGAGTTTAGATTTTGTTGTTGAATTTCCATCTTCTGTTTAAACTGATCCCATTGGGGCCTCATCTCCTATTGCATTTTTTTGATGTTTGAAATTTTAGATAACAATGTGGAGGAGTCCTTGAGCAAGATTTGGAGATGTGTATTGTCCTTATTTTTCATTTTGGTGACCAGTTGTTTTAGGTTGAGGTTGTCGAATTCCACTTCCACCACCTTGTTTGTAAGATCGGTAACCTTGGACTGTAGTTTGCTATTTTGGGACTCGACTCGCTCCAATCTTGCTAGGATTTTTTAATGTGGGAAGCCCAAATGGAGAAATTTATTGGGGAGGAGGAAGAGATTGTTAGCTTTAGGGTTTACATCGAAAGTGTTTACACCATGCTTGGGGGTGCTTCATGTGATGTGGAGTGCATGGTGTGATGGCTACCCTTGGTTATATCTAGGTGGACACATACATTGGAGATAGCTTACTCATGGATTGCTAGACCTTGACTTGATGCTTATGTGGTGCACTTCCTTAGGATGTTGGCATCCTGTGTGGCATGGTGACTTTCTTCACGAGGCACACATGTAGGGCTTAGTTGTTTGTTTGCTAGGAGAACCTACATCGAGGAGCACTGGGGCATTTAAGAGGAGGGCGCTGAGCCTTAGGTAGCATGGGGCCACTTGGTTACTTACATGGAGACTTGTGCTCGACTTGAGGGTGCTTGGATTGAGGAGCATTCATTGAGGTGTGGTGGACTTGGAGGAGCACATGGCTTAGGACTCAGGAGGTAGTGTTGGAGCATTGGAGATGTTTGGAGGGGAGTGTTGGACCTTGTCTTGTGGAGTGCTCACTTTGGGACCCTTGCTTGATGGGCCTGCTTACCTTGGAGGTTAACATGTGTCACCTTAGGGTTGGAGCACTTCACATGTGGACCTATCTAGTGATTAGTTAGGTTGCTTGAGATAGTTGTGTGTGGACCTTGTTGGATTGTCCACTTTATTGTTGTGGGCCTCCCTCACCTATTCGTTATGAAGGGAGAAGATAGTCTTTGTTTTTCATTCACCATTAATCACATCATCTTGTCTTAGAGATGTGAGAGTTCATTAGGTCATTTTTATCTTGAAGAAGAACTTGTCTCAAGTCTTTGTACTTATCTTTATGCAAGGGAGGAAGGCGCTAGGGTTTGTGAGAGGCAATTCCTAAAGAAGACTTGAAGTGCTAGGGTTTGAGTCCTTGTGGGATAAGGACCTAGGGTTTTTGGCAAAGAAACCATAGAGGAGACTTGGAGTGCTTTGCTTGGAGATCTTGTGTGAGGCAAGCTTGGTGAAAGATCAAGGGTGGAGTCTAGACTTCTTGTTGATGCTAGCTTGTTGTGGAGCATGTCCTTGCTGGGCCTCATTATTGCTGGTTATGGTTTACTATTTATGGTGGATACCCTAACGAGGATTTGAAGAGCATTGGAGAGTCCTAGCTTGTGATAAGCTTGAAGGACTTTGTACCAGCTTGGGACAAGCTGTTGGTATGTGCTTGTAATTTCATCCTGATGTATATATGAAGTGTGCTTTGCTGTCCAAACTTTGTGTACTTGAAGATCTTATTTTCAGCTTATAATCTCATGATGAATGAGTAGTTTGTAGGGCTGTTTGGTGCCAAACATATAGAAGCTAAGTGGCCAGAATTATGGCTGTAATAAGTCTGCTGTAATTAAGTAATTTTTAGATCTGGTATATGTTGGGATTTGGGTCCTAAGGGTTGGAAAATATTTCCCTTGAAGTATAATCGTTCGGTGTTTATTTTCTTGGACTGCCTTGTGTATTTTGGTTGTACAGAAGTGAAATATATACTGCTGTAATTTATATTTCAGATTCAGCCCTGAGGCTGAAAGTTCACAGGAAATAGATCTGGAGAACCTCAAGTTTGAGGTGGAATTCATGAATTTGCATTAAGAAGCGATTCTCGAAATTTCCATAGAGATGTCAATCATATGGGAGGTTGTGGGGCTGTACTTTGTCCACTGTTCACTGCCCACAAAGCCTTGCTCATGAATCTTCGTTGCTTGAGAAAATAACGGGCTGTCATGACTCATGACCACCATTGTATAGTCGTGCATGCAATGAGAGGGCTGAAAGTTTGAACCACGTCTCCACATTATTCAAGGTCCACTTCAACGTGGGGAGCTATCAAACTCTGCCAACAAATACATTGTTATAGGGTTCTATCTCTGCCGGGGTTTGAACCTGTGTTTTTTGCAGGGTGATGCCCCATCTCGAGTAGTAGACCACAAAACAATGGAGTACAATTATTACTCTGATACCATGCTATTTTCTTATTATTATTTTGGAGAGATGAATCTTAATATTTTTTTTATTATTACTATTATTATTTTTTGTATCATGTTAAGTTTAGTAGAGCACACACATGAGAAGACAATAAATTCCCAAAGAACTTTTAAAATTTGGATTACATATTTACAGATTTATAAACTAAAACTGTCCAGATTTATAAACTAAAACTGTCCAAAAAATGAACAGCCGAGGATGAGTTTCATCCTCCTGCCAAAAATAGGCTAACCCAAGAAATAGATTGCCCCTCCTAAATTTGTCAAAACCTCCTAAATTTTATTTACCCTTGGATACAGTAAAGCAAGGTGCCCAGTGAAAACTGGGCAACATCTTTAATAATGTTATAGTAAACTACCTGTCAATGATTACTTCAAAGCTGGTCATTAATAAGATAGGATAAGATAATTTTATTAATGTCCAACAAATGCCCACAAAGTAGGTCAGTGGAACTAAAAACTTTATCTACCCCTAGATATAGTAAAGTAAGGTGCCCAGCTAAAACTGGGCTTTACATCTTTAACAATGTTAAACTACCAGTCAATAATTAGGTCAAAGCAGCTCATTAATAAGATAATATAATTTTATTAATGTCCGTCAAATGACCACAAAGGTAGATTACTGTCATTGTGCACTTTAAGTAAAGGCAAAAACAACAAACTCTTTCGAATTTGTTTGGATTTATCCTTAACTGAATTTGTTAACGAATTGTAGTGAGTGAAAAATAAATAGGTTGAACTCTGTTATTTTTAATTTTAGTTTAATATAATTGGCTGTGTGAAGTGGCCCTTAGAATATGTTTTGAATAAATTTTTTAGCTAGGCCCAATTAAACTACTGATGGAGCTGGCCTTAACCCTATGCTTTTCTTGCATATCTCTTGTAGGGCATTCTTATTACAGTCAACTTTGGTAAAAAGCCTGATAAAATTGCATGGAATTTCGAGGATACTAGATGGGCTGCTAATTTTGTATGGTGATAGAGAGATACTTTGCACTAATTGATGTCTTCGGGGATGGGATAACTTACTTCACAGGCATATTAAATTAGCATAAACATAGATGCTTATGAATGCAAGGAACCTTAGGAGTGATGAACAAAGATACAGTTTAGCCAAATTCACTTTAGCTACATGTTTTTACCAGTGTTCCATGGGGACACGTCGCCCAGGGTGGGGGACGTGCCCCCCATGTTTCCCATGCTGTAAGGGTGGGGGGAGTGCGCCCCCCGTGTTTCCCATGCTCTAGGGGTGGGGGGGTGCATGTGGAAACGTTTCCCCATGTCCCCCTCTTGGGGAAACTCGGGAAACACATGGGGAAATGTTTCCCCAGTGTGGGGGGGATGCATTTCCCCAAAAGGGGAGCATTTGGGTGCCCCCATTCGAAAAGGGGGGCGTCCAACAACCCTTTAAGATAGAACAAAGGGGATAGAGCTTTGAGGAGTTTGTGACCTTGGTAATTAATGGTAATATTAAATTCTTAAAGTAAAATGATATAAATGTATCATTTTACTTAAATTTTTAACGTTACCATTAATTGTTTTAGGATGTTTGAGAGTGGTTCCATCCTCATCAGACTTCATATGGAGAAAGTAGAATTTCATATCCCATTCAGAATTCAACAGACTTAACAGTTTTCAGGATTTTAGGATTGGCAGGATTATAATGTTTCCATTGGATTGCACAATGACGAATTTGCATGAGATGAAATGTCGTTGTTGGGATTTTATCATTATTTTTTTTATTTTTATAATTTTAGAGATAGGGACCCCTATGCTAGGGAGTCGGGATGCTGACGTCCTCCCGTCCCCCCTGAATTTCCCTAAAATTTGGGGGTGCTCCCACACGTTCCTCCTGTGTGTCTCCCCGCTCCTGTGCTCGCCTGTCCCTGAAACTTGGTGGAACATTGGTTTTTACTGATCGAGAGCAGTTTTAAGGTGCAATTAAATCTTTGGAAAATTTAAATTCAACTTTTTTTTTTTCGTTTTTATTTTGGAATAGAGCCCGGGGAAACCCACCGGGCACTTCCCCTCATTTCGAGGATGGCACCTGGGGTAAACCAGATTCAGTAGAAAGCTGGGGCTTTTTTGATAGCTTGCTCATTTTAGAGCTCAACATGTCACTTGCGGGAATTGAACCTGGGTGGGGGGGAAAACACCCCTCAGCACAAACCACTCGGGCTAAATCCATTGACTGTAAATTCAACTTATCTTTATTGAAAATTTAAATTCATGTTTTGATTTCATTTATATTGTGTATTAATTCTTGAAGACAAAATAAGCAACTTTACAGTTTTTGAAAAAATTTGTTTAGATTTTCCACCTTCTATTTACTTCCTGCTTCCTTCTTTTTGCAACGTAGTCTGGGACATTCAACTTCTATATATGGTAGTGTTTTATGATTTATCAAACAATTCTTCAGGGAATGTAATTTATGAACTACTTAATTTTTCTATTACAAACACCATTCCACTCCAAATGAATAGACAAGAAGAAAAGTGAATTTTGTTTTTACTTTTGAATTCTGCAAATAGAACTTCTATTTACAGTTTGGCGAAAAACATAAAGGCATATTTATAACCATCTTTTATGTTTACTCTGGGAGTATAGCACCTGGGCAAGGAATGCTTTCTAGATGGAGCAGGGCGATTTCTTTGTGCCCAATGGCTGGATTAGGGGAAAGGTTAAGTAGGAACAAATTGCCATTTCCACTTCTCCAGAATTATTCTAAAGCTGTTGAAAGGACTACTCTGGATAAAGATAATAATAGCTTTTCAAAAAAAGATTGCCATAGAGCTGAATTGGACCATAATGACATTGGATCTTCATTTCAGGTACTTCTGCTATATCCAGTGATTGTTTCCCTAGTTTGCTTTTAATTTGACCTTGGATTACAGTATATGATACCTTCAGGGGATTTAAAATGATGCTTTTAGATCACTTCAATCTTCAGAGGACACCAACTAGTCCAATAAACTACAAAGTTACAATGACCTATTTTGCATAGCAATGCTAGGGTTTAATGTAAAAGAATCACACAAAAGGCTACAGTTGAATACAAGAGACATTAAAAGACAAATTGAACTACATGTCTTGTTGGTATTTGTTGTTCACATTCAATTCTGTTAATTTCCTCCTTGTTAAAGTCTATTGAAGATTGTCTATATTTCAGAGCTTTGTAATCTTTGTTTATTTTTACTCTAGGATGGAATATTACGGTGTTTTTATTTCTCATAGGGAAGGTATCAGTCTAAAAATGCTGCTCAAGGACTTGCCTGCATTTCCTTGGGAATAACATCACTGTCAAATATTGCATTTTTCATTGATGAATCTGTCTATAGAACTGAAACTAAACTAAGAAACTAAGGTCTCAGACTTGAATTGTTGTAAAATGAAATGTTAGAATGCGAGATGATTGTGAGGCTGTAGTATTAGATGTAGAAATCTTTGAAATGCTCTGATACCATGTAGGAGTTTCGAGAATCGCCCCTTTTAATGCAAATTCAGAAATTTCACTTCAACCTTGAGGTTTACTGGATCTAATTCCTGTGAACTTCTAGCCTTGGGGCTGATCTGAAATATTAAATTAAAATAGTAAATACTTATCTTCAATTTACCAATTCACAAGGCAGCCCAAGAAAATAAATACCAATCAAGTGTACTTCAATGCCAACAAGTTACAGCCCTTAGGGAACACTTCCCAAGCAAATTATAGATTTGAAAATACTTATTACAGCAGATAATTATAGCAGTAAATCTGCCCCTTATGCTTCTATATGTTTGTTAAATAACTTAAAATTTTTTGCTCAATGTTATATCAAATCAGCATGCATAACCAGTGCTAGAAACAACTCAATAATGAAGATAACATAAGCTATGCAAAGAACCAATCTGGTTCTTATGATGGACATCCATCATAAATGGAATAAATAACTGTAATCCATACTGGACAAGAAAATATATTGAATAAGAATGTATATAATGAGATAAAATAGATAATATATGATGAATAGATATACAATGAGAGTGTCAAATATATAGAGAACCTAAAGGCACATATGGTGACCATCCATGAAAGGATGCGTCCCTTATACAATTAATAACTATTTATTATTATTATTATTTATGATTATTATCACTTAATATTTATATATTTTGTATGTTACATTGCCTTCTCCTTAAAAATGCTTTGTCTTCAAAGCATGATTAGAGAGTGACCTATCTCTTGTTCTAACTCGAACTGACTTCTCATGATCTTTTGTTTTGTAATTGTGATACTTGAAGAAACAAAACAATATAATCTTCGAATTCCTGAAGTAATATGCTGCATCTTTTTGGAAGTGATCCATCCCAAATCTACTTTCATTGGAACTGTTTGATGATTGATTGTTCGGATAGGATTTCTTATTTTAGGCTTCCATAGAAGTTGTCGATTTTGTCTTCGTTCTTTTTCAATGTTGTAGTTTAGTTGTTGCCTGTTGGTAAGAAGAACATTGTTTAGATTCCTCTTGAACTTGTTGTTGGTCGTAATGTTGAGATTTGGTAGCTTGGAGGTACTTCTGCATTGGCAGCGCTCATCATGCGGAAGTGACCAAGCAAATTTCTCCTAGTGACTTTATAATTATAAAGTGACTTTATAAAGTGATTTTATAAAGTTGGGTCTTTTAATTATTTTTTAATGTAAAAGTGACTTTATGATGTTTTAACTTTTGAGTCACTTTAATGACTTAAGTGACCTCAACGAATGATTAAGTCGTGACCATTGATCTTGAGGGAAAGTGAAGAGTCACTCATGGTAGATCAAGGGTTAGGAGAGTTACATTTCAAAATTGTTTAAAGGCAGCTCATTAGGAGAAGCAGGGCGCACTTTTGAGGAGAGCTTGAGGGAAGGTGAAGGGGCATGCATCCCAAGGAAGTTTCTTTGCTTGGAGGGAAAGAGTTTCAGCAGCCAGAAGTTGGCATGCATCCCTAGGAGGATTGGCATGCACTTCTAGACAGTTTCAGCATTAGAGAGGAAGTCGTACAGCTAGGAATCCGTACAATACGGATTGGAGGAGGCCGTACAACATTTTATGCTGGGTTTTGCAGCTACAGCTAGCACATAAATTTCTGCTGTGTATTGGCATGAATTTCGAGGTGTGTTACTGTAGCAAATAAATCCGTACAGCAAGGTACAGATCTGTACCTTTTTTTGGGCACGAAAATCGAGGCATATTTCTGTTATTGGTGGTTGTACGGTCCATACAGATTGTACAGGAAATCATTTTTTTGATTTTAGACTGTGTTGCTATGGAAATAATTGTTGTTTTTGCTCAGATAGGGTGAACGTACAGATTATTTAATGCTGATTATAAATTGCTGATGTACTCATAATTTTTCCTTAAGCTGAATAAAGAAACACTCTTCTTAAAATCTGTCCTATTTTCTGTGTATTTTCTTCAAGTGTTTATGCACAGATTTTTGTATCAAATGTGGGTGACTGTCTGCTGTTCATAATTATATTCCGCTGCTATTTTATTTCAGAACTTGTCTATGGGTATTTCTGTCCATAAAGAACAGTATTATGGCTGTTGTATCTTTATAGGAGGTTGAAATCTAATTTAGTCTAAGTGTATGCTGAAATAAGATGTATTCCAACATGGTATCAGATCTAGGGCTCTAAATTTCAGTGGGCAACTTTGGCACTTGGGACAACAAGTGATTTGCTGGTACATTTGCTTGAAGAAAGACAGAAAAGGTTCTTTGTCAGGTGGAAAAAGATGACTTCCAGCATCAGATTTGAAGATAGATTGGAGGGGGTTTCCAACTACCTGTAGTGGAAGGTTAGAATCAACAGTGTTCTCAAGGAGAACAAATTGTGGTTGTTTGCGAACACCATTGTGCCTATACCTTCTTTAGATCCCATAGCTCTTGATGTTCATGAGGTGAGGGAAGCCAAGACTCAGAGAATCATCTTGGACGGGGTCAAAGACCACCTTATCCCACAGTTGGCTGAGAAGAAGACAACCAATGAAATGTGGGTTGGACTGAAAGGCTTGTATTAGGCTAAGAACGAGAACCGGAAAATGGATCTCCGGGACAAGCTCCATGGAGCTACGATGGTCAAAGGAGAGAGTGTGGCCACCTACCTCACCCGGGTTGCATAGGTGAAGGACGAGTTGGCAGCTGTTGGAGAAGTCATTCTCGACTCAGAGTTGGTGCGGATAGCCCTCAAAGGCTTCACCAAGGAGTGGGAGGTTTTCGTTAAGTGTGTGGTGGGGAGAGAGAAGCTCCCTGACTAGAGCAGACTGTGGGATGATTTTACACAGGAGGAGATCTGAGAGGGATATCAGGAAAAGGCATTGGATGGTGCAGATGACAAGAACGTTTCTCTTATGGCAAAGGGCAATGAGAAGAAGAAGGACATGAGCAAGGTGAAACGCTTTGCATGTCACAAGACTGGCCACTCTGCTAGTCAATGTTCGAACAACAAGAAGAAGAAACCGGAACCAGAGGTGTCAACTTCAGCAGAAGTTGCAGAGTTTGCTGAGAGATATGAGAAGGAGTTCTCCCTCATGACTGGTCCAGTGGGCAATGGATGCCTAGCGTTCGAGGACATTGAGTCTTGGTTTGTGGACAATGGAGCTTCTCGGCTCATGACTGGGTTGAGGTCAGTTTTCCTCGATCTTATAGAGATAGACTCAAACTGTAGAGTGAATTGTGGAGCCGGCCCACAACTTGTAGTAAAGGGGGTTAAAAGGGTGAGATTCCAACTAGAGTCAAGAGGTCTTCTGGAGGTTGGTGAGGTGTTATATATTCCAGAGTTGACAATCAATTTGCTCCCAGTGTCAGCTTTGGATGAGAGTGGATATGGAGTTGTTTTCTAGGGTGGACATGTGTTTCTATATTTTGTGGGAGCAACTACTGACACAACAGTGATGCTTGGTGTCAAGTATGAGGGCCTGTACAGGTTGTTGGGTAGACCTGTGTTGGGGTCTAGTGGATTTCTGGACTTAGATTCTGTGTAAGAGAGTTGGCAGGTAGCACGGGAGAGAGACTTGATACCAGGGACTCAGTCCTTTTCCGGGACTCTCAAAGGACTCAACAGGCATGAGTCGACACAGATGGATGCTCAGGAGAGTGTGCAGTCTCCTAGAAGCATGTCTTCAATTCGTGGTACAACAGAGGTAGCAGCAGAGGCTTCCAGTGCAGTGGGAGTAGTGGCTTCCTGTTCAGAGGGAGCAGAGATTTCTAGTACAGGGGGAGCAGCTATGGCAGCTGATGAGACGGAGACAGATTTCGGTGGTGATACCAGAAATACCTCTCTTGCTAAGAGGGAGTGTTGAGATTTGGTAGCTTGGAGGTACTTCTGCATTGGCAACGCTCAGCATGCGGAAGTGACCCGCGAAATATTCTGAATTTCTCACGACACAATGAAAGTGTCGCAACACTTTCATTGTGTTGGATGTGTCA
>ML800575.1:85678-105440 GCA_009831015.1 Picea engelmannii
GGTTTTTGAGGGAGCGCTCAGGGAGCGTCCAGGGAGCGCATTTTTTTTGGGGGAATCGCGCTCCCTAAAAACGCTCCCGAAGGGGAGCGTTCAGGGAGCGCACTCAGGAGCGCGCTCCTTGAACACTCCCCTTTGGAGCGCGATTCAGGAGCGGGTTTGAGGGGGGGGTGCTCCCTCGTAGCCTTGGTCATAACCCTTTGCCTTCTCAAAACCCCAAGTCACCGGGGACGTCTCCCCTGGGCCTAACACCCTAAACAGAAAGAGCTATCCTATTGAGGTGACAGTGGTAGGATAGTCTTAGTTTCGCCAGTTTGCCTTTCTTCCATCCATCCTTTAATCCAATCACAAACTGTGCGATAACATGATTGTTATAAAATTTGACAACTTTTATGCAATCTCACATCTGCAGAAGTCATAGAATGCTTGGTTAGGATGACACTTACACATCGCACTATAGAAGGGGTGTGAAGATTAGGAAAATTGTGTATGCACTATTAGAGGGGGTTTAATAGCTCATGCTGGTCACATGAGCTTTTCCCTTAGCTAGTAGTGTATGATCCTACATGTCTTTGACACAGGAATACCCTATGGGAATTGGTTCATGACTGCATTACCCATGGGCAAGGCATGGATGTCATGCTTGTTTTACAATTGGGCCTTCTAGATAACTATATGCATGGTTAATACATTGTTATTATTCTTTATGTTAAGAGAGCATAAGGGGTTTTGTCTATGGGCTGGATGGCACAATTGCCAATCAAGGTGAAGTCAGATGAAAACTAGAAAATAGAGACAAGTAGAAGGCATTCATTCAACATAACGAGTGGAAGGGTCTAAATGTATGACATGACCTATTGAAGAGAGTAAAGACACTGCAAGCATGCAAACCACACAATCAACCCGTAGAAACCGATGCGTCGACTCACTGAAAAGGAAAATACATCCCAATTGCGTGTCCAGTCACAAAGTCCATGTGATCACACAGAAAACAGAAAGACACCGCCACACCTTTGAGATCACAAATTGGCAAATAAACAAATCTTGAAGGAAGAAAGACACTGCAATGGTGAGAGACATGTATATGCCACTGTTAGAAATAGGGAAAGAAACAAAAAAATACCTTTTCAAAATTTTCTGTAAACTAGATCAGCAAGAACTAATACTTCTGTAAACAGATCTGTACTTCTAAAATATTCCGAGTATGCTAGGTAGTTAGATTCGAACTAGAAAACATTTCTGAGCATGCACAGTAGATAGATCTGAACTAAGAAAACAGTTCTGAATATGTACAGTAGATAGATCTGAAGTAGACAAACATTTTTGAGCATGCACAGTAGATAGATCTGAACTTGGAAAACATTTCTGAGCATGTACAGTAGATAGATCTGAACTAGACAAACATTTCTGAGCATGCACAGTAGATAGATATGAACTAGGAAAACATTTCTGAGCATGTACAATAGATAGATCTGAACTAGACAAACATTTATGAGCATGCACAGTAGATAGATCTAAACTATATCAAATAGATCTGAGCTAAACAAAGTAGATGCAACTTACTTCTTGAGGATTTACCTCTGCATAATGAAGAGAATCTTGACTCACATGAGGAAAGTTATGCCATTGAAGTTATGCTCAGAAAAGTCTAGGACTCATGGATCAAACCCAATGGGTTAGATCTCTATCATGAGAATTGTAGGAAAGTTATGCCACCAAGGAGAAACCTCTCACAAAAACACAACAAAACCCCACATAGAAAAATCTGGAAGCAAACCCTTGTTCCAGTGACACACAGTGGTCAATCTGCAAGGAGAAAAGGTGACGACTGCCTAAGGTAAAGGACCAACAACCCAACAAGGAGGCCGCAGCCCTAAAGGGTTTTAGATCAGCCCAAGGAATGGGACAAGAGCCACTTAGGAGAGGTCTGGTGAAACCTTCAACACACAGCATACCCTTGGCAACAGTGAAACCTTCAACACACAGCATACCCTTGGCAACAGTGAAACCTTCAGTGAAAGGGACGACAACGACTTGGCAACAGTGAAACCTTTAACACACAACAACCCTCCACATAGCTTCTGGCAACAACAGAATAACCCTCAACTCAGCACCAAAAAGGACCAGGCCAACAACAATGAAAGGAGGCCACAACTAACTGTCAAAGGGAGGCGGTAGCTGACTGTCAAGGGGAGGCCGCAGCAACAAAAGAACCTCAGAGCAATCCGCTATACTTGAAGAGAAGAGAGTGTAGGGAAAAGTGAGGAGAGAGGTTTCTATTTATAGTTTTAGGCTAGGGCTAGGCTTATAAAAATATAATTAATATAATAACATATTAATTAATAGAGATATTAATTTAATATGTTATATTTAAATATTAATTAATATTTTTCTTTTAATCTTATTAAGCCTTAAAGCAAAAATACAAACCCCACTCAAACTCAAACTCATAAACGAAAGGGTGAAGTAACAAGTAAGGGGTTAGGGGAGGCATAGATGTTTTTTTAGTGGCAACACATGTCTATATGATTTTCAAGGTGACCAATTAACTTTATCATCACTGCATAAGGGGTATATCTCACAATGTAGTCATGTTCATCTTCATAATCTCTCCTAGGTCCTGTGGACCATCTTGAAAGAGAGGAAGAGGATCACACACCAACACATCTTGGTATTACACCAAGATCTACCTGATCAAAGACCAGGTTGTCCCAGAGCACATCTGGGGTCTTACCCACCAAGGTACAAGACTAAGGATCAACCCATGCTTTAGGCATGGGTACCTTGGAACACATCCAGGGGCCCTAGACACTTCTAGGGACTTATGTCAACCACCAAGGAACACATCCAAGGATCAATCCAAGCTCAGGGCAAGGATTCCCTGTAACATATCCAGGGGCTCTAGAATACATTTAGGGTGTTTACTGCTTGGTCCTAGACCAAGAATCCCAGTCATCTACTTGGGGCCCACACAACGACCTTTCTGCTTGGTCCTAGACCAAGAACCCCAGTTATCTACTGGGTGCCCTCAAAAGGGTCTTTTTCCATGGCTCTAATTCCTTGGTCCCAGACCAAGAACCCCAGGAGTGTACTGGGGGCCCTAGTCCACAACTAGGGTCTTATGCCATCCTCCAGGAGAATGGCTCTTGCAGCTGCATTAAATTCAACAACCACCATTCTCCATAAAGTAATATATTTTCTCCATCTACTGAGCCAATATTTCAGACAATCATTAAGCATAATTGAATGGATAACTCACAAAATACCGAAAAGAACTGTATACCAGACTGAGAGGATAGTTGTGTTTGGTGCTGAGTGCCAAAAGCATCATCTGCATCATAAAGAGTTATCTCTTCTGGAAATATAAGCTTGATCTCAGAGAGATATTGTTTGGAACGTTCATGTCAAGTGAAATGATATTAATTCAAATACAACAAAAAACAATGACATAACCTATAGCACACTTGCATAATGTGTAAAAAAGTGGAGCCAGAGATGCTGTGATATAAGGAAGGAAACTATCTAAAGAACCTGACCTTCATAACGAGGACATAACTTGCTCTTACCCTAGGACAATCTATAGTGATATATACGAATTCAAATAGACTTTGTCAAGGAGAAGCAAAGTTGTTGGCTTGAGGCTTCTGGAATTTGTTCATAGTGTCATAATGTAATGTCCCCACTTTGGAACATCATTACATTGCAGAGGTTTATGATGACCAGAGTAGCCAGATGGATGTTATAGCGAGTACAGGGGTTATTGAGAGGCATTTTGGGGCCTGGCTTGCATTGCTCATCCCATTTCATCATTATGATCCATTCTACATAGGTTGGCTTTGGTTTTGTTGCATTCCGACGATTTCCTTGATTTTGAGTATTTTGAGCTATAAGTTAATTAAATTCATTGAAGAGGTCATTTTGGGCACAATACTTGGAGGAACCTCTCAGTGTAATAGCTCATTGGAATTGGGAGGAGCAACACTACAGGATGGGATTGTGAGAAGTGACTTTCAGTGGCCAGGGAAGCCAAAAGGAGAGATAAGGTGCTTTTCAAAGGTAAAAGGGTTAATTAATTAATTAAAATGATTTAATTAATTAATTAAATATTAATAAAATGAAAGTCACTTTGGAGGGACAAGGTGAGCAGGAAGTATAAAGGAAAGGCAAGGGCCTCTATTCATTCATTTATGTATGTCTATCATTTTGATATCTGGCTTCTAGCTAGAGGGCCCATCTCTTGGGGGTTTTGATGGTTTTGACTTAACAAACCCTAGAGGACGATTCAGTGGTGAAAGATTCCACCTAGCTTGTCCCAAGCTTGGTCTCGGAGATGCATTCTAATTCCAGTTCTACTCAGTTGCCGGAGGATTCTACATCAGTTACAAGTGCAGGAAGAGAGAGGGTGCACCAGTTGTGGGTTTCCAGCAAGGGGGGCACACCATCCATTGAGGGAGGATTCACTCTAGATGAGGAAACAAGCTTTTGGGAATTCCAGGTATTGGGTTTTCCTTGCAGGTATCATAGCATTATTCTTGGTGGATTCCGGAGGTATTTTGGTGGTGGATTCATTTGTATTGAGAGTGGGAGAATTTTCCAAGAGGAGGGCGCACCACACTTTGGAGGGTTGCTAGATCCATGGGTCTAGCAAGTATTTTGCCTAGTTGAGCACTTGGGTTTTCATTGCCGTGCCTCGATCTATCATTCTAGTGTATTGATGGAGCTTTTGGAGGTCTCTAGGAGAGAGGCCGAATTATCTAGGGTTTCAAGCATCCAGGGGGGTGCACCATTACTTGGAGGAGAGTCAGATCCATAGGGTTTGAGAGGGATCTTGAAGATTTGAGCACCTGGGTTGTTCTTGCAGTGACCCGATCTACTCTTCCACTCATTTTGGACTCATTTGGAGGCTTCCTTCAGTTGGGCCGAATTATTGAGGAGCTTCAGCATTCCAGCAGGGCGTGGCCTCTTCCAGCTTGAGGGTTTAGCATTTCTTACGACCCAGATCTACTCTGCATTGGTCTTCAGTGAGTATTCGGCCTTGGGAGGCTTGTGGCATCTTCTATTGGAGCATTTTGTAGCAGCTCCTATCTTCTATTGTCTTTACTGGAGCCATCTGATGTGCATTCCAGATCGACATCTCATTGTATTAGGGTCTTGCTATTTGTTATGAAGTAAAGATCAGATCTGCAGTGTTTTGGCTTGTCTATCATCTTATTGATCTTGCATATGGTTGAGGTATGTTCCATGATTGTATCTCTTTGTTTATTGCTTCAATACGCATGTAAATCATCAACATAAACCCTAAGGCCGAAATTTAAGAGGCCAACCTGCATACACAAACAAACAAACAATGAATTCAATGGTTAGCTAGTGTTTCCAAGCGAAAAATTGGCTTGTGAACATTACAGTGGTATCAGCTCCTAGATTCTTGCCAGCCTGAGGGATCTTACATACAACAAGATGGAGTCTAGGGATTTTGCTAGAGAGGCAGTACGTTGTGAATGTGACTACTACAACCTTTGTGAGAGCACTAGGGCCCTAGTAACATTCCAACAGTATTTGTCCATGAAAAATCCTAGGTGGAGCACAGATGAGATCACATTTTGGGTCAGTCAAATAGAGGATTACAGAGCTAGCGCTGCTAGATGGAAGGAAGCACAGAAAAACCCCACACCCATTAGGAGCACACAACTTTGCTACGGTTGCAAGGTGCCTTGGGAACCAAATCATAGGTGTAGGGGTAAGGGTAAGAAGCATATTATTGAGGTACGCTATGACAGTGAGGATGAGGCATGTGAGGATGGATCAATAGATGTTTATCTGGAGTAGTCTGATGATGATAGTGACTCTTGCACAGCGGCTAGTGATTCTTGCACGCTTGACGAGGATAGTGACCCTTGCACATTGGAGGAGTAGCGGGATGGACAGGATGACAACACTTATGCTTCAACAGCCATATCACATACTGTTGATGACCTTACACCTCAACAGAGTGGTGACACTAGTGAGGACTCACCTGTGATAGCACCTACAAATGACCAACTTCCTATGGTGACCGTGACACATTTGTCATCTTTCGAGACACCTATGACAGCCATATCATATGAGGATAGCAGTAGCATAGGGGGGCCGTATGTGAGGGATGCCCACCATGGTCATGTAGATCCTCAGATCCATGAGGAGATATAGGACGTGCAGACAGTTGACCTTACACATACAGATCAACATGAGGAGATTGAGTCACAGCTTTTGGAGACTCCATTAGTTGAGCAGATTGGGGAGACTGACCGGTTGATGCGCACATACTTCTAGGATCGGCCTGCATTGATGAGGATACACTTTTTATCAGTCAGGATGACCATAGCACGTGTCTGGACACATCTATATGGGATCCGGGCACAGATGATAACAGCAGGGTGAGTGCACAGGAGGATACAGCTGCTCACACATGATACAGTGTGATTCAGCGGGAGATAGCATCTAGTGATGGGGTGTAGTGGCATACGGGAGGACCCAACAGCATAGTAGACAACGGGCAGTTCAACACATTATCTTTTGCAGAGAGGGCTTGTGGGGATTCCAGAGTTGACACTAGTTGGACTGACACTAGCAGTGAGGGATATGAGTTGGCACCTCAGCACGACTGTGATCAGGAGTCACACCACTTAGCAACACAGTTGAGAGTCAGTGAGGAGATGATCATGGCAGCCACTAGGCGCAGTGATGACATGCATGCATTGATGACAGATTACTGCTGGAGAGCATCAGTGGCACATGGTAGTTCCGATGAGGGATTTTCCGTGGATGATTTTCATACTCTCAGGGAGAGAGTATCTGTGATGAGGACCGACTACCAGCAGTTGTTGACTGACAGGGATTACCTATTGCAGATTGGTGAGATGTATCATGAGGCTCTGAGGGAGCAGGAGTTAGAGGTGGACAGACTTACTCGGGAGTTGGAGAGCACTCGAGGATTCTTGAGAGACACATGGATAACTCTCCAAGAATCAGAGTCCAGATCAGATGAGCTTCTTGAGGAGATCTGTCAGAGATCCACTTCATCTGTCCTAGTGGATACTCAGATATGTCCTTCGGTCACATGGCTAGAGGATGGCGGTGGTCTAGCAGAGGAACACCAGTTGATGGAGGACACTTCCATTTGTGTCCAGAGAGTGGTTGACCTTCAGGTAGAGATTGATCCAGTAGTACGCCCGAGATCTATGATGTAGCAGGAGTATACAGGAGGTGACGTGAGTATGCAGGGGCATGCAGTGAGGACTGATAGTTCACAGAGACATGCAGAGATATGCAGTCAGATTCAGACGGATGTATTGGATTGCAGGGAGGAGACATACTTAAGGGAGCATGCAAATTTCACTCCTTTACAGTAGCACATAGTTATGAGACCTCACCTTAACCATATCAATAGTTGCATGGGAGATGAGAGATGGAGGTTAGTTGAGTAGTAGTTGGAGGAGTTACTTCCGGTTGTACTGGATGGTTGGGATTCGATGATGACCATAGGAGAGTATTTATCATGGATATCGATGGACGAACTTCTGGTCGAATCCTTGGGATTGACCAAAGCATGGGACACCTTCCAGTCCTACAGTCAGCTGCAGATGTTTCTGTTAGCCTGTCCTGGCACTTTTATCATGGACAACAACATAAGGAGGGATAGGTCGTGGCTGAGGACATGGGGAGTGTCTAGGCCGAGACCACCTGACATGAGCATCTTTACGGCATCCAACCGGATAGAGGTGGATCGTTGTAGGCAGCTAGTTGAGACTTGGTGCGTCATGGGGAGCATCATAGGCCAAGTGATAGCAGATGAGCACCGAGGGCTTATGACAGTGATTAGTCTCACACATGAGTCATTAGAGGCGATTGGAAGTGATAAACTTCCAAGTTTGCCATGGGATCCGGGTGTTCATTTGGCTAGCAGGATGTTTTACTACAGGGTGACCCAGGTTGCGCCAGAGAGCCACATACGCCACCATGGGTTGGTTTGGAGTGGGTCTGCAGGGATTTGTTCGATGGAGCGAGGCAACTTTTCACTCTTGATCATCATGATCAGACATGGACATGGTTGGGCAGGTACTCCTTCCACAGAAGATGTTTTCACAGATGTAGTTTCTGGTCAGCAGGTCCAATGGTCAGAGGTATTTCGGCTTGAGGATCCAGGAGAGGAGGATCCAGTATGTATGCAGGGGGCAGATAGTCATGGTCAGAGTAGTGTAGGGCCAGCATGGTGATCTTCGACAGAGGTTAGCATGGGACCCAGGGATTGCAGGATTGAGCATTTCACTGACTGACAGGGGCGAGTGGACCTTTGCAGGGGAAAGTTGTTTTGACTTTCCATTGAGCTTCTGTGTTGAGGAGAGCACATCACCTGAGGGTGTCTCACGGAGGTCTGGCAGTACCTCATTCTGGCATCAGCATGGGCAGTTGATGGAGGCCGTGTTGATCTTGGTAGTACCTTGGAGGATGGACTCAGTCAGGGATGAGGCCATTAGTCATGAGCAGGAGTTTCACGGTGTTGACACATTTCAGGATTATGCTTCCCAGGGGATTGCAGTTCATGTCTTGATATGGGACCCAGGGGGCAAAGTGCGTGATAATTCATCTCTGGATGGGGTATACCTTGTATCCCATAGGTGGACGTGGGATCCTGGTATTATACTTGAGGGATTTGGTTATTGCTTGAGGACAAGCAATTTTCTAGCAGGGGGGACTGTAATGTCCCCTCTTTGGGACATCATTACATTGCAGAGGTTTATGATGACTAGAGTAGCCAGATGGATGTTATAGTGAGTACAGGGGTTATTGAGAGGCATTTTGGGGTCCATCTTGCATCGCTCATCCCATTTCATCATTATGATCCATTCCGCACAGGTTGGCTTTGGTTCCATTGCATTCCGACGATTTCCATGATTTTGAGTATTTCGAGCTATAAGTTAATTAAATTCACTGAAGAGGTCATTTTGGGCACAATACTTGGAGGAACCTCTCAGTGTAATAGCTCATTGGAATCGGGAGGAGCAACGCTACAGGATGGGATGGTGAGAAGTGACTTTCAGTGACCAGGGAAGCCAAAAGGAGAGATAAGGCGTTTTTCAGAGGTAAAAGGGTTAATTAATTAATTAATTAATTAAATATTAATAAAATGAAAGTCACTTTGGAGGGACAATGTGAGCAGGAAGTATAAAGGAAAGGCAAGGGTCTCTATCCATTCATTCATGTATGTCTATCATTTTGATATCTGGCTTCTAGCTAGAGGGCCCATCTCTTGGGGCTTTTGATGGTTTTGACTGAACAAACCCTAGAGGACGATTTGGTGGTGAAAGATTCCACCTAGCTTGTCCCAAGCTTGGTCTCGGAGATGCAATACTCTCCCACACCATTCTAGTTCCAGTTCTACTCAATTGTAGGAGGATTCTACATTAGTTACAAGTGCAGGAAGAGAGAGGGCGCACTAGTTGTGGGTTTCCAGCAAGGGGGGCGCACCATCCATTGAGGGAGGATTCACTCTAGCTGAGGAGACGAGCTTTTGGGAATTCCAGGTATTGGGTTTTCCTTGCAGGTATCATCGCATTATTCTTAGTGGATTCCGAAGGTATTTTGGTGGTGGATTTATTTGTATTGAGAGTGGGACGATTTCCCAAGAGGAAGGCGCACCACATTTTGGAGGGTTGCTAGATCCATGGGTCTAGCAAGTATTTTGCCTAGTTGAGCACTTGGGTTTTCATTGCCGTGCCCCGATCTATCATCCTAGTGGATTGGTGGAGCTGTTGGAGGTCTCTAGGAGAGAGGCCGAATTATCTAGGGTTTCAGGCATCCAGGGGGGGCGCACCATTACTTGGAGGAGAGTTAGATCCATAGGGTTTGAGAGGGATCTTGGAGATTTGAGCACCTGGGTTGTTCTTGCAGTGACCCGATCTACTCTTCCACTCATTTTGGACTCATTTGGAGGCTACCTTCAGTTTGGCTGAATTATTGAGGAGCTTCAGCATTCCAGCAGGGCGTGGCCTCTTCCAGCTTGAGGGTTTAGCATTTCTTACGACCCAGATCTACTCTGCATTGGTCTTCAGTGAGTATTCGGCCTTGGGAGGCTTGTGACATCTTCTATTGGAGCATTTTGTAGTAGCTCCTATCTTCTATTGTCTTTACTGGAGCCATCTGATGTGCATTCCAGATCGACATCTCATTGTATCAGGTTCTTGCTATTTGTTATGAAATAAAGATCAGATCTGCAGTGTTTTGGCTTGTCTATCATCTTATTGATCTTACATATGGTTGAGGTATGTTCCATGATTGTATCTCCTTGTTTATTGCTGCAATACACATGTAAATCATCAACATAAACCCTAAGGCCGAAATTTAAGAGGCCAACCTGCATACACAAACAAACAAACAATGAATTCAATGGTTAGCTAGTGTTTCCAAGCAAAAAATTGGCTTGGGAACATTACACATAATGCCTGATAGAAAATCTATTTTGGAAATCGTTTGACAACTGGGAATGTTTGCAAATACCTGTTAAATGTGCAGATCAAATATGCATACTTGTAATCAGATATACAATCGCTGCCCATCAAATACACATCAACCACTGTTAACATTTCTTCAATCTAATGGATGTATAACTCGGGTCTCAGGCATCATGTCATTCTTCAAGCATGTATTAACTTATATTAATACTTCCACTCTCATAGTCTGAGATAAAGCTGACATGTGTGGCTTGGGCCTGAAGCATTTTAAGTAAGTTGTCAATGTCTACAAAATGTAAAATATTTCACATCAATCCCCAAATGAGAGGTGTATTCTTGGAAGTTGGAGAGAGGAAAAAATGTCGAATAAAGAACTATGTTATGGTGATGTTAGAATGATATCATATATCAATCACAAAGGTTCATAAGCAAGATATATCTAAATAATTGATCAGGGAGAGCCTCAAAATGGTATTACCCTACATATACTGAATTCCACACATTTCTTGTGTATGGGAACTTCAAACTGTCCTAACAACGATGTTGTCTCAAAAGACATATATCACCATGGACTATTTATGGTTCAACAACTAGAAGCCTACCAAATTGTGCAAGAAAATAACTTTTAATCTTGAGGCCTTTCGCGACAAATAAGTATATACCAATCAGGTCACAAATTAATTGAATGATATATACATCTTTATATCATCTACCTCTTGCTCTGGGAAACAAATAGAATGAATCAAACATGTGTTTTATTACCAAGGATAACACAGAATAGAGAAACAACTGCGGCCGTGAGATAATGAAGATATAATAAGGAGACCAAGAAATATTCCTGTCTGAAATAAATGAGTACTCTGTTATTAAATCAACAAATGTTTACAAGGGCGTAATATCCTAGATCCGGCTAGTCTAGGAAATGCTGCTAATCTGATATGTCTACTGTCTGATTTGATACACTGGGGGTTTTTGGATGCGTTTCAGCTTAGTGTTTTTACATGCTTGATGTTTTTCGCATGTGTGTGCAGATAATTAATTGTTTACAACATATAAATGAGCATACGGATAGTAAATGAGACAAAAGACTACAAAGCATATATTATGATATCTCTGTGGAGTACAATGCCGAATGCGGCTCAATAAAATAAATCACTCGGCTAGATCAGTGACAAAAGGATCTTAGCCGGAATACAATAATAAAACTAAAACAATAATACCTGATACTAGAAGAAGGCTGCAGGATCAATGGATGAGATGTAAGATCTGCTGCAAGCTACGACACAACTGCTGCACGACTGGAAAGTTCGCCCTATTGGCTAAACCCCTCGAATCTTCCTGGAAACTGCCCCAAACAATGCACCCTGCTCTCTCTCTCTCAGTCCTGGTGACTAACATGCTGACAATCGGCCCTCTGCTGATATGTCTGGACCTCGGATAGATCCCTCTAGGGAAATGCACCCCCTCTGCTGCTTGAAATTGTGCCCTAGTGATTCCCCCGTCAAAATCGGTTGATAAGGGTCTCAAACTAAGTGCCCTAGGCGACTGTGAAATGGGTCGGAGGGATTTCCTTGGATCTGATTTGATGATCACTCAGGAATCCCAAATGTGTCCTCCTCAACTGTTGCACCCTCAACGGCTGGAAAATGTGCCCCAGATGATTTCTCCGTCGGAATCTGACGAGAAACCAAGCAATAGATGCGCCTTGCCTTCCTTTCAACTGGGTCGGAAGGGAATCCCTGGATTCTCCCTGGATGGGACAAGTCGACTCACTAAACCTCCTCAGAAGTTGCGCCCTCACCCTGAATAAGTGCGCCCTTGCTGTTGCAACCTATGTAACTGCTGCTGAAGACTGATGGAAGATTTGTGTGATCTTCCCGGTGACTAGGGTGCGTCTCTCAACACTGAAATCAACCACAGGGTGTATTCCTCTTGGAATCCACTAAGCTCTCTCTACTGAGATGCGCCTCTCTCCTCAACGACAAGTCCAAATATTCATAATGCCGAATTAGGATGCTTTACCCTTCCTTTATAGCTTCCCGAAACCCTAATTCATTGTTGACCTATTTTTAGCTTATCTGTTCTATTTTTAGCTCACTTTGACTTAAAAAACGCTTTTAGTCACTTTTAGCTCAATGTCACTTTCGAATTATAACACTCTTGACTGAAGTGACCTCTAGTAACCCTATTTACCCTTGCATGGGCCTGGCTATAGTTTAACGGGGTTGTTTAGACCATTAAGCCTCCTCTCTGGAGCTCCTATTTGGAAAGTGACATTACAGTCCTCCCTTCTCGAAATTGCTTGTCCTCAAGCAATACCAATGCAGGGTGCTGCAACACCTGCTCGCTCTCCCAAGTAGCATCCTCTATTGGAAGCCCTCTCCATCTAATCAAACACTCTATGATGACCCTGCTCCTTAGTTTCCGCTCTCGGAACTCCAGTACCTCCTCCGGAACCAACTCGAACTGTCCCTCCTCATCCAATGGGGGAAGCTCCTCTAATGTGGTGATGAATTGTCCCACAACCTTCTTGAGGCAAGATACGTGGAACACGTTATGATACCCGACGCATGATTATGTAAGGTCCATAAAATCTGGGATTGAGCTTCTCGGTCCCACTCCTCTTCAGAGATGACATTCTGTAGGGTTGGAGTCTCAGGAAAACCAAGTCCCCAACCTCAAAGCTGCGCTCTATCCTGTGCCTGTCCGCACTCATCTTCTGCTAATTCTGTGCTGTCTGCAGGTTCTCTTTCAGTAACTTGAGAATCTCTTGACTCTCAGTGATCCAATCCTTGGCTTTGGGATCTTTGCTCTGCCCGAAAACCAAGTCTATCAAAGTGAGAGCATCATATCCGTACAATGCTCGGAAGGGTGTCATGCCAATGGACATGTGGAAAGTGGTGTTGTAGCAATGCTCCCATAGATGTAGCCACCTGACCCATGTTCTCTGCTGTCCACCCACATAGTTCCTCAAATACCCCTCAACTCATTTGTTGACTATCTCGGTCTGCCCATCTGTCTGAGGGTGATAGCTGGTGCTGGGTGTAAACTCTGTCCCCACCAATCTAAACAACTCCCTCCAGAATGTATCAATAAACCTACTGTCCCTATCATAGATGATGTTCCTCAGCAACCCATGGAGTCTGAAGACCTCCCTGAAGAATAACTCAGCCGCTTGAATTGGGCTGTACTCCATCGGTATGGCATAGAAGTGAGCAAACTTGGTCAATCTGTCGACCACCAAATAGATGCAGTCCTTACCCTGAACCTTGGGTAGGCCTATGATGAAGTCCATCGATATGCTCTCCCATTTCTACTCCGGAATGGGAAGTGGCTGAAGTAGTCCTGTTGGAAGCGTATGCTTTGACTTGTTTTGTTGACAAGTCACACATTCACTGATGTACCTCATAATGTCCTGCTTGAGGTCCTTCCATGAGAACCTCTCTCTGATTTGCCTGTAGGTTTTGAAAAACCCTTGATGGCCTGCCAGTGGTGAATCATGAACTGCTGCTAGGATCTTCTTCTTGAGTCTTGAATTTGGTACTAAGTAGACTCTGTCCTTGTAGAATATGGCATTGTCAATGACCCTGTACCTATCATCCTGAACCTGTCTATCCAAAACCTCACAAGCGAACTTGTTCTTGGAATATTCCACCAACAAGTAGGATTTCCAATCTGCTGAAACCTCCATCAAAGAACATGTCGTAGGTCTCCTAGATAGTGCATTGGCCACAATGTTCTTCTTCCCCTTGATGTAATCTATGTCGAAGTCGAAGCCCTGCACCTTCGTCACCCATTTCTGTTGGTGCTCACTGAGGTCCTTCTGCTCAAGGAAATACTTTAAGCTGTTGTGATCTGTTTTGACCACGAATTTGCTGTCCATCAAATATTGTCTGAATTTGGTCAAGGCATGCATGATTGCCAACATTTCCTTGTCATAAATGGAGTACAGCCTCTCAGGCTAACTGAGCTTCCTACTCTCGAACATAATGGGGTGTCGTCCCTGCATCAAAACTACCTCGATACCCTCACCGAACGCATCACACTCTAATACAAATGGTAAAGTGAAGTCTGGTAATGCTAACACTGGACATGTGCCCATGACTTCCTTCATGTGATCAAAGGTTTTCTGTGACTCCTCGGTCCAGATGAAAGCCCCATGTCGGGTGAGATCTGTAAGTGGTGCTCCACGCTGAGAAAAATCCCTGACAAACCGCATGTAATAGCTGCATAGCCCAAAGAAGCTCCTCAATTCTGTCACATTCCTGGGCGTTGGCCAATCCAGAATGGCCTTGATCTTCTCCTGGTGCACCTGTACCCCTTGTGCACTAATGATCTGGCCCAAGTAAAGTAGTTCCGTCATACCGAACTCACACTTGGACTCTTTGGTGTATAGTGACTGTGTCTCCATGATGCTCAATACCTCATCCAAGTGCCTCATATGCTCCTGCCACGTCTTGCTGTAGACCAAGATGTCGTCGAAGAAAACCAAGACTGATTTCCTCAATCGATCCTTGAATATGTGGTTCATGCAAGACTGAAATGTAGCTAGTGCATTGGTTAGCCCAAATGGCATAACCGAGAACTCAAAATGACCAAAGTGGCATCTGAATGCCATCTTCTCTATGTCCTCTCAGATGTTGATCCGATGATATCCAAAGCATAGATCAATCTTCGAGAAGAAAACTGCCTCGTGCAGTTCATCCATCAACTCATCGATGTGAGGGATAGGATACTGATTCTTGATGGTTTTCTTGTTCAAGGCCCGGTAGTCGATGCACATCCTCATGGTACCATCCTTCTTCAAAACTAAGACAACTGAATAAGCGAATGGACTGCTGCTAGGTCTGTTGTGTCCCATCGCTAGCATTTCCTTAATTGCTTTCTCTATCTCATCCTTGAACCTCCTAGGATGATGATAGGGTGGTGTGATCATAGGTTTGGTCCCCTCCTCCAGCTCAATAGTATGCTTAAACCCCCTGTTAGGTGGTCTCCTCGGTGGAATCAAACCAAAAACCTGTTGATGCCTTCCCAACAAGTTCCTGATCTTTGTTTGTTACTACTGTCGACCTTCTGAATCCTTATGCATAGTGATCAAGCACTCTGCAACATATGCTACCTCCCCATGCCTAAAGATCCTCTCCATCTTCTTGGCCGAAACTGTCCTGAGTGCCCCGACATGCCCCTTAGAATGATCGTCTTCCCGTCACTGTCCCTAAACGCCATTTCCAAGGTTTGGTAATTGGTGGTGATTTTTCCCAATGTGATCAACCGCTGGACTCCCAACACCACATCCTCTCCATCTTCTTGGCCGAAACTGTCCTGAGTGCCCCGACATGCCCCTTAGAATGATCGTCTTCCCGTCACTGTCCCTAAACGCCATTTCCAAGGTTTGGTAATTGGTGGTGATTTTTCCCAATGTGATCAACCGCTGGACTCCCAACACCACATCTGTGTCAGATAGGTCAACTACATAAAATGTGTCTCTCACGGTGTAGTTACCTAACTTTATCTCCAAGTCCGGGACTCTGTCTAGAAACTCCACTGTATGGCCATCTGCTACTACAACATCGAATCCCTCAAACTCCTCTGTCTGAAGTGCCCGCCTCGATACTAATGAAGCATCAATGAAGTTGTGGGTGGCCCCACCATCGATTAGGGTGATTGCCCATTGTCCCTGAATAGTCCCTCTGATCCGGAGGGTGTCATACCTAGGAACACCAGAAAGGGTCGCTATGACTCCTCCCTTTCCGGTTTCCGTCCGTTAGCCTGCTCAAGAGGTGCTACCGGTGGGTGGGTCCCTGCCGGTGTTGGTGGTCTCCATGGAGGCTGCTTCTCTGCCTGTAGTGGCTCCTCCTTTGAGCTAGTGGATCCGCTGTCCTGCTTTGATACCACTGTAATATCCTAGATCCGACTAGTCTAGGAAATGTTGCTAATCTGATATGTCTACTGTCTGATCTGATACACTGGGGGTTTCTGGATGCATTTCAACTGAGTATTTTACATGCTTGGTGTTTTTCGCACGTGTGCAGAAAATTAATTGTTTACAACATATAAATGAGCATACAAATAGTAAATGAGACAAAAGACTGCAAACCATATATTATGATATCTCTGCGGAGTACAATGCTAAATGCGACTGAAGAAAATAAATCACTCGGCTAGATCAGTGACAAAAGGATCTTAGCCGGAATACAATAAGCACACTAAAACAATAATACCCGATACTAGAAGAAGGTTGCAGGATCAATGGATGAGATGTAAGATTTGCTGCAAGCTATGACAACTCATACGACAACTGTTGCACGACTGGAAAATTCACCTTGGTGGCTAAACCCCTTGGATTTGTCTGGAAACTGTCCCAAACAGTGCGCCTTGCTCTCTCTTAGTCTTGGTGACTGACCTGTTCACAATCGACCCTTTGCTGATATATCTGGACCCTGGATGGATCCCTCTGGGGAAATGTGCCCCCTCTGTTGCTGGAAACTGCACCCTAGTGATTCCCCCGTCGGAATCGGCTTATAAGTGTCTCAAACTGAGTGCCCTAGGCTACTGTGAAATGGGTCGGAAGGATTTCCCTGGATCTGATCTGATGATCACTCGGGAATCCCAAATGTGTCCTCCCCAACTACCTCAGCCTCAATGGATGGAAAATGTGTCCCAGATGATTTCTCTGTCGGAATCTGATGAGAAACCGGGCAATAGATGCACCTTGCCTTCCTCTCAACTAGCTCGGAAGGGAATCCCTGGATTTTCCCTGGATGGGACAAGTCGACTCACTAAACCTCCTCACCCTGGATAAGTGCACACTTGCTGCTGCAACCTGTGTAACTGTTATTGAAGACTGATGGAAGATCTGTGTGATCTCCCCGGTGAGTAGGGTGTGTCTCTCAACACTGAAATCAACCACTGGGTGTATTCCTCCTGGAATCCACTGAGCTCTCTTTCCTGAGATGCACCTTTCTCCTCAATGACAAGTCCAAATCTTCATAATGCCGAATTATGATGCTTTACCCTTCGTTTATAGCTTCCTGAAACCCTAATTCGATGTTGACCTATTTTTAGCTCACTTTGACTTAAAAAAACGTTTTTAGTCACTTTTAGCTCAATGTCACTTTCGAATTATAACACCCTCGGCTGAAGTGACCTCTAGTAACCATGTTTACCCTTGCATGGCCCTGGTTATAGTCTAATGGGGCTGTTTAGACCATTAAGCCTCCTCTTTGGAGCTCCTATTTGGAAAGGGACATTACAAAAGGCTACATGTGAAGGGAACACCAAGAGGCACCCCTCCCCAACTTTCTCATAGGCTTCTATTGCCTTACTCTATCTCTGTTCGATTCTCTAAGACGAAGATGTTATTTTCTTGAAGCCTTCTTGTCTCTTGGGTTGGGTGAAATATCATCCTGCTCTTGTATGTTTTCTTTCCTTATGCATATATGATGGTTTGTTTAGGAGTAGTGTTATGTGTCTTTTTCATCCTTTTAGCCACCTATGATCCTCCTTATTAACCAAAATGTTTTAAACCATGGGTGGGCTAAGTCTGTTACAAGCCCTTATATAACTTTTAGCACATTAACCCCAAGATACCTAAAATTTAATCATACAATACAATACAATACAATAAAATAAAATTGGGTAGGGGTCTGTAAAGACACATCAACAGGTTTGAATAGAGTTCAAGAGAAAAGCTGAATGTTTGTAGTCAGTTTGAACATCATATTGTTTAATTTTTTTTTCTTAATTTCCTCTTTATTGTTGTCTATGATTGTTATTCTGCATGCAGCTTGCTTAGTTTCTTTCTTTATACCTCTTGTTTCTGTTCAAGGACTGGGTTGTATGTGCTATCACTTTTCATAAAGGACAACTTTTCTTTTTTTGGGCAGGTTTCTGGAAATATGGCATTCATGTCAAAGCCATGTTCCTTGGCTTTGTCCCCAAACTCTACATTGAGTGTACAAGAGCCAGAATTTAAAGGTTTTTACCGTTTCATCCTCAGATTGCTATTGTATTACAGCAAAGAAAGTCGCTATATTCGAAAGGCAGACGTGTTATATAAACGAATTATTTATCAAGTGGACAGGCCGGAGATATATGATAGTGAGTCTTAACTCTTCCCTAGATTTCCGAAATTGATAGTGTATTAAATTGAAGTCTGCTACAGCTGACATTGGCTGCAATTTAAACATAATGTCTATAAAAATTTTGTGCTTCATCCATCTTTTAACATTGCATGAAAGTAGGAAAAGAGGTGGCTGTGGTGGGTTTAATGGGCTTATGTTCATGGTTCTGGAGTGTGGAATGGGTAAAATAAGTTTGATGAGGATTGATATTATTCCATATGGCTTGTTTGTTGTAGACCTGCTTCAATTTTTTTGTTAGGATGAAGTATGTATGGTTGTATCAGATTGAGAAGTCACACAATTTTCTTTTTAATTGAAGAATGCTACTTATATCAATAAAAAATATAATACAAGGGTACAAACAGGCATAGTTACCTGAAAGCTAAATGAAAGACCTTCAGGTCTAATTGAACAGCTACACCCATCTCTTAAAATGAGAGTGCTTTTAGCTGTAAACTGCATAGATAAATATTTCAGTAAATGCTCTTTAGGGGAAACCATACAGAAATTTCTGTGATTGAACAATGCCTCACTGGGTTTTTCAAACAATATATAAATTGACCACACAGATAGAGTGCCAAACCCCTCTGTTGTGGAATGGACACATGGAATGGACATCACCTAAAAGGGCCGCTTTCCAATGGATTTTTTTGAAGAGAATGTCTTTGGGAGGACCTGTTACACCTCATATAGTATGAGGTTCCACATTGTGATTTTCCTCACATTGATGGAGATTTGCAGCTATTATCTTGGAGCATTGGACGAACTTAGGGGGATACATTTTCATGGAGCCCCTTCTCTTCAAGGAATTGGATCATTTGATGGAGGTCTTTGGTTTGGGGGAGTCTCACTTCTCCTTGGTTGGATGATCATGCTCACTGGTTTGGTGGTCTTCGGACATGTGCTTTCCTTGTTGATAACCCTTTGGTTACATATTTGATGGTTATGGAGCATGCTATCTCATTATGGTGTGGTTTTGGTATATACTGGTTTATTTTGGATGTGTTACATCTTGTTCATGGATGATGGTGTTGAATTTAATGCAGCTGCAAGAGCCATTCTCCCTGGAGGATGGCATAAGACTCTAGTTGTGGACTAGGGCCCCCAGTATACTCCTGGGGTTCTTGGTCTGGGACCAAGCAGTTAGAGCCATGG
>ML800575.1:113021-133717 GCA_009831015.1 Picea engelmannii
ATTTAATCCAATAACAAAATAATAATAAGAATGCTCTTCGCAGTTACATTATTTCAACAAGTATCAGTTTCAACTTTATTTAATTTCTTATGTCAGATCCATTGTTTAGGTTTAGATTTATTGATTTGTATACTCAGATCTATTGTTTAGGTTCAGATCTATTGATTTGCATACTCAGTAATATTGTTTAGGTTTAGATCTATTGATTTGCATACTCAGTAATATTCTTATGGTTCAGATCTCTTGATTTGTTTACTCAGAAATATTTCTATGGTTCAAATCTAATTGCTTTGTTTACTTAGAAATATTTCTATGGTTTAGATCTAATTGCTTTACTTACTCAAAAATATTTCTATGGTTCAGATCTAAGCTTTACTTAATCATAAATACTTTATGTTTCAGATCTACTGTCTTACTATACATTTCTGTTCAGAGTTTTATTGAGATCTACTATGTTCTTGCTGATCTAACTAACAAAAAAATTGAAAGAGATATATTTTCTGTTTCTTTCCCTAATTCTAACAGATGGTCTAGGCCCCCAAGGGATTAGATGATGATGGTTGGAGGTACATGTTTCATGATGTTGGAGATTCCTAATGACTAGGTGTGTTGATGTTGTATTATTGGTTTGTTGCTAGGAGGGGTGTTCTACATGGTTCTCTTATGTTGATGTGCGGTGAGGGCATACTTGGTGATTGGATGCATTAACATTTCTATTGTCCCCTTCTCTTATGATGTTGATGTGGTTAGATAATGGATGTTTTGTGGTAGTGCTCTTTGCCTTGGTGGTATTTCCCTAGCTGATATGACTTGACATTGTAACATTTGTTAGTGTTAAATTTTCAGCAACCCAACACCCGCCAATTTATTTCCTGGCAAATTCCTTGCTGTAATAAACTTATTAAGCTGATTTACTGAATAAAAAACACGATTGAGTTTTAACTATTTACAAAAATAAATCAGCGGAAGCAAAATAGGAAACCAAACACATTTGCACACGTAATTTTTGGGTAAATACCTCTAGAAAAACCCCCAAGGGAAAACCAATATTGTGATGATTTTTTTAAGATAAAATCTAGGCCCTGTCCTGGGATAATGGCCCACCCGAGCAAAAATAAAAAAACAACAAGAATAACCTATCACACCTCAAGATCTGTCCTTCGATCTTGTTGGCCGCTACTTTCTTTGCTGCCCCATTCTCCCTTCCTCCAACCCTGCCCTTGCACACTTGGATGAAAGTTCTTCTCCACCAAATCAATGAGATCTCAATATCTCACTCCGTGTGTGTCTCCTCCTCTCCCCTTAGCTACCTTTTATTAAGATAAAATCTGGGCCCCTGTCCTGGGAGAATGGTCCACATGAGAAAAAATAGAAAACAACAAGAATAGCCTATCACACCTCAATATCTGTCCTTCGATCTTGTTGACCGCTACTTCCTTTGCTGCCCCTTGCTCCCCCCTTCTTTGGACCCTGCCCCTACACACTTGGATGAGTGTTCTTCTGCACCAAATCAATGAGATCTCAATATCTCACTCCGTGTATGTCTCCTCCTCTCACCTTAGGTGCCTTTTATAATGTTGAGTTTACCTTAAATCCAAAACCCGAGATCTCCAAAGTGATCAATGGCTGAGATTAGATCTCACCAACACTTTAGATCAATGGCTAGGGTTTAATTTAATTCACTAATGCCAAATACTTAGGAATTTCATTAAATTAAACTTAATTAATTATAAAAAGGCATTCACTTTAATAATTACTTTATTAAAGTTAATTTCCTAAGTCTTGAGAGGTATTAAGGACGACTTCCACATGTTAGACACAAAATCAATGTGGAAGTACCTATCCGATGCTACAAATATCAACACTCCCTCTTAGCAAGGAAGGTAGTTCTTGAAAAGCCACCTGGAACTGGTTCTCCCTTCGACCCTGGCACAATGTCGCACACATTATCCTGTACAAAGACATCCTGTTGCTCCTGCTGAACTGCTGCCTCCTCAATCATGTAACATATTAGTGCCCCGAAGTTTGGAAACTTCGTCGAAGGCCTGCTCTACCTCAATGTTCTCTTAGGAGCCTCTACGTGCTCTTGAGAATCCATCAATGTCATCTCATACCAACTGGGTTTCCTGACAGAACTAGAAGGGGCTAACTCCCTCTTCCCATCTGAAGGTTGACTCCTCACACCGGAAGTTTGCGAACTCTACTCATCGTTCGGAGCCTCCTTCTCCTCGTCCTTTGTCACTGACATCAATCCATGATCCAAKATCCCCTTGGATCCACCTACATGTTAGACACAAAACCAATGTGGAAGTACCTATTCGATGCTACAAATATCAACASTCCCTCTTAGCAATGAAGGTACTTCTCGAAAAGCCACCTGGAACTGGTTCTCCCTTCGACCCTGGCACAATGTCGCACACATTATCCTCTACAAAGACATCTTGTTGCTCCTGCTGAACTGCTGCCTCCTCAATCATGTAACATATTAGTGCCCCGAAGTTTGGAAACTTCGTCGAAGGCCTGCTCTCCCTCAATGTTCTCTTAGGAGCCTCTACGTGCTCTTGAGAATCCATCAATGTCATCTCATACCAACTGGGTTTCCTGACAGAACTAGAAGGGGCTAACTCCCTCTTCCCATCTGAAGGTTGACTCCTCACACCGGAAGTTTGTGAACTCTACTCATCGTTCGGAGCCTCCTTCTCCTCGTCCTTTGTCACTGACATCAATCCATGATCCAAGATCCCCTTGGATCCACCTACAGGCTTTCCTTACAACCTGTATACCTTGCCCTCTCTGACACTAAGAAATCGAGTTGAGTCTATGTCAGATCCTCTTGGCCGAATAAGAACCGAACAATTCTCGAAAGAGATGGTGTATCCATTGCCCTCCATTGCCAAAACTGAGAGAAAATTCATTTTGAGCTCCGGAACATACAACACATCTGCCACCTCCATAGAATCTCTTGATTCCAGTTGGAACCTGACTGTCCCAACTCCCAACTCCCTCTACACCACAATTGACATTGGTGCCAAGCTCCACATGTAGATTCGAGTCCGTCTTTGAAAAACTGGTGAAAAACTCATGTGTCCCCATCATGTTTTGTATGAATTGAGAAAAGAAGGAATACAACCAACTCTTGCAGCCTCTTGTGGCTTCTGCTACTCATATCTACACAGATCTGTCCTTGTTACCAAATTTTTTTGCTGTTACCCTGCCTACTTCTCTTCTCCTTTGGACTGAACATATCTCTAGGTGAAAGTGTTTCACCCCTCGCAAAGATCTCCTTGAGCAAAGAGTCTTTCTTTGCTCTATCCATGAGTCACTTACTCTAATAGATCTGTTATCCCTTGAGCCGATCTCTAGATGAAGGTCCTTCTTCACCCATCCAAGATCCCCTTGAGTCACAGTCCTTTGTGGCTCAAGCACTTGAGAAAAATTCCTTTGCTCCCAAGTTGATGACGCAAGCTCATGAGCAAAAGTCCTTTGCTCCTATGTGTTCTGTTGTGGCCGAGATCTCTAGGTGAAAGTCCTTCACCTATCCGAGATCTCTTTTGCTAGCTGCCTGGATCCCTGCCTGGAAACCCGAACTCTATTGCCTGCTGCCTGAAACTTCTATTGCTGGCTACTTGGACTTGCTGCTCGTTGCTTGAACCTCTTCTCAAACCCTCTACGGTCTGCCTGAGGCCCTAGTGGCATGCTCGTGGCTCGCCCTTGCTTTCTACGGTTGCCCGATGATCTTTGCGGCTGCCCTGGCCTGCCTGGTGCCTGTCCTGGCGGATTTGCCTTGCGGCTGCGATTGCATCTCGCACCACTTCTTCTATGCAACCTCTCTCACCCACCACCACCAACAATCCCTCAACACACACCCCCTGCCTATGGCTTCGTGTACCCTTTGCAGTGCCTGCTCACTTTGCTACGACTTCATGCACCTGCAGGCAACCTGTTGCTGCTTCTCCTGCTAGCAACTCCCTCTGACTCGCAACTTGCAACCAATGGGTGCTACTGCCATCTACGTGTCCTTTTCCAACAACCCGTGAACCTAGCCACTGCTAGTCTGTGCGGCTGTACGACCCTCCCCCCTTTTTTTTTCCTTGAGCCTGCAGAAAATTAAAAAAAAAATTCCATTGTCCTGGAGAAATAAAAAAAAATTCCCGATGCTGCCTTGTAAAAAAAATTACAATCTGTGCATTTGGCTTCTTCTTCCAAGTCTTTGCTCTAATACCATGTTAAATTTTCAGCAACCCAACACCTGACAATTTATTTCCTAGCAAATGCCTTACTGTAATAAACTTATTAAGCAAACTTATTGAATAGAAACATGATTGAGTTTTAACGATTTACATAAATAAATCAGGGGTAGCAAATCAGGAAACCAAACACATTTGCACATGTAATTTCTGGGTAAATATCCCTGGAAAAACCCCCAAGAGAAAACCAGTACTGTGATGATTTTTTTAAGATAAAATCTAGGCTTCGTCTTGGGATAATGGCCCACCTGAGGAAAAATACAAAACAACAAGAATAACCTATCACACCTCAAGATCTGTCCTTTGATCTTACTGGCCGCTACTTCCTTTGCTGCCTCTTGCTCCCTTCCTCGAACCCTACCCCTGCACACTTGGATGAAAGTCCTTCTCCACCCAATCAATGAGATCTCACTATCTTACTTTGTGTGTGTCTCCTCCTCTCACCTTAGCTTCCTTTTATAATGTTGAGTTTACCCTAAATCCAAAACCCTAGATCAAGTGATCAATGGCTGAGATTAGATCTCACCAACACTTTAGATCAATGGCTAAGATTTAATTTAATTCACTAATGCCAAATACTTAGGAATTTCATTAAATTAAACTCAATTAATTATAAGAAGGCATTCACTTTAATAATTACTTTATTAAAGTGAATTTCTTAAGTCTTGAGAGGTGTTAAGGACGACTTCCACATGTCAGACACAAAACCAATGTGGAAGTACCTGTTTGATGTGACAAACATCAACAGTTCGACATCACCTAGGTGGTGTGTTTTTTTTGATGTTAGTACCCTTGTGAATGTACTTTTTCCAAGTTTGATTTAGAGGGGGGGTATTACATACATATTTGATGATCAAGCCTTTTACTAAGGCTTGATGAGGTATTAATTATGTCATGTCCTTTGGTGGTGCGCCCTAGGTACAAACGTAGGTGGAGCTTCTATTTTGTCATTGTGTTGTTATCATGGTGGTCTTTGCTAGGAGATATAACTTATTTCCATGGTACAACACTTATTGGAGTGCAACCCCGTCATTGGCACACATGTTCATGTTGATTTAATCAGTTCGTGACTATTGAGAGGTTGGACTATGGCTTTATTAGAGCATTGACCTTTGTGCACACCTATTGAGGTTGATTTAACTATACAGTGGTTAAATTAATCCATTTTATTACCTTGGAGGTTAATAGCTTGAGCACCCCACTTCACTTGGTCTCTATTCACACTTAGAGGGGTTATTTGGAAGTTATTTGAGGCTTTGATATGGAGCACTCCTCTCTTGGGCACATCTTCCAAGGCATTTATGATTATTTTATTGTTGGAAAGGTTGGCACATTCTCCTAGGTCACACTTTCTCTTGTGCACATGGTTTGGTTGAAATCAGTTGATGGTATTTGGTTGAAATCAATTGATGGTATTGGGAAACAAGACATGATTTTGGCATGAGCATTGATGAGTCCTAACCACCTTACCACTTCTTCCTAGGGCGCACTTCACATGGAGATATTATATTATTTGTTGGGTGGTTACATTAGTAACATGACACATTTTTCTAGGGCACACCTCTCCTAGGTGCTCTCTCATCTTTACTGCATGAATATTTCAGCTACACTTGTCATTTTTGACCTTTATCGGAGAGCGTCCTCAACTCTTTGACTTGGCATATTTATTATTTTGTTTAAGGTGCTTGTAGGGGGTTTTTATTGTGAGGCGTGTGGCATACTTGGAGGGCCACACATCGCACATTGCATGCATTTACTTAGTCTTCTTACTATATTTGAGCAATTCTTGGGCGGTGCACTTGTGGAGACACTTCTTGCTATTCTTGGAGGTATATACTTTATTATTTCATGGAGTATTGGCATGGTCAAAACCCTAATTCTCCCTTATCTCCTTGGATTTGTCTTGTGGGATGGTCTGCTTGCTATTTTGGGGTTTGATCACTTCATTTCTTGTGGAGTGCTCCATCTACTTGGTACCTTGCACATTCATCCATGGAGTTGGTTGTCTTGGGATTCACACATGTGGATTGGTTACATGCATCTTGTGGACCACTTACTATTTTTGGAGGTTGGTTATTGAGCATTCTTCTAGAACTACTTATTGTTATATATCACACGCACTTTGGAGGGCGCACTTTGTGAGCTTTGCTAAGTGGACCCTTGAGGACATCCTCCTAGGTTGAACATTATTTTATTATATTTGTATGCATCCATTCTTGGAGGGTGAATTTCATGTGGACATCTTGCATGTTCACCTAGTTATCATGACTATTCTTAGTAGTAGGCCCTCTCTTGGAAACTTTGATGTAATCTCTTTCCTATTTTTGGATGAGGGCGAGTTCTCCTTGAGAGGCTTGTGTTCACATATTGTGACATGGTCAACCATGGATTGAGGAGGGATCTAACTACTCCAATTTTATAATATTTGTTTGACTTGTCATGGTGTTATTTAGCAAAAATTATTTGTTTATTGTATGAGAGAAGAGACTTAGTCTTTAAAGAGGAGCTCTCTCTCCATTGTTATGGTGGTTAAGATTGGGGGATTGAGGAGCTCTCCCCTTGGACTTCATTTGTACATCACATGCTTGGAGATTGAATGGAAGATTGGAGGTATAACATCTTTTATTTGAGGCTTTCATTGTGCACTTTAATTTCATATGTTGATTTCTATTGTGGGAAACCCTTGTATTGTTGATGTGAAGGTCTTGTAATGAACCATGATTCATGTTGATGTTTTGTAGCATAGGGGAGGTATTCTCACATTGGCCTTGGTGTCGGGCATGTGGGAATCTTTGTTGGCACTCACATTGCATTTTCACAATAAAAACCCCTTTTATATAGAGTTGGGGCTTGGAATTGTTGGTTGTTGGGGTTTTGCACCCACTTGGAGGAATACACAATTCTAATTTAATGTTGAGTTTAGTGGAGGTCTTCTAAAGTAAGTTAGGGGCTTCTAAATTCACTTTTAGATTCCTATAAAAGGAGAGGCAATGTGAGGAGACACCATAACACATCTTATCTTGTCATCATATGTTTGGCATGAGTGAGTGAGCACTCTTGCCTAGGGGATTGAGGAGGCTAATTTCAGCAAGGAGGATCTTCACTTTGGCAAATCTGGTCTAGGGTTTATGTTCTTTCTTTCTCATTTTTTCAGCCAAGGAGGAAGAGCCGCATGTGTGAGGGAGAGAAGAAGCCACACGTATGGGATCTGTATAGGCTGTACAATGCATTAATTGCAGTTTGTACAACACGTGTGAACCGTACGAACAACAGCTGCAGCAGGACAACCGCACGTGTGGGCTACAAGGATAACACAGCCATACAACCGTGTCGTCTGCCAGGTACGACTATGACGTCAGCAGGGTTTCAGGCAGATTTGTAAGTTGGAAGGTTTTCCAGAATTTTGTCGAGTTTGTAATTTTTGCTGTGAGGAGTGTTTTTGTCCTCATGATCCTCAATCTGAAAATTATTTTTGAGTAAAGTTTGTGTCTCTTGTGCACGGATGATTTCTCTAATCTTTGTGCTTCCACTATAATTTTCTGTCATAATTTCAGTGTAAAATTATTTAGTGATAACAGTCCTAGAATTTATTGTTTGAGGTCACTTGGAAGTAATTTTCAGATCTAAAATTGAAAGCATTGAATGCTTAAAAATTGACATGGAATCAAAGCATAGGCTCTAGAGAGAGAAGGTCATCTTCTTGAGACATAGGTTATTGCAGATTTGTGTTCTTGTTCAAGATTGGACACGATGGTGGGCACTCTTACAGTTGAGGACAACTTGGAGGGGCCCACAAATTTCTAGGCCTGGAAGGCTAGGATTCTTTTTCTCTTGGAAGAGAATGATCTCAAAGATTACATTGAGAAGGTTATTCCAGATCCTAACGATGCATAGTAGTTGGTAGCTCATAAGAAGAAGGAAGTGAAGGCTAAGTGGGTGTTGTTGGACTCTGTGAAGGATCACTTGATTCCTCATATTTCTGAGAAGAAGACAACCAAGGAGATGTATGATGCTTTGGTGGGATTGTACCAAGGCGAGAATACAAACCGAAAGTTGATTTTGAGGCATAAGCTCCAATCAGTTGAGATGTCCAAATGAGATACAGTTGCTAGCTACCTCATGAGGATCACTCAGATTCGTGATCAACTTGTAGCCATTGGTGGGGCAGTTAATGACATAGAGTTGGTGAATGTGGCATTGAATGGTTTTCCTAGGTCTTGGGAACCATTTGTGCAGGGGATTTGTGCATGAGAGAAGTTTCCACCATTTGACAAAATGTGGATTGAATGCATCCAGGAGGAGGCTCGGATAGAGTCCAGGAACAAGTAGAGACGTAGTGATGATGAGAACAAGGCCCTAGCTTCTCATGCTAGGAGGGGCAACGGAAAAGGTTTCACAAGGAGAGACATCTCCAGAGCAGTGGAAAGGGAAAGGGAAGCAACATGCATCATTAGTAGAGGTGGATAAGGTTGCAGACAAGCTTCAGAGGTAGTTCTTATTGATCTTCGCCCTTTCTGGTACAGTTTCCGTTACTGGGACTTGTTTGGTGGATAGTTGAGCTTCTTGTCATATGACAAGATCACGGGAGTCACTCACTAGTTTGTCAGAGGAGGACTCAAGATTGCAGGTGGAGCTTGGTGATAATGCCGAGTATGCAGTCAAGGGAGTTGGGACAACTTCGTTTCAGATGAAGTCCAGGAAGCCTCTTAGTATGAGTGATGTGTTGTATGTGACGGGGTTGAAGAAGAATGTACTTTCTATCTCAGCTATGGAGGACAAAGGGTATGTAGTGGCATTCTTAGGCGGACTGGTTCTTGCATGGCCAAGAGGATCGAACATTGACTCAACAAGGGTCATCGGTGTTCGTGATGGAGGTATTTACAGGTTGATAGGACAACCAACATAGGCCTTGGTACATGACAGTGATAGTCTATGTGATCTTTGGCACATGAGATTGGGACACTTGCATTACATGGCTTTGCTAGTGTTAAGGAGGATGGTTACAAGTCTTCCAAGGTTTGGAGCAGAGCACTGGGGTGTATGCAAGGGTTGTGCACTTGGAAAGAATGCCAAGGCTACTTTTTCGGGCAGTGATAATAGGTCCAAGGGGATCTTGGATCTAGTGCATTCAGATGTGTGTGGACCGATGTCAGTTCCATATTCGAGTGGTTACGTGTACTATGTGACCTTCATTGATGATTATTCTAGGAGGACATGGATCTTCTTCATGAAGACCAAGGATGAAGTCTTCAGTCGATTCAGGGAGTTCAGAGCTCAGGTGGAGAATCATACAGGGAAGAAGATCAAGGTTTTGATGTCAAATAACGGGGGCGAGTATACCTCCAACGACTTCAGGGATTTCAGCAAGGAGGCAGGGATCGAGAGGGAGCTGACAATGCCTTACAACTCATAGTAGAATGGGGTTAAGGAGAGGAAGATTCGAACCATAGTTGAGGTTGCCAAGGCGATGTTGCATGACCAAGATTTACCTATGTAGCTTTGGGTAGAGGTGTATAACACGACATTCTATGTTCGAAATAGGAGGGGACTAAGAGGGAGGCTCACCAACCCTCTTTTGTACTTAGGTTGGCTCTTTTCCAACCAAGGGGGCCTTCCCTATGGTAGGATTTCTAAAGCATTAGGCTATGATGCCTCCAGGTGAAATGAATAGTAGCTTCATCAAAACAAAGCGTTGTAGGATGAATTTTAAAAGAGAAGTGATGGGAGGATCAAGATTAGTGTCAAGTCCATTGAGCAAGTGGAGTCAAGAATCAATTACTAGTGACAATTGTTGAATTTTAATGCTGAGCTCAAGCACATGTAGTTTCTTTTCAATTTAGCATGAAATTGAACGATAAACAATGCAACAATACAATATACAATAGCTGCAGTAACCAAGATCACAAGAAGAATAACCATGCACAAGAACACAAGAAGTTATCCTGGGAAAACCCTTCTCAACCAAGAGAAAAACCCAACAATCCTTTGCTATAGAGTCAAGAGAAGATCCCCCACACCATAAACCCTAGAGCACACAAGAGGGTGCTTCTATGACCTAGAAAACTTGTGCATAAGAGGAGTGCGCACTGCAGCCGTGCAAGTAGCTTGAGAGAATGTTTCAATGAAGTGTGTGAGAGTGATCCACAATGGGGATGCACTCTCTTATATATACAAGACCTAGCACAACAATAGGTGTGTCTATTGGCACAATAGGGCCGACCTGTACAATTGAATAATATAATTAATCTTTACACAATATTAATTATCTTTGCATGGTGGGGCTGACGTGTACCCTTTACACAATTAGGGTTACACAATAAATCTTACTCTTAGACAATATAGCAAGGATCTCTCACATCCTCTAGTGCTCAACCACTAGGGACACGTCCACCTGTGCTCAACCACAGGGACGTCACTCTCAATAGATCAACTCAACTAAGTCCATAGGAGTACCATCTGGAGAGCTATCTCAGGTCGACTCAACTAAGTCCATAGGAGTCTGACAGGAGACCATCTCAAGTCTTCCAACTCAGTCTAAAGGAGCACGACAAGATACCACACACGTCATCTCAACTCAGTCCAGAGGAGTATGACACACCCATAACATGGGATTTCTCACAGATCGTCTCAACTCAGTCTAGAGGAGAACAAACTGGAGAATGCCTCATGAAGATGCAATCATCAACACTCCCTCTCAGCTAGGGAGGCATTCTCCACCAGGCCAAGTCTCTCACGGAAGTACTCGAATTTCGTTCTGGCAAGTGGTTTGGTGAAGACATCTGCAACCTGCTTGTGTGTAGAAAGGTATTGCACATGTACTGCTTTCCTCTACACCATATCTCTGATGTAATGGTATTTGATCTCAATGTGTTTCGATTTATCGTGAAACACATGATTCTCGGCGAGCTTCACACAACTCTGGTTATCGCAATGGATAACGGTGGAATCCATCTCATGTCCAAATAAGTCTGCAAGGAGCTTGCGAAGCCACACTGCTTCGCGGACTGCCACACATAATGCAATTTACTCTTCTTCTGCGGTACTCAAAGCCACATAAGTCTGTTTCCTATTGCACAAGGAAACCATGGCAGATCCCAAAGTAAAACAATAATTGGATGTGCCATTCCGGTCCACTGTGCTCCCTGCCCAATTTGCATTGGCATATCCCTGCAATCTCATGTCTACACCGGAGGCATATCTCAGGCCATAACCAACTGTGCCTCGTAAATATCTCAACACATGCTTTGCTGCTATCCAGTGTGTCTGTCTCGACTGACTCATAAACTAACTGAGTACACTCACTACATAACATATATTCGGTTTGGTGTTAACCAGATACATCAATGATCCAATCACCTTTCTGTAAAGGTGTGGATCAATCACGCCTGAATCAGAAGAAGCCTCGCTCATTTTCTTCAAATTCATCACCATTGGTGTAGGCATGGATCTGCAGTCTTTCATCTCAAATTTCTTCAATATCTCCACTGTGTATTTTCCTTGACTCAGGAAAATCTCATCATTCCTTTGCCACACTTCTAGTCCCAGGAAGTAGTGCATCATACCAACGTCCTTCATCTCGAATTCAAAAGCCAATGCACGCTTTCATTCAATAATAAGGCTTTCTGAACCGGTGAGGAATAAATCATCAACATATAGGACCAAATTCAGGCACTCGTCACCAACAATGTTGTAGTATAGGTTTGGATCAACAACACTCTTGTTGAAGCCCAAACTCATCAAGTATCCATCAATCTTTTCAGACCATGCTTGAGGTGCCTGCTTTAGTCCATGCAGGGTTTTCTTCAACCTGCAGACATGAGACTCCTTCTCATGTATCACGAATCCATCTTGGCTGCTCGATGTAAACTTCTTCCTCAATCTCACCATTGAGAAAGGATGTCTTCCCATCCATCTGATGTAGTCTCCAACCCATGGATGCTCCAAGGGCAATAATTGTACGAATGGAAGTGTATCGGGCAATAGGAGCAAATGTCTCCTCATAATCTATTCCCTCCACCTGAGAGAATCCTCTAGCCACAAATCTCGCTTTGTACTTCTCGACACTTCCATCAACTGCATGTTTGATCTTATAGATCCACTTGGAAGTCACTACGGACTTCCCTTCCGGTCTCAGAACAATATCCCAGACATCATTCTTCATGATGGATTGATACTCTTCGGTCATGGCATCTTGCCAAACGTACTGACCTGTTGCTTCTCCATGACAAGAAGGCTCAATATCAATGATGTGGCTCATAGCTGAAACATAGCTCGAAAATCTCTGTGGTCTCTTGCTCTATTGAAATGTACCACGAGGAGCTGCATGTCGCTCTGCCTCCTACAGAGTCTGTCGAGCCCATGCATGCCTCTTCTGGCCTATTGTAATGTCTCTGTGAACATCAACTAGAGCTACGGGATCAACTGAATCTGTAACTATCTCCCTATGAACTGCTGAAGGGGGAGAAGGTACTGTCTCCTTCTTCTCACTGTCAATCTCCATATGAGATTCTCTGGATCTTCRGAAGGCTATCTCTTCCTCAAAGGTGACATCTYTGCTAACCTCRATCTGTCTCTGACCARGGATGTATATCCGATATGCCTTCAAAGATTCACTGTACCCCACAAATGTACCCTTTCTGCCTGAAGGGTCTAGCTTGGTTCTCTYTTCCTTGGTTACATGAAACTATACTGGACACCCAAATATCCTGAAGTGTCCAACCTCAGGCTTCAATCCGGTGAAGGCTTCTTCGGGAGTCACATTCTTCAGAATCTTATGACGACTCCTGTTCTGAACGTCAACTGCTGTCATGGATGGCTTTGCCCACAAAATCATAGGTAGGTTCTGATCATGTAACATCGCCTTGGTTGCCTCGACAGTAGTTCTGTTCTTCCTTTCTGCAACCCCATTCTGCTGAGGGTTATAAGGAACGGTGTACTCCCTCTTGATCCCTGCCTCGATACAAAAATCACTGAAATCCCTGGAGGTGTACTCTCCTCCATTATCTGATCTCAACACCTTGATCTTCCTCCCAGTCAGGTTCTCAACCTGAGCTTTAAACTCTTGAAATCTCGCAAGGACTCCATTCTTGGTCTTCAAGAAGTAAATCCATGTCTTTTGAGAGTGATCATCGATGAAGAGCACATAGTATAGATATCCGTTCAAGGAAGCAATAGTCATGGGTCCACAAACATCTGTATGTATCAAGTCCAAGATCCCCTTGGATCTATTGTCACTGCTCGAAAATGACCCCTTGACATTCTTGCAAGAGCACAACCTTTGCAAATGCCATCATGCTCGATATGTATCTTTGGAAGGCCTGTTACCATCTTCCCCAGAGCGGGAAGGGCTCTATAATGTAAGTGAGCAAGTCTCCTATGCCATAGCTCGCTCAAGCTGATAATATCATGTAACAGGGCCTGAATTGGTTGGACAGTCAATCTGTACAAATTTTTTTCTCGAAGACCAATCACCTGGGCATAATCCATGTGTGAGTTCTTGTGCCATGCAAGAAATTTTCCTTCAGAGAAGGTAACCTTCTAGCCTTTACCCTCTAAGGCTGAAACATAGACAAGGTTCCTTTTCATCCCAGGTACATATAGTACCTCACTTAACTGTAGTGGTATGTCATAATCTAGTTGGAAAGTAGAAAATCCAACTCCCTTCACTGTATATCTGACATTATCACCAAGTACAACATGTAGACGAGACTCTTTCTCTACAAGATCAGTGAGATGATCTCTATATCTAGTCATGTGTCTGGAAGCACCACTGTCAATCAACCAAATATCACTATTAGTAGGAACCGTACCTGAGAGTGCTCATATGAAGAAGAATGCTTCATCTCTCTGATGTGGTTTTGAATCAACATCGACAACGGATGCATGTTGTCTTCCTTTCTTCGTGGTAGGACAATCTCTCACAATGTGTCCATACTTGTCACATCTGAAACATTGAATCTTTGAAGTGTCTTTTCTATGTTGATGACCTGAAGCTGCTGAAGTTTTCTTGTCTTTGAATGCTTTGCTGAAACTTCTTCTATATCTTCTACCTCTCTTTGCATGAGAATTAAGAGCTTGATTGTCATCATGATGGGAGTTTTGCACTCCTCTGGCTATAAGTCTGGTTTCCTCCTGAGTGCAGTTTGTCCATAGACGATTAAACTCAGGTAAATTTGCCCTTCCACTGATACTTTGAAGGAATGGTTCCCAATGTCTTGGAAGAGCATTGAGAGTAATCATGACAAGTCCTCTGTCTGTTATTGTTTCTCCAATGACACCTAGCTGATCTTTGATCTTTGAAATCTTCATGAAGAAGGTAGCAATGGTGTCAGCTTTCATCATCTTGATATTTTGAAATTGGTGTTTCAATGTAAGAGCTCTGTTTGTGTTGTTTCTCTCAAACATCTTCTTCAATGCATCATACATTTAATAAGCTGTCTTCAGGGTAGAGATGCGAGGTAGTAGATGATCTCTTACTGAATAGATGTTTATCTTCCTTGCTTTGACATCGTCTGCCTTCCATTCAACCTTCTCTTCATCGGCAGTTGTTGTTGGTAGTCTTTTCTATCAATCTCAATAGGTCATCCTCTTCCAGAGTGATGTGTAATCTTGACTTCCAGGAGCTGAAGTTGCTTGTACCATCAAGCCTATCTTCCACCAAAGTTCTATTCCTCATGGCTTGCAGATTCTTCACAAACCCTAACGACTAGGCTGGAAACCCTAGCGTTCTTCAAGAGAAGGTCTTTGGGGGTTTATTGGACTTATGACTACCAACAAGAAACCCTAGAGAGTAAAACAAACCTCAACAAGCTACAAAAAAATGCTCCAACAGGTTGCAGAAACCCAAAAATCGGAATTTTGTAGAAACTCTAGGGCTGAAAATCAAATTTTTTTTGATTTGCAATCTGAGAGTTGCAGGAGGTGCGCTGAACTAGGCCGTACACAACTGTGAAGAAATCAGGCCCAACGTTTCAGGGGAAGGTGCTAAAACTAGTTTGACAAGGAAAATGGAGAGGGTCGTTTTTCCTGTTGCAGCAAGAAGGTGAAAGCTTGAATAGCTTTTGCAATGGCTCTTCAGGAACTCTGCTCTGATAGCATATTGAATTTTAATGCTAAGCTCAAGCACATGTAGTTCCTTTTCAGTTTACCATGAACTTGAACCATAAACAATGCAACAATACAATATACAATAGCTAAAGTAACCAAGATCACAAGAAGAATAACCATGCACAAGAACACAATAAGTTATCCTGGGAAAACCCTTCTCAGACAAGGAAAAAACCCAACAATCCTTTGCTATAGAGTCAAGAGAAGATCCCCCACACCATAAACCCTAGAGCACACAAGAGGGTGCTTCTATGACCTAGAAAACTTGTGCATAAGAGGAGTGCGCACTTCAACCATACAAGTAGCTTGAGAGAATGTTTCAATGAAGTGTGTGAGAGTGATCCACAATGGGGATCTACTGTCTTATATATACAAGACCTAGCACAACAATAGGTGTGTCTATTGGCACAATAGGGCCGACCTGTACAACTGAATAATATAATTAATCTTTACACAATATTAATTATCTTTACATGGTAGGGCTGACATGTACCCTTTACATAATCAGGGTTAAACAATAAATCTTACTCTTAGACAATATAGCAAGGATCTCTCACATCCTCTAGTGCTCAGCCACTAGGGACACGTCCACCTGTGCTCAGCCACATGGACGTCACTCTCAACAGATAAACTCAACTAAGTCCATAGGAGTACCATCTGGAGAGCCATCTCAGGTCGACTCAACTAAGTCCATAGGAGTTTGACAGGAGACCATCTCAAGTCGTCTCAACTCAGTCCAGAGGAGCACGACAAGAGACGACACACGTCATCTCAACTCAGTCCAGAGGAGTGTGACACACCCATCACATGGGCTTTCTCGCAGATCATCTCAACTTAGTCTAGAGGAGAACGACCTGGAGAATGTCTCATGAAGTTGCACTCATTAACAACAATGACTAAGAGATCAAGAGTAAATGTAGCATGAATTAAGGATCTATAAAAAAATCATTCTTTCTGTCTACTAAGTGCAGAGAATTAATTGTGAATAACTGAATTAGGGTATAATTCCAAACATGTGGGAGAGAATGTGTTTATTGAAGGATATGTAAATATGTAGCTAGCTATAATTAAGAATAAAGGTACACATAAACAAATAACAAGACACAAAGGTTGAGAGGGGAATGAACCACTCATCAATTCTTCTAAATAAAGGAATAATATTCTTTATTAGGAAAAAATATTACCTATATTTCAGCCCTTCCACATACATTTGATGCAAGTATTTTCCAGCCATAGTCTTCAAGAAGTGAACCAAGGCACATATGCCACAATTGTAGAAAGTGTCTAGATTTCCATTGCCTTCAAGATCTTCAACAAAAGTACAATAGGGGAGAAGTCCCCATCTCCAACCATGCAAATGAAGGAGTTAGCAAATCCTTATATAGATTTTAGCTCAACTCTTTTCTACAATAAAATAGTATTTCCCTTATTTTAGTTCCAAGGAAAAGTACTAGAAAATGTTGGAAAATATTACAATAATCTCTAAGTGGGCGAACTAGGTCTAAAATGCCCATAGAAAATATTAAATACAAGCTTCTAGATGAATGCGATGCCACATGCCATCTTCCTCAAGATTCTAACTCATGCAAGGTGCAGGCAATGTGCCATTTGTCTCCATGTTCAAGGGTGCTCTCCAAGAGTAACCACCTTAAATAAAATAATAAAATGCCAAATCAAAGTGGTAGGGCGATTTTCCCAAAATAGTGTGAAAAATCCAAGTGTAAAACTCCAATGGTGAGGGCACTCTCCAATATATGAGTGTGAATGCCAAGTGTCTTGTCTAGGGTGCTTCTTCTAGAATCCTTTTGACCAAAAACCATATAAAATGTCTTCTTTAAGATATGTGCCCTTGAAATGAGAGCTTATTTGTCCACTTGACTAGAGCATAAACCATTAAGATATTCTTCATCAAGTATGCCCTAGGAGAAAGTTCTTTGTGGACCATTTTGACTTGAACATAACATTAAAATATTCCTTTAAGCAATTGCACCCTAGGGAAGAGTGCCTTGTGTCCACATTAGAGCCACCATCGTAATAAAATATTCATGCATGAATTCGCCCTAGAAGAGAGAAGATGCTGTGCCCTTGAAATTTGTGCATTTTGACTAAGTCAATCATGAAGAAACCACCATAGAAAGTGCGCCTTAGATATTTGTGCAAACTGGTCCACATTAAATCCATCATATCTCCTCAAATAATGTGCTATTGGACCTATTAGCACCTAATTTGCAGAAATAAAAATTTTTCTCACCTTCTCCAAAATTTTATTGGGTCAGTATTGTCTGTCTGAGTCAGTTTGTTTTGGTCTGGTCTGGTCTATTTTCAACATTTATAGAAGTCTGTAATGAGTCTTAAAAAGTGTCTTCCATGAGTCATAGTCAGGTCAAAAAGTCAGTCTGTTCTATAAAAATCTTGTCTTCCCAACAACAAAGTTGCAAGTTTAAGTGTTATTACCTTTGTTGAAATTTTGAACATCAGGTAGTGAATAGTCACTATCGGAAGTTCTTCATTAGGGTTTGTTGTCGCCCTTATGCACACTTGCAGACGTGAGCTAAGTCCTGCTCACTTAGTGTGCCCTCGGAGACACAATGTCTAAGTTCTTGCCCACACTGTCACCTTGACAAGAACTTCTTCCATCTAGGCTTACTCCTAGGGAAGCCAAGGGGGGTAGTCCCTAGTTACTAAGTTAATTTTAATTACAATGTTCTAGGAGTTAGTTTCAATTGATTATAGGCTAAGGGGAAAACTAGCCTAAGATGACAAGCAACAATGCAAGTGCAAGTCTACTTCTAAATGTGAGGCAGCCCTTTCCCTAAGTCAACTAAAGACTAGTGCCTAAGGTTGGGCAAATGGGGTCAACTATGTGTAAGGGTGGTTCGTTACAAGAAATATTACAATTGAATCAAATCAAACTACCCAAACCCCAAAGATTAGAATTAATTACAAATGATTACACAAGTTTACAACAAAATGAGATATACAAAGATATACAATAGATACAAAATAGTCAAATATGAAAGAGACAAGTAAATCACACCCTAGGGCCAAGCATGCCCCAAGTGGCACTTACTCCACTTGGACTGCCTTCACTGGCGTCTAACCATAAAAGCACTCAAGGATCAAATAAGTGATGCCTCCCCAAGTGGGATACTCAATCACTTACTGATCCACACCACAACAATGATAATTGATCAATGAGATATATCAAAAGACAATGAACCAATATATCACAACACCATAAAAGATAAAGTAATTTAGCTGCAAGTAAAAGATGTAGCAATAAGTTATCACAAGTAATGTTGTCTACCAATACATCTACTCCCCCAAAAACATATACAAGTGATCTATGCAACTAATGTTCTTCTTAAAGATTTTAGATCCCAACCCCCTAACTATGTGTGTGTCTCAACCTCTAGCTCTGCCAAATAACTGCCCGGTGCTCAAGATACTGGGCTTTTACCCCCAGCTTAGCTTCCAAGGTCAGCCCGTCACTTCACCACAATAAGAAGTAGTTAGAGAGGGGATCTCCCCAACGAAATCACGGGACGGTCCCCCGCCACTTCCCCCAAAAACTGTCCCTCTTACCCGTTTTAGATGGCAGAATAAGTTGTTGAAGACCCCTAAAATGTTGCTAAGTGTTTTAGGGACCCTCGGGTGGGTCTTTAGGTGTGTTGGGTTCGTTTTAGATTAGTTTTAGATTAGTTTTAGACACTTTTATTTTACTGTTTTAGCGGATGGCCGTGAGCAAAAGGTCCAAAACGAAGCGCTTGAAATGAAAGGATTATACCACCATAAGCATGTAAGGATAAAGCAATATGTAAGCAAGTGTTTTAACCATCAATTGATCATCACATGTAAGAGATTTAGAGGATTTTCAACCATGTACCATGAACCATAAAGCATGTAATGATACTTAAAATGAAGGATTAAGCTTGAAGCACTTAGGTGTTTAGAACACAAGCAAGTGAACGGATGATGAAATGTGTGCTTGCAAGAGACTTCAATGAGATAGCATAAAAGATAATGAGCATGTAAATTTAAACCATCATTATTTAAAACATAAATGTTATACCACAAGTGTGTAAAACCATTAGCAATTAACTCTTTAACTTGTGAAACATTAAGCCATGATCACTATACCCATAAGCATGAAATATGTAAATGAAAAGAGCAGGCTGTGAGCAATAATGAGCAGAGTTAAACTATGCTGTGAGCATCATCCAAACGTGTGTGACTTGTGAGAAATGTATCATGAACGTGTAAATTAACTTAACCACAAATCACAATATACAATGTGTTATTTAGCCAAGTGAAGACATGAGCATTTGGGGTGTGTGATAATGTGTTTATGACAGCAAAAGATGTTTGAACAGTTAGAGCATTTATAGACATAAACAACAGCCTTAAATCTCCTACCACATATACTTAAAACATAAGCATTAAACCATTTAAAAGGCAATCCAAGTATGTGTGAAGTTCAAGAGTTAACAGCTTGCAATAGGTGCTGAAATGTGAAAGCTTAAGAGGCTGGAGAGAGTTAGAGTGTTATCACAAGGCTGGAGAGATTAAACTTTCAACATCAAAATACAAACAAGAGTATAGAAGACTATCACATGTGCATGAAAATGTGTGTGAACAACTAAACCATATGCAAATGTGATGGATTAAACCACTAACCAAACTGTGTGTTATGTGTGTGCAGCAAGAAGCCAGCAAGGCCGTGGGTACAAAGGCAAGCAAGGACGTGACACAAAATGTCACCTACAGCAGCAAGGCCGTGAGGGTTGAGTGGCTGTTTAGACCGTGGGCTTAGATGGCCAAAAGGAACACCTAGGCCGTGAGCAAAGGGCTCCCAAAAGATGGCTGGGCCGTGGGCTAGAAGATGCCTCCAAGATGGGCTTTCAAAACCCACCTAAAACACTACAATAACAATGCTAGGTTATCAAAAGAAAGAACTTATAGAAGCAATGAACCTAACAAGTTAACAAGATCTATGACTTCATCATTATATGCTATCCACATAGGTTAAACAATTCCAAGAAGAATAGATCTAGAATATAAGAGCAAAATGGAACTATCTAACCATAAACAATGAGGTATAAGAGCATATGAGATACTTAGAAGGAAAAATAAACTTGTAAATGAAAGATCAGCTAAGAAGTGATCAAGTTCTAAGCTAAAGATAAAACCACAAGTAGACTTCCTTAAGAGCCAAGGCGATATTGGGGATGACTCCCCCAAGGTGCCGGCAAGTGAACTACCAATACCAAGACAATCTTGCACAGAAAAGGGGGGCTTTGAGTCCAGCCACTCTATATGAAAATAGAGGCGTTCTTGAAGTGA
>ML800575.1:174902-197044 GCA_009831015.1 Picea engelmannii
TGACTTCTCTTCTAGGATATTTCAATATCTGTCCAATGGATATCTTGCTTCTGGAATCTTCTCCGCATCTAAGAAAGGTCATCTAGGAGGGAAAGATCCTCCCGCAACTACCAAAACATCAACAATTCCTCTTAGCTAGGGAGGCATCTTTCACGATGTCTTCATCTGGTAGTCCACTGACTACTCTGCAATCTGCTAGCAGGCACACGGCTGCTACAATGCCTTTGGTAGCTCGAATAATCAGACACAGTCTCTGCGATCGAACGGTACCACACACAACTACATCCAAACGATCTGGTAATCTCCATGACAATCAACTAGTAGCACACAACTACTACAATGTCATCCATTAGATCACAACTGCTGCCAAGTAGTACACGACTACTGTCTAGTGACACACAGTGATTGCTAGTGGAACACATTCATTGTAGTAGCACACAACTATTGTCCACAAACACACAGTCTCCGCGAGAGGTACTCAATCACCGAAGTAGCAGACAACTACTGTCCGGAGTCACACAGCCTCCCCCAGTGGAACACATCCACCAAAGTAGCACACAGCTATTGTCCGGAGTCACACAACCTTCGCCAATGGAACACATCCACCGAAGTAGCACACAACTACTGTCTAAAGTCACACAACCTCCGTCGGTAGAACACATCCATCGTAGTAGCACACAACTACTGTCTAGAGACACACAGTCTCTGCCAGTGGTACACAACCACCGAAGTAGCACACAACTATTATCCAGAGTCACACAGCCTTCGCCATAGTCTTACGACTATGTGTGTGATGTTTCTTTTCTCAGTAGATTCGATAGTGCATTACCCCCTCAGTCACCTCACGTACTGATCCAGGGAAACCTTGGCCAGAGGGTTTAGCCGGCATGAGAAGAAATAACACACCTCCCTCTCAACATGGATGGACATTCGGCAACACTCCAAGCTTGTCCCTGAAGTACTCATAATTCACTCTTGACAAGGGCTTAATGAGGATGTTCGCTATCTGCTCGTCCGTGGATATGTACTGGAGCTCCACAACTCCTCTTTGCACCATGTCCCGGATTTAATGATATTTGATCTCTATATGCTTAGACCTGTCATGAAATACATGGTTCTCGGTAAGCTTCACACAACTTTGATTGTCATAAGGTATCAAAGTTGGTTCCAATTCTAGATCAAATATCCCGACTAGCAACTTCTGGAGCCACATTGCTTCACGACTTGCCACGCTTGTTGCGATATACTCTGCTTCTGATGTACTGAGTGCCACTGATGTCTGCTTCCTGGTCAACCATGAGATCATGCTTGATCCCAAACTAAAACAACATCCAGAAGTACTCTTTTGATCCACTGCACTCCCTGCCCAGTGAAAATCTATATATCCATGCAGCTTCACATCTCCACTTGAGACATATCTCAATCCATATCCAACCATACCATGAAGGTACCTCAACATATGCTTTGCTGCCATCCAATGTACCTGTCGAGGTTAAACCATGTGCTGACTCAAGGTATTCAATGCAAAGCATATGTCTGGCCTGGTGTTAACCAGGTACATCAAGGATCCAATCAACTGTCTGTACATCATGGGATCCACCAAATCTGAAGATTTGTCACTCAAGAGATTCAGATTTATCGTCATGGGTGTGGTCATGGACTTGCAGTCCATCATCCTGAATCTCTATAGAATCTCAACAGTGTATTTTCCTTGGCTAAGGAAAATCTCATTTGATCTCTACCACACTTCCAATCCCAAGAAGTAATGCATTAGAACTAGATCCTTCATCTCGAACTCTGAAGCGAGCTCCCTCTTGCACCCAACTATGAGATTCTCATCTCCTGTCAGAAATAGGTCATCCACATGTAGGATCAATGGGCAACCATCAATAATTGTCTGATCTGGCATGTCATGCCCTGGGTGCCTGCTTAGGCTTGTACAAAGCCTTCTTCAATCTGCAGACATGAGACTCCTTCTCATGTATCTTGTGGTTGCTCTATGTATACTTCTTCTGGCTACTAGAGCAAGTGTCTCTCATAATCTTCTCCCTCTTGCTGGGAGAATCCTCAGGCCACAAATCAAGCTTTGTACATCTCTATGCTGCCATCTGCAGCATGCTTGATCTTGTAGATCAACTTGGAAGTCACTACTGACTTCCCTTCTGGTCTTAGAACCACCTCCCACACATTATTCTTCATGATGGACTGATACTCCTCCATCATGGCATCCTTCCATTCTTGCTTCTTGGCAGCTTCTTCAATGGTGGAAGGCTCTGAAGCAATGATGTTGCTCATCAGTGCCACATAGTTGGAAAACATGTGTGGTTTTTGGAACCGAGGCAAAATCTGTATCCCAGTCCTTCTGACTGGCTGCCTCCTTTATCACTGCAACAAGGTCTATCGAGACAAAGGAATCCTCACAGTAGATCTCACATCTCCTAGACGCCTCTGAAGCTTTGATCTAGTCTCCTCAACTCATGGCACCTGTTTGTCAATGCTGGAAGACGTCTCTCTCTCCTATCTAAATCTGAGAAGGAATACTTTCTGAATGAAAGTGTCTAAGCCATTGACTCTCTCAGAGATCAAGATCACTTTGAATCTGCATGCTCCCTCTGAAGCTTGACTCCCTCTGAGTCTATACGATCTCTGGAGCCACCTGCTTCTGCTGCATCTGTTGACTTCTTCTGAAGTATGATCTCTTATGGATTGTGCTGGGAGGTTGCTCTTCCATACTGGATCCTAAGGGTTGACTCCCTCTGAAATCTAGCTCCTTCTGAGCTGGTACTTGGTGGGGTTGCTCGCCTCACCACTGGTGGAGTCATCTGCTTCTCTTCATAGTATGGCTTATTAATGCCATGTATCTGTATGAGAACATGCATGTTTACTGTATCGTTTCTAGGTAGGCCCTTCTGGCACTACTGACTCTTCCTGATGATCTGAAGAGTGCTCAAATTAACTGTACAGTCATTTTTGGAGCCTTCTGCTCCTCACAGTCAATCTCCATAAGAGACACTTTTCTTCGTCTTCTACTTCACATGGGTGTGTACGTTCGTGTACATAGTTCTATGTCTCGGCTAGAGACTGTCTAAATAGTTGCCTCCTGCAACTGTCATCATAGCTCCTTCTCAAAGCTATCACCTGTGACTTGCCCGGAACAAGAGACAAGAACAACATTTCCATGGTAACCTCCATTGAATGGTTAGTAATCAAGAACATCTCCTAGAGGAGATCAATTTCATTTTGCAGACAAATATATCATTAACAATGAGCATTTTCTTAATGGGAATCGTTCCGAAAATATTTAGGTGTACCTAAACATTTGATAACAATAGCAAATAAAAAAGCTGTAAAGACTGCTATCCTAGGTACAATACTTTCTTAAGGAACAATAATATAAAATATCAAACCTGATATGCAAATCTGGAGTCTAGTGTTGTTGTCCTGCTTGAGTTTCCTTCTATCGTTCATATGAAAGCACCATTGTCTAAAAGACAAATTCTTCATCCTTTGATGTCTTTGAGTGCTCTTCGGCTTTTGTTGCATGTGCATGGTGTTTCTTCTTCTCCTTTTCTTTCTCATGTTTGTGAGGACATTGTGCGGCATAATGTCCCATCTTCCTGCAATTGAAGCATTGAACCTTTGACACAACCCTCTTATGACATGGCTTCTTAGACCTCCTTAGACTGCCATCTTCTCTTTCCTTTCTCTTCTTCACTTGTGCTGCAGCCTGCAAGTGCTTGGTTTTCCTCATCATCTACCATTTGTTTCTTGGACATCAATCTAGATTCCCCTTGAGAGCAATTTGCCCATAATTTGTCAAACTTGGGTAACTTTCTTCTAGCACACATTCCTTGGACAAATGGGTCCCAAGAGGGAGGGAAACCATTTAGCATAGTGGTTACTAGTTCATCATCTTCCACTGGATTTCCAATGGCTGCTAACTAGTCTTTGATCAGTGAGATCCTTGTAAAGAAGTTGGCTGTCGTCTCTGACTTGTTCATAGTCACATTTCTAAGTTGATGCCGTAGGGTAAGCTTCCGACTGGTGTTCTTGCTTTCATAGAGTCTGGTTAGGGCATCAAAGATCTACTTTGCAGTCTTTAGTTCTGATACATTGGGTATTAGGTGATCCTTGATTTAGTTTGTCAAGATCCTCTTGGCCTTGACCGCATTCTTTTTGAACTTTGCCTTTGCTTCTTCGTCTTCGGGTTTCAGAAGCATCTTTTTGACATGATCCAATAATTCATTCTCTTCTAGAATGAGTTGTATTGTATGCTTCCAGGATTTGAAGTTATCTGCTCCATCCAATCTATCCTCAACTCTCATACTGATTGACATTTTCGCTGGTAGAAACCCTAGTACTGAAAAAACTCAATTTTTCAAACTTCACCAAACTGCACGCTGAGGGTTTCATGAGGTGCGCTAGGTTAGGGCACACTGCTCTGTGAAGGAATTATTCCCAACGTCCTTGGGATAGTGCTCAATGAGCTTGACAAAGTATTGCAATTGCAAGGTGCCACTGTAGCGATCTTCCTTCCAGTGGTCAAACTGTCCAGAAGGTAACCAACTCTGATACCATGTTGGATTTTCCTTATTTACAGAGCATTAGTGTTACTAGTGTTCTTTCATTTCGTTACCATTAACATATATATCATGTACTGAGCAATAGCAACATAAACAAGAGACAGAAAAGAACACGAAATTTATCCTGGGAAAACCCCAAATGGGGGAAAAGCCCAACAATCTTTCTTAGATAGATTCCGTTCACAAAGCAAGTCCAATCAGATAAACCCTAGTTCAAGTGCTAACTTAACCAGAAATACCACCCCAACTGCAGCAACAACACCATACAAAGGTAGTGCACCTCCTCAAGGAGTAGCGCACAAGAGAGAGATACCAAAAGACCGAACAAGAATAAACTGTGCAGCTGCAGCTACTGCGTCACCTCCTTCAAACTTGCGCCTTGCTTTTGTGTAGCTGGGAGAGTGTGAGTGGGTGAACAAATGAGCTAAGGCGCCTCCTTATTTATAGTCTTCTTGTCCTTCTAGCTGGGCCGACTTCTCTTCTGGGAAGGTGTCTTTTCATTATACTTTATTCTTCTGGGCCGACTTCTCTTCTAGGGTATTTCAATATCTGTCCAATGGATCTCTTGCTTCTGGAATCTTCTCTGCATCTAAGAAAGGTCATCTAGGAGGGAAAGATCCTCCCGCAACTACCAAAACATCAACATGAAGTACCCAAATTTATAGTTGAGCTTTAAGTTTTTAACTGATATATGCTTACTTTGAATGGGGATAGACGAATTTCTGGCATGCTTATTGACTCTGGCTTCATAATCCTATATGTGTTTTGAACGTTTTCTTCAACTGTTACTATTTTGATAGAATTTTATTTGTGCTTTTATGGATGCAGCATTCAGTTTGGAAAAATGTTTCAGAACAACTTATGCTTTGCTCGTGCTACACATGTGGCTTTGTTTATCCCGTTTGAAGGCAGAAGGCAAGGAAGGAATTGAATTTGGACAGTATCTTTATGAGGTCTACAACCATGACGTGGAAATTAGAGTCGCTGCAGCTGGGGTCAGTATTTGATTCCTTTTGGTTTTATTTCCTATCTTGAACAGTTGTTTCTAAGTAGGTTCTATCTGCAATCTTGCATTATCTAAATTCTAAGGTGTGTACTGTCTGATGCCTTTTCATCTTTGAAGTAGAAGTGGTGGGGTTGGATCAGGACTCAGAGAGATAATGCCATGGAAATGATGTGTGCATGAAATCGCTCAATGTGATCTATCCTGGCTTAGCTTCAGACCTAACCAACAGTTCGTAAATGTACATAATATTTCTTGTATCACCATACTTCCTCCATTGTACAGGCCTGTCGACCTTGGATACTAGGAGACCTTTTGTGTGGAGCCCTTTTACCTTTATCCAAGAGGCTCCCTTTAGTCCTGGATTTTCTTCAGAAGACATTATTAGACACATTCTTGGTGATTTTTTAGTGATCTATGATTCAGTCTCCCCTTCTGTTCTAGAAGATAATAAGAGGCTGCTCAGCTGACTTGCTGTTTTTATTGGAACCTCTCTTGTTCTCTCTGTCCTGCTATACAAGGGAGTTCTTTACTGATTGAGGGGTTATCCTCACTTTTACATACATTTTATTATTTTTGTGTTGCTCTGGTCATTTTCTAGAGAGACAATGCCCTAAGCACTTCCTTTTAGGCTATGAATACAGGATGTACATTGGAGCCCCATGGACCTATCTTTGGTCATTAGTGGACATTGATATAATTTCTTTCTTTAATTCTTTCATAAAAAAGCTGCAAGAAAATGAGAAGCTGCAGGAAAGGGTTTGAAGTTGACTTCAGTGTAATAATGAATATGATTTAGCTGTAATTGTGTACATGATATGTATAGATGAAAAAGATGAAAAATAAAAGGAGAGGTTTGTTGATCACATTTTAGGGGGAGATAATCAAGAATCTGTGGCAACGCTTAGCTGAAAGACTTTCAAATCATACTTAYGTAGTAGCCCTTATTGGAGGCCGACTCAAATTTATAATAACAGGTGGAACATATCAGAAATTGATATGCAAACAAGGGAAACTGAAGGAGGAACAACTAAGGATGTAACATACCCACTTGCCTAATTAAGCCGTGATCAACATTCTTACATATAGTTTATGGACAATAACATTTTTTCAGCGGAAAATACATTCACCCATAAACAATTACTTCACAACTCATGAGCACATTCAGCCATCTCAACACATAAAACATATTTCTGCGTATACATTGAATCTAAGTAATAGGACACGTCCCTTAGGGGGGCCGTGTCTGTATCCTACGTGTCTTAAAACAAGACACGTGCCAAACACATGTCTGGCATGTTCCCTAGACGTGTCCTAATGTGTCCGACACCAAGGCACGGAAAAGCCCTGTGGGGACTCTTAAAAGTGATTTTTCTTGATGAAGACAAAAATGTGGGATGTGTTTCTTGATGATATGGATTTGGACAATAGTGTTGAGTTGGCATTAGCCAACTTGGCTGTTAATGAACTAGTGCTAGAGCCGGTCACTTTTGATGATGGTGATCCTCTTGAGGGGTCATCCTCCACACCGACAGATGTAGATCTTGGATTGGATATAGAGGAGGAGGAGGAGGAGGAGGAGCAGTGACAATGGTGATGATTTTGATTATTTTGACATGGAGGAGGACTATTGACAATTATGAACTATGAGATTCTTCCATCTACGGTTCTAGTATCTTTCCTATTTTGTATTTTCCATTAGCATTCCCACCTATAGTATCAGTGACTTAGTATCTATGTAATACATTTTGATTTTGATGACATGAAATGACTTAATGAGTAAACTATAGTTTATGGTTCTAACTTCTACACTTCTATTTTATGACATATGTGTATCGAATATTCTAATTTCTTGTGTGTTTGATCATCATTGATGTAGTAGCTAGTTGTATCAATATTTTTTAAATGTTCTAGTTTCTAAAAAAATGGATCTTTATGTCTATATTTCATTTTTGTATTTGTAATTTGTAATTTTTTTAATATATATATCCCCCAAGGACATTCCCAGTGGATTGAAGGTTTCTTCACCGCTTTTATACACACCTTGGGTAACGTGGAAGAAACCTTCAATCCACTGGGAATGTCCTTGGGGGCAAGTTTCAAGTCAAGGTGCTATCACTTGATCCTCAACTCCTCTGTCTAGGCCAACTCCTAGCAAAGCCAAAGGGGTAGTCCCGAAAGAAAATAATCTAAGGCTTGAACTACACTAAGTACAAGAAAAGAGTCTAGGAGTTTATTGCAACAAGAACAATTATTACCAAATATCAATCTACTAGCAGCATATGATTCATTCACTTATTCAAAAATACATTCAATAATAGTAAAGCAAATGAGGTGCATACATCAATATGATACTTCAAAGGAAATGCTTGCAATGTAAATACTTGAAGTGAAATTGGCTGTAAAAATAAAGTAGATGAGACCAATGCCAAATATCGTGATATAGATGTAACGTTGCTGAGATGAAGATTGCCCTGTGGAGATGTCCTTGTAAAACTTTATTAAGGTTTGATTAGATTAATTTTATTGCTTGTGAAATTTGTAGTGCATGAAAACAAATCTAATCTAGGATGTGGCCTCTCAAGAGACTATTCCTTAGAGTGGAAATTTGCGAAGAGTTTGCCGAAACTTAATGGCTTCACCAACAAACTCACTAAAGGTGCTGGATGTCCAACATAGAGGGGAACAAGCCCGAGGTATTCTGCATGACTTCACACACTCCCTTTAGGCAGTTTTCCAAACCAAACAATAGAAGCTTTTCGAGATTGTCCTAAGTTAAACTAGATCCACACTGACCATCCCCGGTTTTGATGAGTTCCCCAGATCAAGCTAGGCTCGCAAGGGTTCAGAGCACACACTAAGGAGCTGAGGGGATATGTTTATTTGCAAATAAAAGAAATTGCAGAAAAGTAAATGTGAGACTAATTACTACATTCCACGCTCTCCAACCTTTTTTCAGAGGAGCCGAGGGGACTAGTTTATTTGCAAGAAAATAAAAAAATGCTGAAATGAAAACTAAACTAGCAATTAGAATATTACTTTCCAAAAATGAAAACTAAGCTAAGATTGTTGTGCTTTGTGATGAGTTTTAAGGTAACTTTTAGCTTATCCTTAGATGTGAAAAAAAAAATTAAGCCAGAAAGCAAAAAATTGACACAATCACCAAAACACTGTTCCCCCCTGGGGGATGACGAGTGGGAGCTTGTAGCCCCACTTATTTTGTTAATGAAAATTACAAAACGCTTTGTTGGAGTGACTTGTGACCATTCATTAGGGGGGTTCACAAGTTTTTAGAATGTTTTACAAGTGCTTATTGAAGAAAGGGGTGCTCCCATGGGTCCTGTGATTGCACAGTTTGTAGTTAAAGTAAAGGACGGATGAAAGGCGGACAAATTGGCGTAACTGAGACTATCCCACCACTGTCACCTCAATGGGATAACTCTTTCTGTTTAGGGAGGTAAGGCCCATGGGAGACGTCCTCGGTGACCTGGGGTTTTGAGAAGGCAAAGGCTTAAAAGGCTAAGTGATAATTTTCCCTCACAAGTCACCACCGATCGGAAAGTCCGGCTTAATAGCCAACAAAGATAAAAGTAACCAGAAGTGTACTTGCCCGAGACAAAGCAATAAAGAAACTATGCATATGCAAGATCACTTGCTTGGTTAGCACTTCATATAATTATGGACTTCTAATGTAAAGCAATTGATAAACAATATTATTGATGAAGCAAATCAAAGTTGTACAATGGCAATGATTACCATATTTCACTTCATAATAAATGCTAATGGCAATCAATGTAGCAATATCAACATTAAGAAACAACGTCTTAGCTAGTCATTCAATTGCTTGTAAAGATATAAATGCTGCAATGGTATAAGTATAGCATGAAAGGATGACGACAACAATAGGGTTAGTGATTGTTAGTCAAAGCTAGGGTTAGAAGGATTAGTAGTTGTTCAAAGTATTTAGTTGTTTGAAGTTGTGACCAAGGTACTCAAACAATGGAGGTCTTAGATTAGTGCTTTAAGGAAAATGGAGTAAAAAAGGGCTACAAAAGGTGAAGGACCATGATGATAGTGATAAAACTAAAGACAAGAGGGTTGGATGTGGAGGTGTTGCTAAAGCAAGGCCTCAACAATGAAACCCTAGGGGAGAAAGCCTCACTAAGGTGTAGAAACCTTCGGCCTTAGTGCTTTCTCCTCCTTCTTTAGCTCAATTGCAGGATAAAAATCGGCTAGCTTCAGTAATAAATGAAATGGCTAAGGACAAGAGGGTTTAATGATGAAGTGTTGCTATGGCAAGGCTTCATCAACAAAACCCTAGGGAAAACGGCTCACTAAGGTGTAGAAACCCTAGGCTTTAGTGTGTTTTCTCCTTCATTGGCTCAAATACAAGATGAAAAACGGCTAGGCTAGAAGAATATGGATAGAGTGTTGCTATGGAAAGGCTCTATCTTACTTCAGCAAATCAAATGGCTCTTAATCTTAGTAGGGACATGAGACAAGGACCTTAGCATGTGCTTGTCACCTAGGGTTTAATTCANCAAATTATAATAACAAATGCAAGTAAACAATACTATAACCATTCAATTAAGAAGTGTTGCAGAAATTCACTTACATAAACCAAGAAATCATGTAGCAAAACCCTAGTTGTAAACCTTCCTCCAAGAGATGCCAAAAATGCCAAGAAAATGTCTTCCTTCAACAAGCCCGCCTCAAAATTTCAGCCAAAACCCTAGAATAGGGCGCAAATTTCATACCTCACTAATGTGAGTGAAAGATGATGAAAATATAGAGTGAAAACCCTCAATATATACCATACCAATGACCTTAATTAAATTTTAGGTCATCAAAAGGTGGACAAGGCCAAAATACACAATGATACTGTTTTACATTAAATTGTCATAAATTAAACCCTAATCAAGAAAAATTAAGACGTCATGCCCCTTTCTAGGGCAAATGTAGCCTCCTGGAGCAAGACGTTAGCCCTCCTTGGACTTCTCCAACCTACCACACGTGCCCAACTGCCATGACTGTCTCCCAAAACGTCCATAACGCTGGATGACGTCATGAGCTTCCTGGGTGACGTCCTGGGCCTTCCAAGGCCAACGTTCCAATGAAGAGGGCACAACCCCCCTAGGTAAGGCTCTGCTAGGGTGCCTCTGTGGAACGTCCTCCTCTTCTCTGGTGCAAACCCCTCTGTCCTGTCTCTGCCCCCTGTTGGGGTCTCAACATCCATCTAGTGGGCTCTTCAGCCCCATGGAGGTCCGAACTAATCATCTCCCCATGTGTACCTGTCCAATGTCGTTCCCGTCCGTCAGGTATGATCCTGCACATCAACAGATACGCCCTCCATGTGCTCATAAGTCATAGTGATCATAGCAATGTCAATCACATCTAATCATCAATATTATTAAACATGTGCATAAAACCCCTTTTACCCCAGTCAAGTTCTCAAAGACATTACACAAATCTGCAATACAAGTTTGGAGGAGGTTACAGGGCGTCCTATTGGGCTAGTGTCCACTGGAAAAGCGATGTTTTCGGAAGAGATTAAATCCAAGTCATGTAAATGGGTGAGGTGGATAAGGGATGTCTTGACAAGGGGTGCAGTGAAAGTAGGGAAATGCAGGGCTTACCTGTGTGTGCCTTTGTAGAAGGTGAGCTACACCTGTCCTGGATGCAAATGTTTCCAAGCCCATTCATGCCTTTTATTCTTTATTCTTTATTTCTTTTTCTTCAAGAATCTAATCAGGGGACACTGCCCTGGCATGGTGACCAGTGGTGGCAATGTTACCCACAAGCACTTTCACGGAAATGAGAAGGCTGACTCGTGATGAGACCCCCTTTTTCTTGGCCATGCAACCAAGAGTCACTACCCTGGCATGGTAACCAACTGCTAGTAGTGTCATATCGCTAGGTGCCCATGGACGTAATAGGCTGGCTCGTGATGAGACCCTCTATCCTCAGACTAGGTCTTGTTTTATTATTTTTATGGGTCCCTCTTGTTTCTTGCTGAGAAGCTTTTTACTGCTTTCTTGGGGATCCCTGGGCGAAGCATCTCGAGGTTTTATTTTTAGGCTTTTATCTTTTGCCAGCTTGCTTTTACCTTCTGGGCCTTTAGCCCCTTCTTCCCACAAGGCAAGGTGCAACCCTTAAATGATTGGCCAACCCAATGCCCAGACAAATGTAATGTGATGGATGAGCGGGGAGCAAGATGAAAAAGTGGTAATATGACGGGAATAAACGATGACTTTTCAGGAATCCCCCCAGTGGAAACTCAAAACCTATGGGCAGAGGCTTACTAGGGCATCCTGTTATTCCCCCCAGACATGGTCAAGTGGATAAGTATAAGATCCAAGCATTTGATAGAAACAAAAGGAATTAAATGCACATATTCAAAGGTTTTGAGGATTAGAGTGACACATACCATGATACCTAGACTCATTACTTCATGGAGCAAGAACCATCTCTGATACAGGACCAAGCCGAAGGTGATGGATGCTGCTGCCGCTGACAAAGTGGAGGCGCTGAAAGGAAGAAAATATGGGCCCTCCAGGGCCATGCTCAAGTCGACCTGTCTCTCGGTACTCGATGTCTAGGACCTGTGGGCCTCGAGACATGATCTCCTAGTTATCCCTAAAAGTGGGGGATAACATCTGGCTCCAACTCGGGGACATGTGCTCACCGTAGAGTGCTGAGAACCTTAGCATATCTTGCATAACCTGTAACCTGCTTGATCTCGATAACAACTATTAGTAATCATTTGGGGTGGTGATATCACCCCAGTTCACATAAAACTGAAACAAAACACTCATATGTACAAGTGTGAAAACAAACTAGTCTAGTATGTAATGCAATGGTATATACAATGAATGCAAATGCCTACCTACTTACCTGCACTTACCTGTTGGCTGGATGTTAGATGCGATCAGTGAAACCCATCTAGCAACGTCCCACAATACTTGCCTTTGTGCTTCATCATAAGCCAAAATAGTGATAAGTTAAGCACAACAATAACATGAGTTAGAAAATGTATTGTATCAATGGAAAYTGTAAGTTCTAGCTCATGGAGGCGTGTGGGAGGGAAAAAGTGATGCCAAGACATACTTTGAGGAGAGTGCTCAATCCATCTCAGAAAAGGATTGTGAAAAGTCAAAGGTTCAAAAGAYCGACTCGAGGAATCTGAATGTTGGCTACCTTGGACGTCTTCAGAACTTGAGGCCTGAGACGAGATTAGCAAGAACTGAAAGGATAACTGAAAATTCCTTAAGGGGAAACTAGAAAACTGTGCTAATAAGCTTCTTCTTGAGGTACTCAGCTTTCCCCTAAAATCCAGAATGAGGTTTTGTCTTACAGGAGACTTGGGATAAGGGACATGTTTCCAAACCATACCTTCAGTGACATAGCGAGGTAAAGTAATCAAAGGGAGGTGGAAAATCTTATCACAAGTATCCTGCTTCAGGGAAGTAACCTCCTCACTTTTATCAAGATCTGAGCAGARCGATAGTTGATAACTTTCTTCATAGAATAAATCCAAGTGCTCAGAGGAATAGTCATCAAAGTCCTCAAGGTATGACCGGAAATTATTAGGAGAGCATAGCATCAAGTCATCCTTGGGTGTTTGAATAAAATTGGTAATCATGTCATGTTCTTGTTGCCAAATTTCAAATTTCTTGTTAACTTCATGTGATAAAGGTAAAGGCAACTTTTGGGAATGACCTTCAACGTCGTAAATGTGATCCCCATCATAGCCAATCATATCCCATTTACACTTCCCGACATGTATGAACTCATTAATATTATCAACAAAGTCATCATTTTCATCATAACATGAAGGGTTTAGAAAATCCAACACTTCTCCACTTTCCACATCATAAGATAGAGAATCCTTAAAAATTTGGAAAGTGAAGTAACTCACCTTGCTTACTTCCTCCTATGCAGGAGCAATAGGATCTTGGAGAGCTTTGTCGGATGGAGGAGCGATCACCAGTGTTTCATCCTCATAATTCACTTCTCTAGTTTCACTGCATTCTATTGAATCATGGGGGAAATCTTGCTCCTCTTCAAGGGCTTGATAATTTTTTTCACAAATCTCTTCTTTCATATCAGAGGGTTCTTGGTGTTGATCATGATACACATCCTTGAGATCTTCTACAATCTCAGTGGTGAATCCTTTGTCTTCCAAGGCTATTGTAAGATTTTGAAGGGCATCTTCATACGTTTGGCAATGTGGTTTGGTAAAGTCAATAAACCTACTGATGAGGTGTACGAAAGATGATATACCCCTATCTTTGCAACAACCCTTAAACCAATCTTGCAAGAAGGGGGGCAGAGAGAGTATGAGTAATTTTATCAGAACATCCTCGCCTCCCAATTCTATATCGCTCATATACTCCAAAAAATTTACGATGTGAGGAGTTGGGAGGCCCCAAAATCTTGGAAGGTTGTTTGACCATTTTGTATCAAAATCAGTTGGGTATCCTTGAAGGCTTTTGAAATCAATAGTTGGATACATTTGTTCCCAAGACACCATGATCCCATAACTTGGAAATATCACAGGGTTGAGAGTAAGGTGGGACCTAGGAAAAGGTTAGTGGAGTTGCCAGATAATTTTCTTGAAATTATCAAAAAATAAGGGAAAACACTCTAAGTGGAGTCGCTAGGTAAGTTTGTAAGATAGAGACTCTAGAGGCAAGGATTACCGAAAAGTGTCGTCTTGAGGAGAATTGACTCAGTGTTCCCCGACAACGGCGCCAAAATGTTATCACACAGTTTGTACTTAAGGTAAAAGACGGATGAAAGGAGGGCAAACTGGCGTAACTGAGACTATCCCACCACTGTCACTTCAATGGGATGGCTCTTTCTATTTAGGGAGGTAAGGCGCAGGGGAGACGTCCTCGGTGACCTGGGCTTTTGAGAAGGCTAAGGCTTAAAAGGCTAAGTGATAATATCCCCCTCACAAGTCACCACTGATCAGAAAGTCCGACTTAATAGCCAATAAAGATAAAAGTAACCACAAGTGTACCTGCCCGAGACAAAGCAACAAAGAAACTATGCATATGCAAGATCACTTGCTTGGTTAGCACTTCATATAATTATGGACTTCTAATGTAAAGCAATTGATAAACAATATTATTGATGAAGCAAATCAAAGTTGTACAATGGCAATGATTACAATATGTCACTTCATAATAAATGCTAATGGCAATCAATGTAGCAATATCAACATTAAGAAACAATGCCTTAGCTAATCATTCAATTGCTTGTAAAGATATAAATGATGCAATGGTATAAGCATAGCATGAAAGGATGACAACAACAATAGGGTTAGTGATTGTTAGTCAAAGCTAGGTTTAGAAGGATTAGTAGTTGTTCAAAGTATTTGGTTGTTTGAAGTTGTGACCAAGGTACTCAAACAGTGAAGGTCTTAGATCAGTGCTTTAGGGAAAATGGAGTCAAAAAGGGCTACAAAAGTTGAAGGACCGTGATGATAGTGATAAAACTAAAGACAAGAGGGTTGGATGTTGAGGTGTTGCTAAAGCAAGGCCTCAACAATGAAACCCTAGGGGAGAAAGGCTCACTAAGGTGTAGAAAACCTAGGCCTTAGTGCTTTCTCCTCCTTCTTTAGCTCAATGGCAGGATAAAAATCGACTAGCTTGAGTAATAAATGAAATGGCTAAGGACAAGAGGGTTTAATGATAAAGTGTTGCTATGGCAAGGCTTCATTAACAAAACCCTAGGGAAAATGACTCACTAAGGTGTAGAAACCCTAGGCCTTAGTGCGTTTTTTCCTTCCTTGGCTCAAATACAAGATGAAAAATGGCTAGGCTAGAAGAATATGGATAGAGTGTTGCTATGGAAAGGCTCTATCTTATTTCAGTAAATCAAATGGCTCTTAATCTTAGTAGGGACATGAGACAAGGACCTTAGCATGTGCTTGTTACCTAGGGTTTAATTCATCAAATTATAATAACAAATGCAAGTAAACAATACAATAACCATTCAATTAAGAAGTGTTGCAGAAATTCACTTACATAAACCAAAAAATCATGTAGCAAAACCCTAGTTGTAAACCTTGCACCAAGAGAAATGCCAAAAATGCCAAGAAAAGTCTTCCTTCAACAAGTGCGCCTCAAAATTTCAGCCAAAACCCTAGAATAGGGCGCAAATTTCAGACTTCACTAATGTGTGAGTGAAAGATGATGAAAATATGGGAGTGAAAACCCTCAATATATACCATACCAATGACCTTAATTAAATTTTAGGTCATCAAAAGGCTGACAAGGCCAAAATACAAATAATACTGTTTTACATTAAATTGTCATAAATTAAACCCTAATCAAGCAAAAGTAAGACGTCATGCCCCTTCTAGGGTGACGTTAGCCCTTTCTAGGGCAAATGTAGCCTCCTGGAGAAAAACGTTAGCCCTCCTTGGGCTTCTCCAACCTGCCACACGTGCCAAACTGCCATGAATGTCTCCCAAAATGTCCATAAAGCTGGATGACGTCGTGAGCCTCTTGGGTGATGTCGTGGGCCTTCCAAGGCCAACGTTCCAATGAAGAGGGCACAACCCACCTAGGTAAGGCTTTGCCAGGGTGCCTCTATGGAACGTCCTCCTCTTCTCCAGTGCAAACCCCTCTGTCCTGTCTCTTCCCCCTGCTGGGGTCTCAACATCCATCTGGTGGGCTCTTTAGCCCCATGGAGGTTCGAACTAATCATCTCCCCATGTGTACCTGTCCAATGTGGTACCTGTCCGTCGGGTATGATCCTGCACATAAACAGATACACCCTCCATGGGCTCATAAGTCATAGGGATCATAACAATGTCAATCACATCTAATCATCAATATTATTAAATATGTGCATAAAACCCCTTTTATGCCAGTCAAGTGCTCAAAGACATTACACAAATCTGCAATACAAGTTTGGAGGAGGTGACAGGGCGTCCTATTGGGCTAGTGTCCACCGGAAAAGGGGTGTTTCCAGAAGAGATTAAATCCAAGTCATCTAAATGGGTGAGGTGGATAAGGGATGTCCTGACAAGGGGTGTAGTGAAAGTAGGGAAATGCAAGGCTTACCTGTGGGTGCCTTTGTAGAAGGCAAGCTACACCTGTCCTAGATGCAAATGTTTCCAAGCCCATTCATGCCTTTAATTCTTTATTCTTTATTGCTTTTTCTTCAAGACGCTAATCAGGGGACACTGCCTTGGCGTGGTGACCAGTGGTGGCAATGTTACCCACAAGCACTTTCACGGAAATGAGAAATCTGGCTTGTGATGAGACCCCCTTTCTCTTGGCCATGCAACCAAGAGTCACTACCCTGGCATGGTAACCAGCTGCTAGTAGTGTCATACTGCTAGGTGCCCATGGACCTAATAGGCTGGCTTGTGATGGATACCCCCTATCCTCTGACTAGGTCTTGTTTTATTATTTTTATGGGTCCCTCTTGTTTCTTGCTGAGAAGCTTTTTACTGCTTTCTCAGGGATCCCTAGGTGAAGCATCTCGAGGTTTTATTTTTAGGCTTTTATCTTTTGCCAGCTTGCTTTTACCTTCTGGGCCTTTAGCCCCTTCTTCCCACAAGGCAAGGTGCAACCCTTAAATGATTGACCAACCCAATGCCTGGACAAATGTAATGGGATGGATGAGCGGGAAGTAAGATGAAAAAGTGGTAATATGACGGGAACAAACGATGACTTTTTAGAAATCCCCCCAGTGGAAACTCAAAACCTATGGGCACAAGCTTACTAGGGCATCCTGTCATTCCCCCCAGACATGGTCAAGTGGATAAGTATAAGATCCAAGCATTTGTTAGAAACAAAAGGTATTAAATGCACATATTCAAAGGTTTTGAGGATTAGAGTGACACATACCATGATACCCGGACTCATTACCTCATGGAGCAAGAACCATCTCTGATACAGGACCAAGCCGAAGGTGATGAATGTTGCTGCTGCTGACAAAGTGGAGGCGATGAAAGGAAGAAAAGATGGGCCCTCCAAGGCCATGTCCAAGTCGACCTGGCTCTCGGTACTCCATGTCTAGGACCTGTGGGTCTCGAGACATGATCTCCTAGTGATCCCTAAAAGTGGGGGATAATAGGTCCTGGATGCTCCAAATCCGCCAAATTTTGATAGAGTATCCTCCTATTTGTTCGCAAACCTGCAAAAACAAGCAAACAATGACGACAGATGGCCAAAAACACTTTGGAAGTGTCTTTGGTTATTAGTATGAAAAACCCAAAAATTTGACTAAGTAAAACTAATGAAAATGAGCAAAAAGAACTAAGAAGAGCAAGCTAAAAAGCTTGTCTCCTTAGGGTCTTTGATTGCTGTTTTAAAACAACAAATTAAAGGCACTTAGATTTGCCAAATATGAAGCTAAAGCTCTAGAAATGAACTACCTTTTAACCTGTAAAATTTTTGAAAGAAAAAACATGCTAAAATGAGACTTTTCCTATGCTAGATCTAAACATTAGATGAAACTTGAAAGTACAAAATTAGATCTAGTTTATCTTATGCATGTAAACTTAGATATTAAAAAAAGAAATTGGATCTAAGCACTTGCATGCAACTAAGTAACCAAAGAAAGTAATGTTTCCTATGAGAAAGAGAGAAAGAATAATCTTGTAGCCTTGGAACCTTTGGGCAATGTGGTCTTTAGATGAATTAAGGAGGGACTAAGTTTTTAAATCCTGGAAGTTGTGAAGCAACAACCGCGTTCCACCACTACTTCAATCTATGAGAACCTGTAAGCTTTAAAATCTTGCAATAAAATAACAAAAAATGGCGTCACCTACAAAATAGACTTGAAGAGTATATTAGTTAACCGAAACATGTATACAAATCAAAATTTCTAAATATAAATGAATAATAGGATTTAACAACAAAGTTAGATAAAATCCTATCCCACTACATGATAGCACCCTTTCAAAGGCCAAATCAACAAACTCAAAGCAAGAAATTTGGCAGGTATTACCTCATAGATTAAGCACAAATGACATCAAGCGTCCACACACATGTATACCACACCTTCTTGACCTCCAAAGTCTGTTTATTCCAAATGAGAGTATTACAATATCACACAACCACAAACAAAACTTCCTCAACTCCAACTAGTTTACAAAGGAGAGAATGCATTAATTTATAGCAAAGGGAAAGAGAGCAAAGAGGGTGAGGGCGCACCAAGTGGAGAGGACCACATGTGAGAGAGAGGGAGCCAAGTGGTAGTGTATGGGCTGCCACCTCTCTCTTTTCCCAAAATAAAGCCAAGTGTAAGCAAGGTAGGTAAGTGGGAGGGCGCCACCTCTCCAAGAGTGGGCAACCCTCTCCCATAAAGCGCCACCTCTCCAATAGGGGCGCATCTTACTAACTCAAGTCCCACTCCCCTAAACTACCACTCAACTCTCTCTAGGGTGCCAACAATGCACAGTTAACTCAAAGAGGAGAGGAGTTGACTCAAAACATGTCCCAAACATGTTTCCCAAAATATAGTTTTGCTGATTTTTTCTGATTTTTTTGTCTTTTTTGGCTTTTGTGAGTAAAATTAATTTTTTAGTGATTAAAATCACTAAGTTACTCACAAAAGTGGTTACTTAGGTAAACTGGGTTCTCTAGGTCAAAAAATGAGTATCCCCAAGGCATAAAATGCCTCCTAGTACCACTTTTTTAATACATAACCAAATTACAATTAAAATAACCCGTATTACGGGAAATTTTTTATTAACTGAAAAACTTTAAAAATCCTAAGGGGGACTGAGCACATTTCCACGAGACTCTAGGAGGATGATTAACATGGTAATATACATTGGACACTAGGTTTAGAAGACCATGCTAAGGCCTAACCATGAGTATTTACTCTAGCTTTGGAGGAATTGAGTGAAAAAACTCGGAAATTATAAATCGCTTGGACAACAAAATATAATTAACAAGTAAAAAAAACACTCTAGAGTAATACACTCGTGTCTAAGTCTTAGGAAGCTAAACCTTTTACAAAATTCATCATGGTACACCTCTTATTACAGTTCCCCGCAGGGTATGGAAATGTGGTAAAAAGTTGAAAATGGGCCATAATGGCCAGCTAGACTTCTGAACTCTGAATTTTGAACAAGTACTTGTTCAATCTTTGGTGGCTCAACTGCAAGTCCATCCTAGTTCAACTTGGTGGATAGCATGTCCCTCGTGTCCTATTTCCGGGGTTGATGTGTCCAATGGCAGAGACTCGTATCCATGTGTCCTCAGTGTCTCGTGTCATGTGACTTAGCATTGAATAATAACAGTTGGTACATGAACAATTACAACATCATTCATATGCATTTACAACAGTATTCATATACAATTTTTTCAGATACATATAATTACGTTCTCTCATGGTTATGGCCCCTTTTGGCATACCCACAAGGCCATTTACATCAAACTAACATGGTTGGAAATTAATTTACATGACACAGGTAGATTTATGCCCTCTACAATACAATATATGGCTATAACAGCCTCAAAATCTGCATATAAATAATTACTAGAATACCCAACATGCATTCTAGAGCCTAGTGTCAAATTCCAAACTTGCATCTTCAGGCAAAAACACACAAATTCTCATATACAGCAGCAACAACAACATTAAACATCAGCACATTAGTAACAAAGTTTATAATACTTTTCTGTCATCAGCCACACTTGGGAAAATAGCTCCATGGGAGCGTTTTTCCACCTATCTATAGGCACTAGTTTGTTTAGGTGCCATCCATGTGCCAGGCAATGAAACAAGAAGGGGGAATTTATTGGCTATGGTTATGGTTTTCATCACTCAGCCCAACAACTAGCTATTACAGCCAGGGAATTTCCTCTCAGCCCATTATTTCTACAACAGTTCCACACTCCAACCTCTCTTTCCCCCTCATCCCTTCACATCACAAGGAATGATATCCCCTTCACTGCTACACAACTCCTCAGGCTATCCCACTTCCTTCCAGTGCTCCAATGCAGGCTGGCCAGGAATATTTTTTGCTAGAAAGAAGGAAAACTCAGTTGTAAATCAATTCCTCTTAATCCCAGAAATAACTCATGGACACAGTCATGGATTCCAGATAATTTTCCTGGCCGCAATTTTATGGCAACCATACAAATTAGAGAATAATTCAAACCATGACATTCCCCTCCCCAAAAGAATTAGAATGAATCCCTTCCTAACGATGCATGCATTCTAGACTTGCATGGAGACCACTTGCCCACCTCATAAAACCTAGGAAATAACATAAGGCAAATAATATAAAGAGATATGAAGGCTTGGGGTAATGTTGTTAATATTATGGTAGCTTTGGGAGGTATGAACCTCTATTGTGACCTATGACGAGATTAGAATATTCCAGAAGGAAGAAAAGAAATGAAGGAAACCCTAGACAAGTTGTCGGCTGCAGAAATATATTTAAAATGAATTTACTAGTACCTAGAAGGAGAAGTCGGCCCCAGTAAAACTGCCCAGACTACTATAAATACAGGGCGCCAGTTCTCATTATTCGCATCTCAGAAATTGTAGAGAGAACTGGATCTGCGCAAGTGCAGTAGCAGCTTGTGCACAAGTTTCTGGGAAGGTGTGCGCTAGCCTTTGTGATGTCCCATCCCCAAGATTAGGCCAGTAGGGAGTGACTTAGTAGTCTATATGTTCCCGTAGACTATAGTCAGGCACAAACAGGGAACCAGATGGAGAAATAAGGAGGAATTAAGGCTAAANGATAAATTAAGCCAAAATACTTAGGAAAAGTCACTTAAGCCTAAGTCAACGGAGAATTAGAACGAAAAGGTGATAAGGGGGCGACTTAATTGACAAATAATTCACTTAGGAGGAAAGGCGCTTAGGTTAAGTGATGTCAACAAAGAATTAGGTCGGGAAAGATATAAAGAGAGGAATTTGACCTAATTCCTCATTATGCATTGTTATGATTTGATGTTGAGACTTCCGAGAGGAGGAGGAGAGCCGACCTTACTGTATTGTGGATTTCTGGAGGAAACCAACACCCTTGATCGGTTTCGGTGTTGAGAGACACACCCTAGCCCATCGGAGATACCATCCAGGTATTTCACCGTTCCTTTCAGGAGAGATTGTTGTGGAGGGCGCAGCTTAGCCAAGGAGGGCGCAAGCCATTTTGGAGATTCAAAGATCTGCAGTAGACCGTGGTCCCGATTGCAGATTCATTCCGACCCAGTAAAGATCCAGCCAGGGCACTTCCATTGAGCCATTCATCATTAGATTCATCATTAGATAGACTGGCTATGATAGATATTCCGGGCGCTCAAGGTCCACATGTAGCGCATGGGAACTCAGGGGCAAGCAGTAGACCCCAGTCACCCACTCGCACGTACACCTCTGCGAGTAGGATTCCACGTCCATTATTTCCCAGTTTCCAGAGGGCAGCCCCAGTAGCAGCACAGATACCGATAGCTCAGAGACCGACCACACATGCAGAGGACATTGCAGAGTATCGGAGAGAGTATGCGGCCTTGGGCCGTGACTTCCAGCAGGACATGACCCTAGTCGAGTATTGTGGACTCAGACTCAGGAAC
>ML800575.1:199920-211168 GCA_009831015.1 Picea engelmannii
CATTCCTTAGGGTTTATACATTCTCTTCAGGGTGCACTTTGATTAGTGTAGGAGGAATGGCCCAGGGTGGGGAATGGTCCAGGCTCAGTAATCAGGGACAGTCATTCCTTAGGGTTTATACATTCTCTCTAGTGTGCACTTTGATTAGTGTAGGAGGAATGGCCCTGGGTGGCGAATGGTCCAGACTCAGACATTCCTTAGGGTTTATACATTCTGTCCAGGGTGCACTTTGATTAGTGTAGGAAGAATGGCCCAAGGTGAGGAATGGTCCAGGCTCAGAGATCAGAAAAAATCCTGCTTCCTTGTTTGAGAAGAATAGGGCAGATAGCCCATTGCTGATGTTCTATAATGAGGGCAAATAATCTTTCATATCTCACAGACGCGAGTGAAAGATTGGCCCAAATGATTCAGTGTATTTTTAACAATATTTTTCTGTGCAGGTTGGCATCAGATGATTGTTATGGAGACTGCATGTCTCCAGACGGTAGAGATATACTACTGTGGTGGATTTGTTCCACTGTTTGTGACTATGTGTCACGGTTTGAGTAGTTGYGTACTACCTTGAATAAACACAGGTGTGTTCTATCAATTGATATTGTACCAGTTGTCATAGGAGATTATCCAGTTGGATAATAATGACGGTGCTAGTGTTGCTACCAGTTGAATGGTCTGTTGTGCTCAAGACCATACCTCCCTAGCTAGGAGGGACTATTAATATTATGGTAGCTTCGGGAGGTATGAACCTCTATTGTGACCTATGATGAGATTAGAATATTCCGGAAGGAAGCAAAGAAATGAAGGAAACCCTAGACAAGTTGTCGGCTGCAGAAATATATTTAAAATGAATTTACTAGTACCCAAAAGGAGAAGTCGGCCCCAGTAAAACTGCCCAGACTACTATAAATATAGGGCGCTAGTTCTCATTATTCGCATCTTAGAAATTGCAGAGAGAACTGGATCTGCGCAAGTGCAGTAGCAGCTTGTGCTCAAGTTTTTGGGAAGGTGTGCGGTAACCTCTGGGTGGGATTATCTGATCAGCTTGGTTTCTATTCTTGCTTGGTGCATTAGCCTCTCTTGGCTATTGGATTGCTACCAGGATTCTCTTCTCTGTCAAGGTCAAGGTGCTCGGAGGGTGGCTTCGGCCTATGGTTTGGTGACGAGGGTATCGTCAATGGTAAAACGAGCACAATATTCTATATTCTAACAAATGTCACATGTTAGTTGTGATAAAATATTATTTTATTGACTTCCGTACTTCCCCTCTTGTTGGTTCATTTGCTCCTGCGATGTTCCTAAGGAGTTCTCACCTCCCAAGTGCACCTGTTTATTAGATTATTAATTATATTATTAATTCAAATATGATGAAAATTGAAATGGTACTTTATTTACCAACTTACCATATACTTACACATTATGGTCAATGGAGGTTTAAATAGGAAATATTTATGGTAGAGAGTGTCAAAGTTGGAACAAATTGAGTTAAAACAAGAGGGTTATGACACTGAAAAAATGGAGATAGAGGAAATAAGAAGAAATGATACAAAAGTTCAAGTGCAACCATGGTGGAAGATACAGAAAGGATAAAACTTTAAAGAAAAGAGCGGGGAATTGCAAGTATAGACCTTTGATTGTTTTGATAAAACTTTAAAGAAAAGAGCGGGGAATTGCGAGTATAGACCTTTGATTGTTTTGTATATTTAGGATATGATGGCAGCTTGGTGCAAGCAGTAAAATAAATTATATTGATGTCCAAAAACAACCAAAATGTCAACAATCCTGGGGATTAATTATCATGCAAAAATACAATAGATAAGATAAGATAATTTTATTAATGTCCAACGAATGACCACAAAGGTAGGTCAATGGGACTAAAAACTACAATAAGTATGAGTACAATGTGGGAGTGCAAATGGTAGTCCTAGGTAATGCTGAAAATTACATAAGAAAGAAACCTAAAGTACAATGATTCAAAATATAAGTGAGTATGCCCAACTCAAAAGTCTGTAAAAAGAGAGTTGGAGTGAGAGAGAGGTCTGACGATGAGGCTGTCAAGGTCTCACAAATCTGTTGGCTGATGGCGAAGGGGGCGAACTGGGCTCTGTCTCGTTGTTGGAGTCCTAAGGGCCAATCGGGGGGTCTGGCTGTATGATCCTGGGGTGAATGTAGGATCGAGGGATACTCCTACCATCCGAGGTCAAAAGGAAGAAACTTTGTATAGATCTCTGGAAGTTCGTTTGAATCTTGGAGGTGGTCTGACGGAAGGGAGGTGCCCTGCTCTGTATCTATATGGAGCTAGTCCCCTCTAATTCTCTGAGAGTGTATAGACTGATGTACAGTTCAACACCTCTGAACTGGTCTCAATGATAACAATCTGTCTCCCCGATGGAGTGGCTGAGGAGAGACTCAAGGTCTCACCAATCTACTGTTTAGTCTACTCTAAATCTCTGCTTGCCATTTGTTGCTCCGATCTAATGGATCAGCTAGAACGTATGATGTGATTGTCTTGGTCGTCATAAGGCAGGGCGTGGTGTGCAGTAACTGAGATCTGTGGCTGAGGATCTCGTTGATAGAGAGGGCTAGGCTTCATTGGTCCGGGAATAGGAAGAAAGTAGAGAGTGAACTCCCTAAATCCCTATAGAGGCAATGATAGCATCTTCTGATCTCAGTATATGGGGCACCTAAAGATGAGGTGCATCTCTGTCTCCGACTCTTGTAACAGGTAGTGGAATATGCATCTCTTTAAAAAATATTTTAATAGCTTTTAGAGTATTTAGTTATTGTACATGCTTGAAGGGTTTGGGAAGGATGGATGGATTTTTGAGAGATTAGATTTGGAAACCATAGTTCTGTAGATGTTCATGAAATAATGAGGGGATTGAATGGAACTGTTAATGCAAGATTTGTACTTGGGGGCAAAACTCACCACAAGATCCCCAAATCTCGCATAACTATGGTAGAAACTATTATTGCCACCTAAGTAGAATCTTCCCTTGTTTTAGTGATGGAGGAGGTCCACCACAAGGGAGGATTCCCTAGTGACCTCAAGGGACCCAATAGCAAGTTTAGTAGCCAAGCTTATCACCCCCTATTTTGATCATTGGTTAGTTGGTCTAGGTCTAGGAAGGAGAGAGAGTTTGTAATATAGTTTGTTGCACCTGCTCGGAACAAGAGCACTTCGCAGCATATATATAACAACTTCCAAGCTAAAGTATGCAACAATGATCTCTTAAGACAATATACAAGTCAAATTTGCAGCAGTAAACAGTCGCATAACAGCAGTAAATGATTTGTAACAGCAGCAATAATTAGTGCTCATAAATGTAACAATTTAACATGAAAAGTAAGCATTCATCAAGCACAAAGTTATCCAATTGCTAGAAGAAATTTCTGAACAAGTTAGGCCACCTTTAGATGAGTGTATGCAACAATTTAATGTGGTTTTAGATGGCTGTAGCAAACTTTTATAACAACAATTAATATTGTGAGTTTGCTAGGGTTAGAGTTAGTAAAGTTAGTAGAACACGTGAGAGATTTGAAAAAAGGGTTTTATCAATTACTTCCACCACAAGAGTCACTTTTAGATTAGTGCCTTTATCATTCTAGGGTGATGGAGTCTCAAATGCATCCAATCTTGAAGGTTGATCTAGTTGAAACCAAGAGGTAGAGTCTAAACCCTAAGGTGCAAGCACATTTGGGCGTTAGTCTTTAGACTTTTAGGAGGACGTCCAGGGTGCAAGCACTTTTGGGCCCTAGATATCATTACTCCTTTCTTGTAGCTTCACTTAGGTCAAAGATCAATTGTCTACGGCTAAAATCCTAAAGTGCTAGCACTCTAGGGCTTTAGGGTTCTAACCCTAGCAAGGACAATACACAAAATTTGGACAAGTAAAACTTTGTGAGAGGAAGAAGCACTTATGTTTCTCTCTTAGGGTTTCAATAAACAAGAATTCTTGCAACAAAATAGTAATTTCACCATTTACGTCAACAATATACCATAGAATTGCGGGAAATTACTTACTTTATCCAAGAAGACAAGAGCACAAAACCCTAATTGCAGAAATATTCATCCAAAAACAGCATATCACCCACAAGAGACCATTTCCAAGCATAGCGCATGAGAGAGAGACCAAGAAAGCTGAAATAGCGAATAAGTAGAAGTGTTTCCCCACAAATGGTGAGAAATGATTGATGATCCAAATGAAAATAAGCACTAGCCTTTATATATGAGCCTAGGCTAGCGCTTTGCCCACATAACATAACATAACAATGATTCAAGTGGGGACTGTCAGGAAATGTAGGACACTTCCACACTAATCCTAGCAGAAGAGAAGAAGAATTTAATCAAGAATGCAAATGAAACAAGCAATCACACAATACACCGAGATTTTACCTTGGAAACCCTTAATCAAGAAAATTAACATTCCTTTGGGTGTTCTGCTCTCTTGTTGTCTTATTCGTTCAGAATAAAAGGTTACATGTCTAACCTTGGTCCACACCTAAGACACAATCGACATCATACCCTCTTGCATAGGAAAGAACAACCCTGTAGCCAATTCGGTTTACATATGCATGACTGACAACCTACGATTTATCATGCATTAACATTACAACATTAACATTCTTGCATTAGCCTTTACAGCCTTACAACATGCCTCCCTATAGGCTTTACAACAAGCAAAACCCTAAAGATTGGTGCCCAAAAAACAGTTACAGATCTATGCATATCATTGGCTACAAATCACGCAAATCCCAGGATTTTGTTATAGTTGACTCCAAGTCGAGTTTACGAGTCGACTACCAGTCGACCTTCATTTGGTCTCTAGTTGATCGTCTCACACCCACACTTCGACCTCTTGTTGGTTGACTTGCCGTCGATATCTTCGACTTCGACTTTACTCGATCCTCTTTCTCAACCTTCGACTTGCTGTTGATCTACCTCGACTCAACCATCAGTCGATTCACCTCGACTAGACTTTCACTGCAAAGAATATAACAAACCCAACATTTTCCCACTTGTTTTCTTCTTTGCTGAAACAAGAGTTTCTTGAACTTTCTCTCATAGACCCAGGGCAACAATGCCCATTGCCTCTCTGCACCAAGAGAACTTCATAACACTCACAGACTTGGTCAACGAGTCTGCTATATTTTCCAACGGTCTACTTTCTCCAGTAGCACCTTGTTACTTTCCACCATGTCTCTTACGAAATGGTATTGTACATCAATGTGCTTAGTCTTTGAATGATAAGCAGGGTTCTTTGCCAGAAATATTGCGCTTTAACTGTCGCAACTTACCTTCATAGCTCTCTGCTTAAACCCGATTCTTGAACACAACCTTTGAAGCCATACCGCTTCTTTGCTTCCATGAGTGGCCGTCATGTATTCAACTTCTGTTATCGACAAGGCTATGCCTGCATGTCGCTTACTCATCAAGCTTATTGCTCCATCGAACATCTTGAAGACATATCCACTAGTCGACCTCCGTCGATCCAGATCTCTAGTCCAGTCGAAATCGACAAAGCCATGTATATCTAGTTTACCACTGTCCCCTCCAGGTCTTCCTTGATAGCATATAGCATAGTCTTTTGTGCCACACAAATACCTAGATACTCTCTTGACAACCGTCCAGTGCTCCTTTCCAGATGTCAACATGTACCTGCTCAACACTCCCACTGCATGGGCAATGTCTGGTCGAGTGCAGACCATCGCATACATTAGACTACTAAAAACACTTGCATAGGGAACACGTGCCATGTCCTCTATTTCTTCTTGTGTCTTTGGACACTGTTCAACAGTAAGCCTTGCTCCCACAGGAATTAGCACCTTCACCGGTTTGCAACCCTGCATGTTGAATCGTTTCAGAACTGTTTCAATATACTTTGTCTGATTCAACCAAATCTTTCTAGGGGCTTGATCTCTCTTAATCTCCATTCCCAGAATGAAGTTAGTTGCACCGATATCCTTCATGTCGAACTTGGAGGATAGCTGCTTCTTCACCTCCTTTATTGTGTCCATGCTGTTTCCAATTAGCAACATGTCATCGACATACAAAGCTACATATACGAAACACCCACCTTCTTCCTTGGAATATATGCAGTGATCAACTTTGCTTCTCACAAATCCCAAACTAAGGATATATGTATCAAAGTTCTGGTACCACATCCTTGGAGATTGCTTTAGACCATAAAGGGATCTTTTGAGTTTGCACACCAACTCTTGTGTGCCCTTTACTACAAATCCTTCAGGCTATTTCATGTAGATTTCTTCTTCCAGGTCCCCATGTAGTAACATTGTCTTCCCATCCATCCTTTCTATCTCCAAATCGAATGCTGCAGCGAGAGACTTTAGTATTCTAATGGAAGTTAGATTTGCAACAGGGGACAAAATCTCACCAAAGTCGACTCCCTCGACTTGGGAATATCCTTTCGCTACCAGTCGAGCTTTGAACTTCTCGACTTGTCTTGCGACATTCATCTTCTTCTTGAACACCCACTTGCTACCGACAAGCTTTCTTCCACTAGGTAACTTGACTAAATCCTATGTCTCATTCTTGTACAAGGATTCCATCTCTTCGATCATGGCGTCCTTCTAGAGTTTACCCTCTACCGAGTCGACTGCCTCATCGATCGACTTGGGCTCATCATCGAGGGCAGTTAGCATGAATGCAGAATGAAAGTCAGGCAGACTATACCTTACAATTGGTTTTCTTATTCTTTCTGACCTCCTTACCACCAGAGTCTGTTGTTCCACCTCTTCCTCAGATTCAATCGACTCATCTGAATCATCTTCTTCATTCCTCAGTTCAAACCACACCATATTAGGATTATTCTCGGTTTGAACAACTTCTTCGGGCTCGGATTTACCTCCGACTTCTCTGAAAACCACATCTCAACTGTACACTGTTCTCCTTGATGCGGGATCCCATATCTTATATCCTTTGATCCCTTCTTTGTAACCAACGAAAATACATTTGACTGCCTTCTTGTCCAACTTGCTCCTCTTTTCCTTGGGAACATGCACAAATGCATCACAACCAAATACTTTGAGATGTGCCACTGATGACTTCCTACCAGACCATACCTCATTTGGAGTTGTGTCGACTAGCGCCGACAAAGGAGACATATTCACCAGATATCTTGCAATCTTGATTGCCTCCGCCCATAATTCTTGTGCGAGCCGAACACCACTGAGCATGCTCCTTGCCTTATCCATCAACGTTCTGTTCATTCTCTCTGCAACTCCATTTTGCTGTGGGGTATATGGTGTGGTATTTTGGCGTGCTATGCCACACTGCTTACAAAACTGTTCAAATTCCTTTCTACAGAATTTACCACCATTGTCAGTCCTCAACATTTTAATCCTCTTCTCTGTCTGGTTTTCCACAAGAGCTTTAAACTCCTTAAATCTCTCGAAAACCTTTGATTTTTTCCTCAGGAAATATATCCATGTCTTCCTGGAAAAATCATCTATGAAGGAGACATAAAATAGGGATCCACCAAGTGAAGGCACTGTAACCGGGCCAAACAAATCATTATGGCGCAGTTCTAGAATCCCATTTTCCCTTGTCGCTCCAGATGGAAACCTCACCCGACTTTGTTTCCCATATATGCAATGTTCACAAAAGTCGACTTCTAAACCACATTCAGGAAAACCTTCGACCATACCTTTTCTTTGCATAACTCAAAGTCTTTTTTCTCCAATGTGTCCCATTCTCTCATGCCATAACCTGGTCGAGTCGATTTCATTATGTCTTGTCGAGTCGGTTTGAACCGACTTGGCTTGAGTCGAGTCGAGTTGTATCGACATAGAGTTGAGTCGATTTCAGGGGAAACAACGCTGTTGCATCCAGTCAAGTCGACATTCCCTAACAGCTTATACAGAGTACCAATCCGAACTCCCTTCGTTAAGACCATCGCACCTTTGACCATCTTGCACGAATCCTTCTGAAACAGAGTATGCACACCTGCATCACTCATCTTACTGACATATATCAGATTTCTTGCCAAACCCAGAATGTGTAGCACACCTAGAAGGGTTCTTTTCCTTCCGTCTTGCAGTGTCAGTCGGACTCTTCCTTGTCCGACAATTCTGATTGTCGAGTCGTCCCCTAAGAACACATCACCCCCATCATATTGTTCATATTCACAAAACCATTATTTATGTGGTGTCATATGATAAGATGATCTTGAGTTGATCAACTAGACATCTTGATCCAACTATGTACTGGTTGATGCCAGATACACATCACCTCCCTTTTCCGAGGTCATCTTTCTCTCAGTTGACTGCTTCTCGTTGGATCCAACATTGCCCTTTGTTGCCTCGACTTACAGTCCTTTTTATAATGCCCAACTTTACCGCATTTCCAACATCTTCTCGTCGACTGAGCTGGGGATTTAGATCTACCCTTTGACTTGAACTTTCTACCGGAGAATCTTCCTTTATCTCTGTCTACCAATCGATCTCTCACTACCAAAGCATTTTTGGTCGATCCTTCCATGTTCTTTCTTCTCATTTCCTCCGACAACAGAGAAGAAACCACATCCTCTAGCGCTAGTGTGGTTGTATTGCTCCCAATAGCCGCGACTAAGCTATCCGAGGACTCTGGCAAAGAACATAATAGGATGATACAGTTCTCCTCATTAGTGATCTTTATATTCAGTGACGATAACTGGGTTAACATTGTATTAAACACATTTAAATGCTCAGTCACCGAACTGCCATTGCTCATCCTCAGAAGATACAATTTCTTTCTGAGAAACAACTTATTTACCAGAGATTTCGACTGATATAAGCTTCCCAGCTTGGCCCACAGTTTCTTGGCCAAATCTTCACCCGAGACATTCAACATCACCGAATTTGCAAGACAAAGCCAAATTGTACTTGCTTTTCTTTCGTGTTTCTCCCATTCTTTCGTCGACATGCCTGTTGGTTGGGTACCTAGACAGACCGCTGTCCATTGTTCTCGATCTACAAGAAGATCTTCCATTTTAACCTTCCAAAGCTCAAAATTCTGGCCATTGAATCTTTCTATCTCTATTCTGGAACTGCTTGCCATTCTTTACCGCGATCTTTAACACAATTTATGACTATGACTCTTATTGTACCTAGGGTTTAGTTCTCAGATTCAAGATTTGCAGATCAAGAGCTGATATACTCGCCAAAGCATTACATCGTTTTGATAACTCACTTGTCAGGTAGACCCAAGCTCTGATACCACATGTCAGGAAATGTAGGACACTTCCACACTAATCCTAGCAGAAGAGAAGAAGAATTTAATCAAGAACGCAAATGAAAGAAGCAATCATACAGTACACCGAGATTTTACCCTGGAAACCCTTAACCGGGAAAACCAACATTCCTTTGAGCATTCTGCTCTCTTGTTGTCTAATTCATTCAGAATAAAAGGTTACATGTCTAATCTTTGTCAACACCTAAGACACAATCGACATAGTACCCTCTTGCACAGGCAAGAACAACCCTGTAGCCAATTTGGCTTACATATGCATTACCAATAACCTATGATTTACCATGCATTAACATTCTCGCATTAGCCTTTATGGCCTTACAACACACCTCTTTATAGGCTTTACAACAGGCAAAACCCTAAAGATTGGCGCCCAAAAAATGGCTATAGATCCATGCATATCATTGTCTACAAATCCCACAAATCTTGGGATTCTGTTACAGTCGACTTTGAGTCAGGTTTACGAGTTGACTACTAGTCGGCCTTCATTCAGTCTCTAGTCGGTCGTCTCATGCCCGCACTTCGACCTCTTGTCAGTTGACTTGCCATCGATATCTTCGAATTCGACTTTACCCGGTCGACTTCCTCGACCTTCGACTTGCTGTCGATCTACCTTGACTCGACCATCAGTCGATTCACCTCGACTAGACTTTCACTGCAAAGAATATAACAAACCCCACAGGGATGACCCCTCATTTAACCTTTTACACATGCTAAAATGAAAAAATATTTCATAAATGAGCCACATGTGTGAGACGTCAAACCCTCTTAAGCAAGGAGGCCTCCAAAAGCCATGTGGCACCAATCAAGCATGAAGTGGAAGCAAGTGATGTCTCTCCTCACCCAAGGTCATGCCAATCATCACTAGTATGCCAAGCATCCACCAAATCCTAGCTCCATCAAACCCTAGAAGATGACGTAATCATCAAAATAGGGCCAACGTCCAGGATCTAAGTGCTGCGTCCAGGCTAGAGGGAGCTGCATCTCGTCTCTACAAGGTCTTTGGCTGTCTGCTACTTCAACATCCCTAATCCAGTGGGTAAATAAGCTCTGGGGTACTCTGCCCAGCCTATGGGCTTCCAACCCATCTGTGTGCCATCATGACTGAATTTGCCCATAACAAGCCCAACTGTCCATCGTCCAAGGTTCCAAGGATGTGAGAGTTGATGTTTGAGGGTGACGAGTCACTCGATGATCCACTGCTCTTCATCACATGTGCCAAGGTTCTGCAATAAAGTCACAACATCCTGGGTACAAGTCTAGGACATGTCTCAAAGAACCTTGTCAGGGCCATCCAAGACAAAACAAAGTATAAGACAAGGTTAGCCAAGGTTTATAAGAAACAATAGTCCTTAAAGCATGCAAAGTAAGTTGTAACTTAAGATATAAGCCATTTAAACAATTCACCTCTGTATCCCCTTCAAGCATCACACAAGTGCAGGACCCCATGTTAGTTGGAAAGTTTAAGTATGGGAGGGCCTTCATCCAACCCTATTAGGTGTTCTAACCTAGATAGGAAATAAAAAGACCCAGGTAGAGGGATAGGTGCCGAGGGAAGCAGGAAAAACGTAACCGTTTAAGAGTAAGTGTAATAGCGATATGGTTTTAGGGCTTACTTCATGGATTATGGTGTCATTGAATCCATTTCTATGAGTGGATTTGTAGAGGAAGCGCTTGCTGGCTTGAGATACGCTTTCCTCGGTACTTTTTGCATTCCGAACCCCTTATTTTTCCTTTGATACCCAATTTATCATTTGCAGGTCCCCTTTATAAGGTTTCAAGCTTCATTCCTTTATTTTCACTGGGCTATTGTCCTTTATAATTTGGTGCATTCATTCACATTCAGACAAGGGCGATTACCATTAGAGGGGGTAGAGCTCAAGTTGGCCTGAGGCTTTTATGGTGGCCTTTATCATTTAGCAATAACATTCATGTATAGAGTAGCTGCATCAACCTTTGGGCCTTCAACCCCTTCTTCTCATGAGAGAATGGACCATGACCCATTAC
>ML800575.1:219852-242947 GCA_009831015.1 Picea engelmannii
TAACTGCTAGCTGCAGCAGCTGCAACGGGATCTCTTCTCCAAACCTGCGCATAAACTGGGCAACTGCAGTGTGCACAAGTGCTGCTCTGCAATTCCGAGACTGCCTGCTAGAATGAGAATTGGCCTCCTGTATTTATATTAATTCTGGCTAACTGCCTGGGTCGACTTCTCATTCTGGGTATCTGTCTGTTCAGTATATATTATTATTTCTGGCCGACTTCTTGTCTTGGAGGCTAATAACCTAATATAAATTATCTTCTTGAGCCGACAAGTCTTCTAGGGTTATTAGCCAACTCATTAGGGTTTCTTCTTGCTTCCCGGAGTATTCTATCCTCGTTAGGTTTACACGTGGAGGTAAATACCTCCCGTAGCTACCATAATATCAACACTTATGACCTCCTTAGCACATGAGGGAAGGACATTACACTTTGTACCTTGTACTTTTGTCTAATTTCACTTTGACTTTGTCTAAAGTGGAATTTAGTCATTTTGGCCTAAAAGTGACTATTAATTCACAAAGGGGTGAATTAGAGACATAAGGTTGACTTAGGAAACTTAACCCAAAGTGGGTTTGTGATTTAGATATTCATGGGGAGATCTCAACTATCGATTAGATGGGAGATGAGATGATCTCCATCGTTGGATCTCTAGGTTTCCTTTTGGATGTCAAAGAGGGGCGCAAAGGGTGAAGGAGGGTGCATTCTTCACTTGTTCATTTGCTTGTTGAGAGAGGAGCTCTTGGAGGATGGAGATGAGGTTAGTTTTGTGAGGAGACTTGAGCTAGGGTGCTTGCTTTCATGGAGGGAGGCTTGCATCATATGCCATAGTTTATTTATTGGAGAGGTTCTACTTCTGAGGAGGGCACATTGCTAGATTGGGGTGCATCAGCTGTAGAGAGACTTCTAGCCATCAGATTGCAGTGAGATCAGTTGCAGAGGATAGCCATTCAACAGAGCTTCATTGTTGTGGAGGGGTTTCCAGATTTGAGCTCACAGTTGGCAGTTGGAGCAGATTCAGTGGTTCTATCAGTTTGTATGAGGGGCGCACCATTCTGGGGCACATCTGGTGATTTTGAGCTTGCATATCAGCTCAGTTGGAGTTGTTATTGTATCAAGTTCTTTCATATATTGTACTTACTGTATTCCACCTTTTGCTTTCTTCATATATACATACATATTCCAAATTGGTTTTCCCCAGGGGGGTTATATCCAGGGTCATGTTGACCAAAAATACCCGTGTCTACAAATGCATGTATTAGTCTCTTAGATCTGTTTCATTTTCAGCAGTAAACAATGTTTAGGTGTGTTATGTTTATTTTGAGATGCATGTATTAATTTTTGGTGACAAAAACGATATGCTAGAGCACCCAAAATTGAGAACATAATCGTAACAAATCAGCAAGAAACCTTTGGACTGTTTGCTGTTATGAAACAACAGAAAATACATTACCTGACAGTTGAAGCTTAGAGTCTTTCTTTGGTCAAAGACAGACCAAGAAGGCAAGCTGATAGGGCCTGGATTTTTCACATGCCCAACAAATTAAGCATAATACTTTGCATAAAAGAAGGACTAACATACCTCATGGTGACGATGGCTTACCATCTCCGATACACTGGGTTGCTTGGATGTGATGAGCTTTGTTTGACTTGTAGATGTAAAGGTGAATGAGGGGGCTTGGTGGGCTGCCATTTGTGGACATGCTGATCATCATCATGGTCGGGATCATGTTCTACATTGTGGGCCTCGAGACATGATCTCCTCTAGTTAACCCTAAGCATGGGGGGGTAACATCTGGCTCCAACACAGGGACATGTGCTCACCGTAGAGCGCATGAGAACCTCAACATCTCTGGTCGTACAAGACCTACAATCGTGCACCCACTTCAAACAACAAAACCCTTTAAAAGTATTGGCTGGTGGATGTGATCCATCAGAGTTAGTGATAAATCCAAAACCATGCTGTAAAGATTTTTCTTTTCTAAGCTACAAAATGATAAAGCAATGATATTCAATGATTAAGTGCAATTTCCTAACATGTATTCATTATATATAAGTGAGAATGCAATATATACAAGAAGATGCAAGCCTATACTAGCATGAATGCATGATGCAACATATATGCAAATGCAATGCAGGATGCAAATACCCTACCTACACTAATCTATGTTAGTTTCAGGAAGTCAAGTCTCTTCCCCATGATGGGGCTTGAGAAGGGATCCACTAATGGGTAGTGGACGTCTTCTTCCTTGCAACATGGATAAGTAGTAGGAATCATTGACAGACTTCTCTTCAATTTTGTAGGGGCCAAGCCAAAATTTTCCAAACTCCTTTCATGTATTAGGATAGCCCTTCGTTGTATCCTATTCTAAGACTACTTCTCCTTGTTTGTAATCCCCTCCTTTGAGATTGACTGTTTGTTGAATTACCCTGGTTTATTGCTTCGAGGGAGGGGGTGTGATTCTGTTGTAAGAATATCTTCTTGGCTTGGTCTAATCAACAACTCTTCATCACCCTTCTTCAATATTGTGACGGATCCAACTACTTTGCTTTTGTACTTGTCTAGTTGTTGTTGATAATCCTCCCTTTTAGGCCACACTATATCATCAAAATCCTCTTCTTGAGCGAAAGGGAGGTCATTTAGGAAAGAGTCCAGAGGAGATTCCTTGAACTTCTGAAGGAGTTTCTCCAAGGGATCCTCAATTTCAGGGTCAAGGTCAATCTTTTCAATGTGATCCCTTGCCATTGGTAGGTTGGATAGATGAGCATAGGTTTCATCATCCATGGGTATAGTAACATAAGTGAAATCCATCTATAAAGTATCACCCAACATTGCAACAAATTTTCTAGACAAGAGCATTCCCCAAACCTCTGGGACATATATGACCATAGTGTGCATCAAGAAAACTATCTTAGAATATCGATCAAGGCGAATCTTCAAATTTTCTATCACACTATATGTGGGAATAGCCTTGGATTTAATCCCATAAACATTTCGATAAGGCCTTGTGACTTCCAAACTTAGTTGTGTGATTACTTTCAAGGCCCTAACATTTGCACTCGCCTAAGTCAAGCATATAGTTCTTCAAACACTTATTGTTCATTTGCAAGGAAATGTAGAAAGGTGAGTGCTCATCGTAGTGTGGTTTGAAATGATTAGCTTGCAACATCATAGGAGGGTCTACAAGTTTCCCATGTACTCTAAAGAATTTCTCAACTTTGCTTCTCATCAAAGGGATCTTAATGATTTCTGTTAGAGGTACGGGCACGTTTATCTTTGCTACGATACTATTTATGTCAATGTTCAAGTCTATGTCATTAGTCTTTGGCAAAGTGGAACTAGGAGGGACATTGTCTGTAGGTGGTGGAGGAAGGCATGTTCTAGCGAATCTAGGGCCACTTGGAGGAGCTTGAGGTGCATTTATTTGTCTAGTGTACACTTGTGATTCTCTCTTCCTAATCTTCTCCCTTGATTCCTCATTCGTTTTGTGTATAATCTCCATCCTAGCCCTCCTGGCTGCTTCTCTCTTGCCCTCCTCAAGTTGTTCTGGTGTGATATTGAGACACTCTTGGGGAGATATGGAAAAGATAGAGTTTATGGTATCAAAGACATTCATATGATCAGGTTCCCCATTATTCCTTGGGCATTCTTCCCAATGTGAATCCCCACAAGGTAGACACCTAGGAGTCTCTTTTGGCTTATAACATTTGAAGGATCTAGAGTGTTGGGAACCCTTTGTTCATTTGGGGCCCTTGGTTTCCATTGCGTTTCCATGCTTGGTTTGATCTTTGAGGTTGGCCGCTAAAAGGAGGCTTGGTGGCTTGCTGTTGTGCCCTCTCCAAATTAGTGATCTTGTTCATCATAAGGGTATGATTTTTGGTAAGGTCATTTATTGCTTCTTCAATCCTTTGTTCCCATGAAGCGCTAATATCTTGAGTGGGTTCAATATTGTGTAATATTTTTGGTTTGGTGTCGGCCTTGGCTCTTGGGGCATAGAAAGGTTCTACCTTATAGGATGAAAGATTAGCCTTGATTTTTGTAGCCACTTCTTGGGCCTCGTCAAGGGTCTTTGGAGCCTTGTCCCTGAGCATGAACCCAAAATGTTCTGGGAAGGCCTTAATGTAGAGGAAAAGCAAATGATCTATTCCGGGGCGAAGGTTGTTAGGTATTTGTTGGAGCAAGTTTTCAAACATGACATGAAATTCTTTAATGGTTTCATTCTCTATCTTTTTAATTTCATTAAGTCGCAACAACAACAAGTTGGAATCTTCATTAACACCCCATCTTTCTAGAAAGGTCTCTTCAAATTGGTCCCAAGTCTTATTACTTTTGCTAGGGAGACTATTGTATCACCTCCTAGTGTCATCAATGAAAGTGGATAAGAAGAGTTTCATCACCACATCTTCAGAATCATCACTCACAGGATTAAGTTGGAAAAAGGCCCAGAAGTTATCCAAATGCTCTTCGACAGTAGTCACATCATTAACGGAAAAGTTGGGCAACCACTTTTTAAACTGTGGATGCATCTGTTTAGGGTATCTTGGGATAACATACATGCCTAAAGGCTTAACGATATTGGATACCCATTACAGGTGAGTTGTGAGGAACGCTTCTCTTATAGGTCTTAGGAGGGTGTAATGTTCCCAAGCCAAGATCCCAAGAACATTGCGTTTTCCATGAATTTTTAACTGTTTTTCTGGTTGTGGCATTTCGTCAAACACTTTGCGATTTGGTCTTTTAGGTTGCACTAGGGTTTATACTGATGATTGTTATGTGTGTTTGCAACAATAATCAAATAAATGTAGCAATGGAACATACCTCAACAAGATGCAAGATCAACAACAGATGGAATAACCAAAAATACCTCAGATCTGATATTATTCATAATAGAAGAAGACCCYGATACAATGGATTTGCAGATCTGGTACAATATAGCTAAGAGCTARTAGAAAAATGAAGATGATCCCTAAGCAAGATCAAGAAGAGAAGCTACAAGCCTCCAAAGGCCACATGACTRCAATAGATGAATAACAAACTGAGATCCCTGCCCTTTGAAGTGCTAAACCCCAAACTGGATAAGCTGYGCCCTATTGGAAAGCTGAGTACACCCAACAATTCGGCCTAGCTGCTAGAGGCCTCCAAACACCCTGAAAATGGCTGGAAGTGTAGATTGGGCCAAGGCTAGCCCACTGGTGAAGTCTCAGGCCAAACGGTGAAGATATGATCCTCCAAATAAACAATCATCTATTTGGATGACTAAAACCCCAATAATTCGGCCTCCAAGGAATAAGCTGCCAAATCCCCTGAAAAGGGTGCCAAAATGTAGATCGGCCCACTGGAAACCCTCTAGTAAGTCTTGAGATGAATGATGAAGATCTAACCAACCAAATGACTAGATCCTCAATCTGTGGTGCGCCCTCCTCTCTCTGAACCAGTGCTGAGCTCCAATAAATAATACGGTAGAGAAATCTCCTCCGGGAAGGGATAGAAAGGGCGCCCTAGGCTGTACAAAGAATACCCAGAAGTCTGTTTGCTCCAAATCCTCCTTCTATGCATGGAACAAACCCCTCTTCTCAAGATGGTGTGCCCTCTTGCTGAAAACCCTCCTGAAGCTGTGCCCTAGCTCTCTCTGAACCTGTGGCCGATGTAGAACCCCTCTGAAGCTGAGTAGATCTGATGTAGAATGGTGAGGGAGGAATCTTTCACCTCCATGACCAAGCTTGGACTAGGTTGGGTGGGATCTTTCTGTTAAAGTTTCTTGCTTAATTTGTTATTATTAATCTTCGTTATAACAACAACATAATAAGGATCTTACTGAAAGAAACACAATCACAGAGTACACAAACATTTATCCTGGGAAACCCTCAAGGGGAAGAAAACCCAACAAAACTTCTTTAATATAGATTCAATAACCAAGTATAGTGTCTCTCACAAGAGAGATCTCACCAAATAGAAGATCCACCAGAAACCCTAACTAGGACAGAGTAGCGCACCACTTAGACCAAGATAGTCCTTCACTAAGATAACCTTCTCCTTTACTGAGATACTCTTCCTTGTAGCTGCGTCACTTCTCCTTGTAGCTGCGTCACTTTCCGACTTGCGCACTGGATAGAGAGAGCTTGATGAGTGTGTGTACAGATGAGATGCTAGGCCTCTTATAAATACAAGTTGTGCCCCCCCAATAATTATGTCAGGGCCGACCTGTCCACTTTACGTTTTTAATTTATATTTGTCTTGTCTAGGCACAACAGGGCCGACTTGTCAATATATATATATATATATATATTTTATCTTTTGCTTTATCAACAAAAGGGGATAAGAATATTCTTTGCAGTTACACAATATTTTAACACTTTCACCACCGAGCTAATCTCTAGGGTTTGTTAAGTCAAAACCCTCAAAACCCCCAAAGCATGGGCTTACTAGCAAGAAGCCAGATATCAAAATGATAAAACAACATGAATCAGAGAAAAGAGGCCCTTGTCTCTCTTTTATCCTCTCTGCTCACCTTGTCTCTCCAAAGTGACTTTTACTTTATTTAATTATTAATTAATTAATTAATTAAATCACTTTAATTAATTAATTAACCGTTTTACCTTTGAAAAGTACCTTATCTCTCCTTGTGGCTTCCCTGGCCACTAAAAGTCACTTCTCATTAATTAATTAATTAACCGTTTTACCTTTGAAAAGTATCTTATCTCTCCTTGTGGCTTCCCTGGCCACTAAAAGTCACTTCTCATTATCCTATCCTGTAGTGTTGTTCCTCCCGATTCCAATGAGCTATTACACTAAGAGGTTCCTCCAAGATGCCCAATATGACTTCCTTAGTGAATTTAATTAATCTATAGCCCAAAATAACTCAAAATCATGGAAATCGTCGGAATGCAACGAAACCAAAGCCAAGTTGTGCAGAATGGATCATGATGATGAAATAAGATGAGCGATGCAAGCCAGACCCCAAAATACCCCTCAATAGCCCCTGTACTCGCTATGACCTCAATCTGGCTACTCTGGTCATCATAACACTCTGTAATACAATGATGTCCCGAAGTGGGGACATTACAGAGGGTTAGTGTACCTCCCTGTGCTTTGTGTAGTTGCCAATGTTGATGTTTTGTAGCATCAGGGAGGTATTTTCACTTTGGCCTTGGTGTCGGGCACGTGGGAATATTTGTTGGCACTCACATTGCATTTTTACTTTGTAAAAACCCCTTATATATAGAGTTGGGGCTTGGAATTATTGTTGTTGTGACTTTGCACCCACTTTGAGAAATAAACAATTCTAATTTAATGTTGAGTTCAGTGGAGGGATTCTAAACTCACCTTTAGACTCTTATAAAAGGAGAGACAATGTGAGGAGGCACCACACATCTTATCTTGTCATCATGTGTTTGGTATGAGTGAGTGAGCACTCTTGCCAAGGAGATTGAGGAGGCAATTTTAGCAAGGAGGATCTTCACTTTAGCAAATCTGGTCTAGGGTTTTTGGTCTTTTTTTCTCATTTTTCAGCCAAGGAGCTGCATGTGAGAGAGAGAGGAGGAGAGGCTACACACGTCCCCCTTCTTGAGATGCTCAATGATGCTATGTGATTGACACTTGGAGAGCATCCAAGATGGGTAACTCTTGGCTCCCAAGTATAAATAAGAGGCTCCCCTCGCTCATTTAAAAGATGATCTATTCTCTTGCAAGGTTACTCTACCCAAATTCCTCTTCTCCTCTCCATTCTCTCCCACTCTTCTTTCTCTCTCTTTCTTTTCTCAAGCTTGGGCAAGTATTTGTCCTAGCTTGCTTTCTAAATAAGAAATCATTGGAGGAAATATTGGCATTGRGAGTCTTCTTGGTGTCTTGGATCTACTTTGGAGGTAACTTGTATTTGGTTTTGTTGAGTTTTGCTTATAGATCTAGTGTAGGGTGTCCAAGCAAAGTATTTTGCTTGGATAGATCTATTGTAGTATTGCCATAGATCTTATGTGTAGTAGTTTCCTAGTTTTAGCAAAGTATTTTGTTAATATCATTGGATTTACTCACCCCCTTTGCTTGTCTTGTAGCTTAGTCTCTCATATTTACATGTTACTAAGGGTTTAGAAAGAATAATTTCAGATCTAGAAATTATTTTTTTATCCACTTATTTTCTTCATAAAAATTTCTGTTCTTATCTATCTATGTCCTCTAACACTTTGGGTAAATTATATGCTCTTGAATAACTCTCTTTCAACACATTATATGCCGTCCTAAAGGTTAAAAATTTCTAGTTTTCACTAACATAATTTTTTTGAAGAATTTTGGTGTTTTTGTAGCATTTCCAACAAGCATTAGCTTGCTCATTTTCTGTAGGTTTGCACAAAAAACGTGGGTGAACAGCCCATTTGGGGCCATATAAAGTCAAGCAAACTCCTCCTAAGTTGGGGTAACAAATACCCACTTCTCTCTCTCTCTCTCTCATTCTCATTGAAATCAGGCCCAAGGGAGTCCCAAGGGCTTGCTTTTCTCAAGCAAGTTTAATTTTTATTGTTTGCCTACACCTAGGAAAGAGTTTGACAAAACCAACCATCCTATATCGTAAGGCTAGGTAGTTAGTTGTGTTTTATTGCTTCTAGTGCTTGTGTATAGTTATCTTTAGATCTTAGAGGCTATTTTCTTTTCATTTCTTAAGCTGTGGAGGTATAGTAACTTACTTGTGTTTTTCAAGCATTTCATTTATTTCCAAGTGCTTATTTTGCTTTCACGTTTTAATCACTTAATCTCTTTCAAGCTGAAGCAATTTATTTCATTTTACTTGCAAACATTTAACTCAACTTAATTCAACATAATCTTTAAAGCTCAATTTACCTTAATAATTCTTAAGGCTTCAACTTATCTAGTTAATTAGAACACTTTTTACTGTCTCAACTTTGCCATCAAAAAAGGAACCTAAGGAAAAAGAAGGGGGTGCTAGATCAGGGATGGTCTCACGGCACTAGGTGTCCCTCTTGTGGAGTACTTTTGTTCCCGGATTGACCTGTGGAGCTAGAGTGTGGCCTTGTTTGCCTCACTTCTTGAGCACTTAACAGTCTTTTTGGTATAAGCGGGGAGAGTTCTAGGGAAGTCACATAGTTTTAGGATTCACATCTTAACTTAATCAACTTAAGCATACTAAAACTTAATCCACCATAACTTGGCATAATTTCTCAATCTTTTGATGGTTTAATGCTCTTTAACTTTGCAAGCATTTCATTTAAGTTATTTTACATACAATTTTATTGAGCTCTTGTGGATGATTAACTAGTTCCCCTTTGTGGATGATTAACTAGTTTCCCTTGAAGTTGCGCATCCTTTGGAGGCACTTCTTGTTTGGGCTTGTAATTGTGTGTTGATGCCATTGAGACCACCCCTTGAAGTTGCACATCTTGTAGAGGCACTTTATTGCTTGGGTGTGTAGGCTTGTTGTGTTGTGGTGATCCTCTCTTGAATGCTCTTCTCTTTCCCTGCACAAATAAGTCAAGTTAGTTTAGTTAATGCTTGCCTATTTCATCTTGTTAATAGTTGTTGTACCTTTAGTATTCTTTATATTCATTTGTGTAGATAGTTGTTTCATTTACTTGTATAAAATAATTCTTTTGTATCAAGTAGTATAATCTTGTAAAGTTTCTTTTGTAATCTATTTGTAATCCTTTGTAAAGCTTAATCCCTTTAACTTAGTTGACCCCATTACCCAACCTTAGGCACTAGTCTTAGTTGACTTAGGGAAAGGTTTGCTTTTGCATTGAAAGTTTGCATTTGCATTGTTGACTCTCATATAGGCTAGATTCCCCCTAGACCTTTAACCAATTAAAATTAACTCCTAGAACACTTCTTATAACTCACATAGTAACTAGGGTCTGCCCCCCTTGGCTTCCCTAGGAGTAAGCCTAGACGGAAGAAGTTCAAGTCGAGGTGACAGTGGGCTTGAACTTAGACATTGTGTCTCCGAGGACACACTAAGTGGATTGAGACTTAGTCCACATTTGCAAGTGTGTATAAGGACGGCAACAGGATTAGCAATCATTCTTGACATTCCAATAGAACTGCGTTTTGCTAATGTAAAATTCTACAGTAGCTACTTCTATGGCAGGGCATTAATTCAATCAAAGCACCCATGATAATATGTCAATCTTATTAATAAGTTATTTGAATCTACTTTACTTATTTTGGTTGTAATTCAGCTCAGTGTTTGAAGGCCTTCATTTTTTTTGTGGAAAACAGGTTAATTTGCTATTGACAACTTGGATGAAGGACCTTGAAAAGATATTCTATGGTAATGTTGCAGCATATGATGCTGCTATTCTGCCTGAAGCTGCAAAGGATGAACTTTCTCATGTTATTTGGAGGTTAGATAATTTCCCTTGTGATAGATGCAGCTTGATGGCATTCATTCTGGTCCTCACTAGGTTTGCTTGGGTTCTATTAAATAGATGAGATAGATTGTCAGAGGCAGAATCTGTTTTGAGCTATGTAAAACAGAGCTGTGCCTGTTACACTAGGTTCGGAATTGTATCTAATTGTTCTGAGATGATCAAACACTAAAACATGCTGGAAGTGCCTAGGAGAATAGTATCCTCTTTGTTTTACTTTTTGGAGGATCTGATGAATGGCCAGTCAAACTCTCGGACGTGTTTCACTTGTCTGATTTGCAGTATCTGTTAACTTAGCTGGAAAGAATCTTTATCTTGTGTGTTTTACAATCCATTGTTTGCTTTTAAATATTCTTTATCTGTTCTTGAAGGCTTTTTTAATCATGTTACTAAATTAATATGCAAACTGTGCCTAGAAGTTGGATCATGAGATGGCATGTTTTGCAGAAATATGTCTTATTGAAGATGACTGAAGAGGGTTTGATTATTTTGTAATTCTTGAAACATGCATTGAAGAAGTTATTTGTAACATTAGGTCAGTTTTAACTTTTTATGGTTTAAAATGTGGCTTTCATTAAAAGATCTGTGATTTTCTGCTTCCTTGCTCCCACGTAGTGCCCTTAGCTTATCAAGCTGAATGAAGGACCGAGCATGAGTTGTCTGGTCTCAAAACTAGATGCAGTTTGAATGAAATTTGTCATAGTTGAATCAGTGAATCTACGAATGCATAAAATCAAGCCATTTTTTTTGAAAAACAACTTTCTGGTCTGGAGTCAGTGTGCTCCCTTTTGCTGCATAACTGAATTTTCAAAGCCCCACTTGATGTCTTTTACTTAATATTGCCTTTCTAAATACTTTCAAATTATTCCTTTGGGACAACTCAGCTGCTACTCTTCTTAGCTACAGCAGTAACACCTGTTTTATGTATTTTATCATTACATTAACAAAATATCTATCATCAGACTGGAGGCACTTAGCAAACTCAATGATTCATACAGCTAACCAGCTGTAAACAATTGTATTATATGTCAACCATAGGAAAATGACTTACTGAAATTGCATCTTTAATACCTTGAAACAAAAATAGTATTTCATTTATGTGATGTTTCTTTGGAGGTATTTAATTTGAAGAGCATTGTGATAGAGCCGTGTATAATGTATGGCCAGGTTTGTTATATGGATGGCTTGCATTGTATTTATAATTTTGTACAATGTGTCAAATTTGAGCCTTGGCAGAAAAATAATAGTTCTTGACTATTAATTATTTGGTGGGAAACAACCCCTTGATAACATGTGCTTTTCCGTAAATGGATTATGGATCTTTATTATGATGTGAGAAAGCAAACTACTGTAATTCATAATTCTACTGAGGGTATGGTTATTTTCTTTCTTTAGCATAGTGGCCTTGTCTTTAGAAAATAATTTAATAATGGAATGTAAACAATGATTGAATCTTTTGATATATTAGAAGGATATTAGAAGCTAGAATACAGTTTACAATTTGTATTCTTCTTTTTTTGGCCTTTTATCTTGGATGAATTACATCTGAATATTGGTTTACTAGGTTACTTTTTTGTAACGATGGTGAATGATTTTTCTGGCAGAAATGTGTTTTCTGACGAGGATGCCCCAATGCCAAAAGGTTCATCAGCTACTGCAGTCCAGGTCCTGCCCCTTTCCTTGTATACTAATCATTGAAGGATTCGACAGAAAATAATGAATTGTTCAAGTTTGTTTTACTTGCACATTTTTGGGTCAGCCACATGCCAGTATCTTTACTTAGTGAAATCATGCTGGTCAATTTTCTCTTATGTATAGTGGAGTGTTCTAAATATGTGTATGCGAATGCTTAAGTTCTGTCTCATGTATTGTTCATCCATAAAAAACTCTTACAGAGTTTGAAGCATGGAGTATTAGGATTGATGTCAATAACAAGGATACAAGAGACAAATCATAGATTTCTAGCACAAGCAAGTCACTTTATTGGAGGTAGACATTTATGATTATTTACAAACGAATGTGTGATTTTAAGTTAGTCTTAACATGTTGTAACATGTTTATCTTAGTATCGAGACTTGAAAGTTGAAATAGTTTTGGAGCTTCAGTGAAAGGTTTCCAGCTATGTTACCAGGATACGGTTTTGCAAGATTTTTGAAAAGCCAGTCTCTCTGGATATGACAGGATTTTTTTTTTATAATTAAAAAAAATTCAGAGTGATGAATCAAACCATTCAGGAATCACAACATTAAATTTAAAACTACATGATTCCAAAATTTATAAAGAACTCCAATAACTTTGGAATCATAGTAGGGATATTTCAAGATGGACAGTGTCCAAATGAAAGAATGGAATCAGGAGCACAGTGGCCTGATGGAGAAACTAGATTAGTACCATGAATGTCAAATGCATTACTGCCATTAACTAGATAAAGAGCATATTTTAACATAACAGAGGGGTGGGTACTATTGATGTTTGTAGCATCGGACAGTTATTTCCACATTGGTTTTGTGTCTAACATGTGGAAGTCGTCCTTAATACTGCTCATGACTTGGGAGATTCACTTTAATTAAATGATTATTAAAGTGGATGCCTTTTTGTAATTAATGGAGTTTAATTTAATTAAATGCCTAAGTATTTGGGATTAGTGAGTTAAATTATAATAATAATAATAATAATAATAATAATAATAATAATCTATTTTTAAGGTTACAGCCAAGCCAGACACCAAATTGGCATATGAGACCCCCTTGTTTGTGGGACAAGGGACCCCCTCCGCCCAACGATTTGACTGGTAAAGTCTACGGAGGTATACATACCCTACCCCCCTCTGGATTTGAACTTGTAATCTCTTAGGAGGAAACACATCTTCTTAACCATTATACCCACTCAAGCTGTATAAATCCTAGCCATTAGATTATAAAGTAAAGGTGAGATCTAATCTCATCCATTGATTGTTGAATTTTGATGCTTAGCTCATGCACATGTAGTTTATTTCAATTTAGCATGTACTTGAACCATAAACAATGCAGCAATACCATACACAAGTGTTGCAGTAACCAAGATCACAAGAAGAATAACCATGCACAAGAACACAAGAGTTTATCCTGGAAAAACCCTTGTCAACCAAAGGAAAAACCCAACAATCCTTTGCTATATTCTCAAGAGAAGATCCCCCACACCGTAGACCTTAGCACACAACAGGGTGCTTACAAAACCTAGAAACTTGTGCCCAAGAAAGATGCGCACTTCAGTCGTACAAGTGTTTGCTGAAATTATGAGATGACAAGTGAGTGAGAGTGATCCATGTTGATGATTGCAACTATGTGAGACATTTTCCATCTTACAAACCTGTGAGATGTGGATCATTGCAGCTATGTGAGATATTCCCTAGCTTACAAACTTGAGAGAAAGCCCTTGAAGAGGGTGTGTGGTTCCTATCTGAGACAGAGCTGGAACGTAGAGATGACCTCCTCCATACAAAGTTGAGAAGAACTCCAGATGATTCTCTTGGGTAGCACAGTGAGAAAGGTGATCTGCAGAGTTGGATGTGCCTGTCGCTGAGCACAAGGTGAACGTGTGAAATCCCAAAGTGTTGGGTGCATCGTCATGAGAACAAAAATGAAGATGTATTAGCCTCCTTTGAGCAGAAGAGTTGATGAGAAACTCCATATGACTCTCCTGTGTAATGCAGTGGGAAAGAAGATCTATTGAGTGGACGTGCCTGTGGACGAGCACAGGTGAACGTGATCCTAGTGGCTGAGCACTAGTGAAGAAGTGGTTCTTTCGTGTTATGCAGTGAGCTAGTGATATGGACATTCCTATGGATGTGCCCCTAGTGGATGAGCACTAGTGGGTGTATAAGATCCCTTTCTATATTGTTCAAGAGTCAGACCTGCCTATAACCCTAATTGTAATGAAAAGGGTACAGGTCGGCCCCACCTTAATGTGACTGGTAATTAATGTAAAAGATAATTAATTTGGTTAATATTAATTATATTATGAGCTAGTGAGGTCAGCCTTATTGTGCTAATAGACACTTCTGTTGATAGGTTCAGTGTGGTATAATTAAAGATAAATTCCCCATTGAGGAATTATATCTTTCAAGTGAGTTTGGAAATTTCAGCAAGTACACCTTCTTGGAAAAAGTGCGCACCTCTCTTGGGCGCTAGTCTTCTAGGGTTTGAGCACCCTCTTGTGTGCTAGGTTTTATCTTGGTGGTGAAGGTATTTCTCTTGAAGAATATAGCAAAGGATTTGGCTGGGTTTTCTTCCCTTGTTGAGAAGGATTTCCCAGGATACTTCTTGTGTTCTTGTGCATGGTGCTTCTTCTTGTGATCTTGGTTGCTGCAACATTTATGGTTATGGTTAAATGTTAAAAATGGAATGATCTTCATGCTTAACCTTGACTATTGAAAAATCAACATGGTATCAGAGCATGGGTCTTGAAAGAACCCATTGCACAAGCATCTACCAAGTCTCCTCTCACTTTTCCAGAACCGTACGACCCTCCTAGGGTTTCCATAAAAATCCGTACGACCCTCCTTTCTTTGGTGATCTAGCCCTTTATACTTGGACGTTGGGGCTATTTTTGGCATAGAAGAGTCTAACCTCCTCCAGCGCATCTCCAAAGTACGGCCTTCTCCAGCACATCTCCAGAATCGTTTTGGTGAAGACATCTGCAACCTGCTCATGTGTAGAAGGGTACTACATGTATACTGCTTTCCTCTGCACCATATCTCTGATATAATGGTATTTGATCTCTATGTGTTTCGATTTATCGTGAAACACAAGATTCTCTGAGAGCTTCACACAACTCTAGTTATCACAATGAATAACGGTGGAATCCATCTCATGACCAAATAAATTTGCAAGGAGCTTGCAAAGTCACACTGCTTCACAGATTGCCACACATAATGCTATATACTCTTCTTCTGCGGTACTCAAAGCCACAGAGCTCTGTTTCCTGCTGCACCAGGAAACCATGGCATATCCCAAAGTAAAGCAACAACTAGATGTGCTCTTCCGGTCCACTGCGCTCCCTGCCCTATATGCATCGACATATCCCTGCAATCTTATGTCTACACCAGAGGCATATCTCAGGCCATATCCAACTCTGCCTCGTAGATATCTCAACACATGCTTCGCTGCTATCTAGTGAGTCTGTCTCGGCTGACTCATAAACTGATTGAGTACATTCACTGCATAGCATATATCAGGTTTGGTGTTAACTAGATACATCAATGATCCAATCAGTTGTCGGTAAAGATGTGGATCAATCTTGCCTGAATCAGTAGAAGCCTCATTCATTTTCTTCAGATCCATCACCATCGGTGTAGGCATGGACTTGCAATTTGTCATACCGAATTTCTTCAATATTTCCACTGTATATTTTCCTTGAATCAGGAAAATCTCATCAGTCCTCTGTCATACTTCTAGTCCCAAGAAGTAGTGCATCATACCAAGATCCCTCGTCTTGAATTCAGAAGTCAATGCAAGTTTGCATTCATCAATAAGACTTTCTGAACCGATGAGGAATAAGTCATCAACATACAAGACCAAAATCAGGCAGTTGTCACTAACAATATGGTAGTATAGGTTGGGATCAACAACACTCTTGCTGAAGCCCAAACTTATCAAGTATCCATCAATCGTCTCGTACCAATTATGAGGTGCCTGCTTTAGTCCATACAGGGCTTTCTTTAACCTGCACACGTGAGACTCCTTCTCATGTATCACGAATCCATCTGGATGCTCGATGTAAACTTCTTCATGAATCTCACCATTGAGAAATGTTGTCTTTACATCCATCTGATGTAGTCTCCAACCCATGGATGCAGCTAGGGCAATAATCGTAGGGATGGAAGTGTATCAGGAAACAAGAGAAAATGTCTCCTCATAATCTATTCCCTCCACCTGAGAGAATCCTCTGGCCACAAATCTCGCTTTGTATTTCTCGACACATCATTCTTCATGATGGAATGATACTCTTTTGTCATGGAATCTTGCCAAACTTGCTGCTTCTCCGTGACAAGAAAGCTCAATATCAATGATGTGGCTCAGAGCTGAGACATAACTCGAAAATCTTTGTGGTCTCTTGCTTTCTTGGAATGTACCTGGAGGAGCTGCATGTCCTTCGACCTCCTGCAGAGTTTGTTGACCCCAGGAAGGCCTTTTATGGCCTACTGCAATGTCTCTAGGAATATCAATTGGAGCTACGGGATCAATTGGATCAACTGGATCAATGACTGTCTCCCTCTGAACTGCTGAAGGGGGAGAAGGTACTATCTCGCTGTCAATCTCCATTTGAGATTCTCTATATCTTCGAAAGGCTATCTCTTCCTCAAAGGTGACATCTCTGCTCACCTCAATTTGCCTTTGACCAGGGATGTAGATCTGGTATGCCTCTGAAGATTCACTGTACCCCACGAATGTACCCTTTCTACCTGAAGGGTCTAGATTGGTCCTTTTCTCCTTGGGTATATGAATGTATACTGGACACCCAAATATCCTGAAGTGTACAACCTCAGGCTTCAATCCGGTGAAAGCTTCTTCGAGAGTCATGTTCTTCAGAATCTGATGAGGACTTCTGTTTTGAACATGCACTGCTGTCATGGATGCTTCTGCTCATAGAATCATAGGTAGATTCTGATCATGTATCATCGCTTTGGTTGCCTCAATAATGGTTCTGTTCTTCCTCTCTGCAACCTCATTTTGTTGAGGGTTATAAGAAACGGTGTACTCCCTCTTGATCCCTGCCTCAATACATAAATCACTGAAATCCCTGGAGGTGTACTCTCCTCCATTATATGATCTCAACACCTTGATCCTCCTCCTGGTCAGGTTCTCAACCTGAGCTTTAAACTCTTGAAATCTTGCAAGGACTCCATCCTTGGTCTTCAAGAAGTAAATCCACGTCTTTCGAGAGTGATCATCGATGAAGAGCAAATAGTACAATTATCCGTTCAAGGAAGTAACAATCATGGGTCCACAAACATTTGAATGTATCAAGTCCAAGATCCCCTTGGATCTACTGTTATTGCTCAAGAAGGACCCCTTGACATTCTTTCCAAGAGCACAACGTCTGCAAACGCCATCATGTTGAACATGTATCTCTGGAAGGCCTGTTACCATCTTCCCCAGAGCGAGAAGGGCTCTATAATGTATATGAGCAAGTCTTCTATGCCATAGCTCACTCAAGCTGATAGTATCATGTAACAGGGCTTGGACTAGTCGTACAGTCAATCTGTACAGGCTGTTTTCTCGAACACCAATCACTTGGGAAAAATCCATATGTGAGTTCTTGTGCCATGCAAGAAATTTTCCTTCAGAGAAGGTAACCTTGTAATCTTTATCCTCTAAGGAAGAATCAGAGACAAGGTTCCTTTTCATCCTAGGTACATATAGTACCTCACTCAACTGAAGTGGTATGTCAGAATCTAGTTGGAATGTAGAAGTTCCAACTCCTTTCACAGTATATCTGGCATTGTCTCCAAGTACAACATGTAGATGAGACTCTTTCTTAACAAGGTCTGTCAAATGATATCTATATCCAGTCATGTGTTTGGAAGTACCATTGTCAATTAACCAATTATCATTATTAGTAGGAACCGTACCTGAGAGTGCTGATATGAAGAAGAATGCTTCATCTTTTGTGTCTTCATCTCTCTGAGGTGGTTCTGGATCAACATCGACAGTGGATGCAAGTTGTCTTCCTTTCTTCCGGGTAGGGCAATTTCTCGCAATGTGTCCATACTTGTCACATCTGAAACATTGAATCTTTGAATTGTGTTTTCTGTGTTCATGACCCGAAGATGATGAGGTTTTCTCGTCTTTAAATGCTTTGTTGAAACTTCTTCTATTTCTTTGTATGAAAAGGAAGAGCATGATTTTCATCATGATGGGAGTCTTGCACTCCTCTGGCTATAAGTCTAGTTTCTTCCTGGGTGCAGTCTGTCCATAGAAATCTAGGTAGATCAACTCTACCACTGATACTTTGAAGAAATGGTTCCCAATGTCTTGGAAGAGCATTGAGAGTAGTCATAACATGTTCTCTGTCTGATATGGTTTCTCCAATGGCGCCTAGCTGATCTTTGATCTCTGAAATCTTCATGAAGAAGGTAGCAATGGTGTCAACTTTTGTCATCTTGATATGTTGAAGCTGATTGTTCAATGTAAGAGCTCTGATTGTGTTGTTGCTCTCAAGCATATTTTTCAATGCATCATACATCTCATAAGCTGTCTTTAATGTAGCAATACGAGGTAGTAGATGATCTCTTACTGAATAGATGATTATCTTCCTTGCTTTGACATCATCTTCCTTCCAATCATTCTTCTCTTCATCGGTAGCTGTTCCTGGTAGAGTCTTTTCTATCAAAATCAATAGGCCATTCTCTTCCAGGGTAATCTGTAGTCCTGATTTCCAGGAACTGAAGTTGCTTGATCCATTAAGCATATCTTCCACCAAAGTTTTGTTCCTCATGGTTTGCAGATTCTTCCACAAACCCTAATGGCTAGGCTAGGAAACCTAATGGTTAGGCTAGGCTAGCAACCTTAGGTTTCGTTGGACTTATGACTGCCAACAATAAGCCTTGAAAGTCAAAAGAACCATGGTGAGTTGCAAAAATCCTTAAATGAGCTGCAGAAAACCCTAAAATCGAAATTCTGCAGAAACCCTAGAAACCCTAGGGGCCAAAAATCAAAATTTCTTGAAATTGCAATCTGAGAGTTGCTGGAGGTGCGTTGAAGGAGGTCGGACACTCCTATGCAAAAATTAACCCAATACTCAAGTGTAAAGTGCTGAAACTGGCAAAAGAAGGAGGGTCGTTTTTGCAGTTGTAGCAAGAAGGTGATGGCTGGCTCTTTAATAGTTTGTGCAATGGTCTCTTCAGGAACTTTGCTCTGATACCATGTTGAATTTTGATTCTTAGCTCATGCACATGTAGTTTATTTCAATTTAGCATGTACTTGAACCATAAAAAATGCAACAATACCATACACAAGTGCTGCAGTAACCAAGATCAGAAGAGGAATAACCATGCACAAGAACACAAGAGTTTATCCTAGGAAAACCCTTGTCAACCAAGGGAAAAACCCAACAATCCTTTGCTATATTCTCAAGAGAAGATCCCCCACACCATAGACCTTAGCACACAAGAGGGTGCTTACAAAACCTAGAAACTTGCGCCCAAGAAAGATGTGCACTTCAGTCGTACAAGTGTTTGCTGAAATTATGAGATGACAAGTGAGTGAGAGTGATCCACAATGGGGATCCACTCTTATTTATACAAGACTTGACACAACAAAAGGTGTGTCTATTGGCACAATAGGGCCAACTTCTATAACTCAAAAATATAATTAATCTTTACACAATATTAATTATCTTTCACATGGTGGGGCTGTCTTGTACCCTTTACAACATAAATTAGGGTTACAACAAATCTTACTCTTAGACAATATAGCAAGGATCTCTTTTTGTGCTTGAAGGACAAAGAACAAATTCTTCAAATTTTTGTGCTTGAAGGACAAGGCACATTTTTCAGCAAGTTGTATTCCCTGTAAAATTTCGGATTTGGAGATGACCGTAGCCGGTTTAAGGTTTGAGGACCGAATGGAGGGTGCATCTACGTTTGTACCTTAGAAGGTGAGGGTCACATTAGTTCTCATGGAGAATGGGTTGTGGGAGTTTGCTAACACAAAGGTGACTCCATCGATGGATCCAAAGACATGTCCATGCATGAGTTGAAGGACGTGAAAGCCAGGAGGATCATCTTTGATGCGGTGAAGGATCCTTTGATTCCTCACATACCGGAAAAGAAGTCAACCAGGGAGATGTGAGTAGCTCAGTTGAATCTTTTTCAGAGCAACAATACAGACATGAAGATGGTGTTGAGGGAAAAGGTTAGAGACACCAAGAGGACCAAATAAGAAACAATGACTAGTTATCTCACTAAGATCACTCATGTACATGATCAATTGGTAGTTGTTAGGGAATTCGTTACAAATGAGGAGTTGGTGAGGATGGCCTTGAATGATTTCTCTAAGCCATGGACCCCATTTATAAAGGGCATCGTGGCATGCGAGACACTTCTCAAGTTTGATAGGCTATGGGATGATTTCATCCAGGAGGAGATTCGGGAAGAATCTCTAACAAGCCAACAGATTGGTGATGATGAGAATTTGGCCCTTTCTAGTCAGGCAAGGAGGAGCAGAGGGAATATAGGTGGAGAGTCAACTCCATAGGTTGGAAAGAAGAAGCATCTAAGGAAAGTGAAATGCTTTGCGTGCCACAAGAGTGGCCACTATGCTTCGTAGTGTCCAGAACGAAAGAAAGGGAAGAGTAAGTCTTAGAAGGTAGCAACATTTGCAGAAGCTCAAGTCAAGGAGTTTGCTGAGAAGTTCGAGAAGGAGTTCTTGTTAATCTCTTGTCTTTCTGGCACAGATTGTGGTAGTGCTTAGTTCGTGGATAGTGGGGCTTCTTGTCACATGATGGGGACACATGAGTTGTTCACCAGATGGTTAGAGACAAACTTAGATATGCATGTAAAGCTTGGCACCAATGCCAAGTGTGGTGTATAGGGAGTTGGGAGTCGGGACAGTCAAGTTCCAATTGGAGTTAGGAGGTTCTCTAGAGGTGGCAGATGTGTTGTATGTTCAGGAGCTTAAAATGAATTTTATCTCAGTTTCGATAATGGAGGACAGTGGATACACCATCCTTTTCGAGGATGGTCAGGTTCTTATTCGGCCAAAGGTATTTGACATAAACGCAACTTGAGTTCTTTGTGTCAGAGAGGGCAAGGTATACAGGTTGCAGGGAAAGCCTGTAGGTGGATCGAAGGGGATCTTGGATCATGGATCGATGTCAGTGGCAGAGGACAAGGAGCAGGAGGCTTTGAAAGGTGAGTAGAGTTGACAGGTTTCCAGTGTGGGGAGTCAACCTTCAAATGGGAAGAGGGAGTTAGCCCCTTCCAGTCTTGTGATGAGACTGAGTTGGTATGAGCTGACATTGATGGATGCTCAAGAGCAAGAGGAGGCTCCTAGGAGTATAGATAGGGAGAGTAGGCCTCTGAAGATGTGTCCATACTTCAAAGCACTAATGTGTAGCGTCATCGATTTTGAGACATTCAGTGTTCAGGGAGAAGCTGACCAACAAGGTTGGAGGGATGCCAGTGTGCAGGATGATGTGTGCAACATTGTGCTAGGGTTGGAGGGAGAACTAGTTCTAGGTGGCTCTTCGAGAAGTACCTTTCTTGCTAAGAGGGAGTGTTGATGTTTGTAGCATTAGGCATGTACTTCCACATTGGTTTTGTGTCAAACATGTGGAAGTCGTCCTTAATACCTCTCCGGACTTAGGAGATTCACTTTAATTAAGTGATTATTGAAGTGAATGCCTTTTTGTAGTTAATGGAGTTTAATTTAATTAAATGCGTAGGTATTTGAAATTAGTGAATGGAATTAAATCCTAGCCATTAGATCATAAAGTGAAGGTGAGATCTAATCTCAACCATTGATCACTTTGGAGATCTAGGGTTTTGGATTTAGGGTAAACTCAAGATTATAAAAGGTAGCCTAAGTGAGAGGAGGAGACACACACAGAGTGAGATAAGAGATCTCATTGATTGGGTGGAGAAGCACTTTCATCCAAGTGTGCGGGGGCAAAGGGTCCAAGGAAGGGAGCAAGGGGCAGAAAAGGAGTAGCAGCTAGGCGTGATAGGCAATTCTATTTTGCTGTTTTGTATTATTCTTCAGGTGGGCCATTATCCCAAGACGAGAGTCCAGATTTTATCTTAATAAAATCAACAAGGTACTGGTTTTCCCTTAGGGGTTTTTCTAGGGGTATTTACCAAGAAAATTACATGTGCAAATGCTTTTCGTTTCCTCTTTTGTTTGCGTTGATTTAATTATGTAAATCCTTAAAACTCAGCCTTGTGTTTTATTCAGTAAATCTGCTTAATAAGTTTATTATATCAAGGGTTTGCTATGAAATAAATTGTTGGGTGTTGGGACTGAAATTTAACAGGTACAAGGGAGGACTTAAAGGGGTATCTGTATTAATGTGCCTAAAACTGGAATTAGGCAAGCCAGGCACATGAAATTTTCAATAATGAAAACTCAATTGACATCCAGGCCTGAAAACAGTATGCCACTTTGCATTTTCAATCATTTTCTCTAATCATATAACACATAAATCATCAGTGTTAACTTGTGCTTGAGGAGGAGTATACAAACTTTCATTGCAAGACTATGGTTAAAAACTATCCATTCCAATAGATGAAAAATAGAGGCTACTCTAATTTCGCAAATGGAACGAAAGCTATTAAGCCAGTTTTCAATATCTTTCATTACCGACCTTGTATTGTACTTGAAGAAATTTGAGGATCCTAAAGCTGCCCAACAGATCTGTCATTTGATCTCTTGTTGGGCACTAAGTTCAAGGGTTTCAAATCTAATTTCTCACTGTTTTTGGACAGCGAACAGATCTGATCTTTTGGCCCACTAAAACTGACTTTAAGCTTGTGATTTGATACTCTTTAGTGCCTGTTGTTTAAGGGTTTATGAAGGATAGTTTTGCAATCCAAGTTAGCCTTTACACTGTAATGTCCCCATTTTGGGACATTATAACATTACAACATTTCAGAGTGTTATGCCTGCCCGAGTAGCCAGATAGGGGTGACAGAGAGTTCGGGAGATATTGAGGGGTTTATTTGGGCCCGACTTGTATCGTTCATCATC
>ML800576.1:23252-141927 GCA_009831015.1 Picea engelmannii
TTAAGCCCTAATATTGGCTCATTACCCCTTAATTGGGGCATATTATATTAGTAATGTTATTTTATTTATGTCGGCTTTAGGCCATTAGTTGTAATTATACCTCCTAGTCTCCTATATATACCAAGGAGACATTTTCATTTTGAATCATCTTGTAATTGAGCATTTAAGTGGGGTAAAAGGAGGTTTCCCCCTCGAAGAGGCTTATTATCTGAAATTATCTCTTTTTCAAGGCATTGAGTACTTTTTCAGAGGTTTTTCTATGCTATATTGATATTTGGTTCTTAACAATTGTTATAGTTCTTATAGAATTGTTACTACAACGTCCCTCTTTACCAACACTAACAAAATGATTTGATACCAATTTGTAAGGTACCCAACCTCCTAGTTGGGTATCATGCTATGATACCCAAATGTAGCATACATGATATGATACCATACTATAATTTACCCGTTCTGATACCAATCTGTAACATAACCAACAAACTATTGAGCAATGCCACTCCAAAAATCTAGTGCGTAGATTTTACAGTATATGTTAATCTGTGCAAAATCATGTGAGGTAACATGCATGATCCCAAGATGGATCATGCCATACAAAATTTACTCTTCAGACACTAGATATAACAACATAATTAACATATAATAAAACTGTGCACACAATCATTCAGTGCACACAAGTATTATTGTGCATTTAACCACTATGAACACATGATTACTACTATGCGTGCAACCACTCTAGTACCGCATCTAGATTCAATTCTCTTTGTGTGTTTGGATCTGCTTCCTTGTGTGCACAACGATTCTAGCCTCATGTGCACACTAATTATTTCCCTGCATGCATGACAACTCTAGCCTTGCCTTGGAAACTCATGACCATTATTACAAGGTTAACTAGGAGGAAAATCCATAACTATCATACTCTGCATGTGCGAACAAAAACACTAAATAACAACATCATACTTTACATGTGCAAACAACATTATACATAATTAAAATAATTGATCATATGCAACATCATACAGAAAATAAATCCATATCAGACATAGATAATTTAAGCACGCAGTAAACTAGACAAGCACATAAGGACACTTATAATTTATAAAGAGTCACCAACTGCACTCAGAGCTCAAACATTACTTGCAACCATAAAATTTGTTTCTCATAAAATTTCAGCAACAGGTCACCCTTGAGTTGGGGCTTAAAATCCACTAGGGAAAATCGATTCTTAATGCCAGGATAAGGTATGATAATCAATAGAATTATTAATTTCAAGGTGCCCACTGGAACAACTAGCCTACAGTCTCTCATTCCCCACATGCTTGTCACACTCTAGGAAGTGTGCCCCTTCTCTACTCAACATTTCCTCATCTGCCCCACTTCCCTTCCATGGCTTCAGTAACAGGGTGGACAGGAAGTCTTAGACCTTTGTTTCTAATGCCTAATTCACCAGGGAACAATTCCTACCAAATATCTCACCTGGAGAGAATGCTCACAAGCCTGAAAACCTGCCTCTTCGACAACAAGTGTCTCACTTGAAGAGAATGCACACAGAATTGAAAAAGAACATATTTGACATCAAATATCTCACCTAGAGAGAATGTTCATGGGCTTGACAACCCACCTCTTCAACAACAATTACTCTAGTTAAAAAATGGAAAAACATATTTACAATCTTTTCTCTGTAGATAAGGTAGTGTTCATTGTTCCCATTCAAATGGTCTGACCGATGATGAAAAATGAGTCATTCCCTCCAAAATATACTAAGGTTTGACCATATATTTTCATGGTCATAACTGGACACTTGTCAATTTCAGACTTAGCTTTATCCACTTGTTGACTCGTTCCCATCCCTCGAGAACTTAGGATAATTAAATATCCATAAATTATACTTTTTGAAAATATTAATAAAATATCCACTTGGACTTAAGTCCCCCCCTTTCCCTTTTCGGTCGAGTTTACCCCACCCCCATCTCTTTTCATCTAGGAGGTCTACGTGCAATAGCATGATATTATTAATAATTTGAGTGCGATTACATTTTACATGGATAAGCACACTCACCTTTATGCATCTTGGCTCAACATCCCACAAAAGATCTTCAACCTCTCTCTCTCTCTCTCTCACACACACACACACACACACACACACACACATATAACTTGCTCTAATGTGTACTTCAAGGTAATCCTTGCATACTTACTCAGGTGTGTGCAACACTATGTAATTTTTTCATCCTACCCTTGATGCATAATACACATGCACTTACTCAGGTATGTGAAACATTATTGATTGTGTGCACTCTTTATTTGGAAAAAAATCCTCGCTCACTACTCAGGTGCACCAGAAACTAAACTAAAACTTGGTGCCAAAATCTCACCAACTTAATTTTAAACTTACAATTTCAGGTGTGTGCAAAACTGAACCAACACTTGGTGCTAGAAACTCACCAGCCTAAATGTACATTTACAATTGGGGTTCATATTAGGGATATTACATTCCCTTCTCCCTTATTTATGCATTTTCATCGGTGCATCATATACACAAGTACATACAAAAACTTCAGAAGTCTTCAAAAATATGTGGGTACTATGCCCACGTAACATCCTCACACTCCAAGGTTGGATCCTTAGGACCGTACCAATTCCATTGGACCTTTACTAGCTCCATGGATCGATTCTGGAGCTATTTAATTTTTCAATCGAATATGCAAACTGATCAGACTCGAAAATCACCTTCTACCTCCACCTAAATCACATTCCAATCAATTACGTGATTAGCATCAGGTACATACTTTTTGAGAAAATATACATGGAAAAAATTATGAATACACAAGGATGTAGGCAATGCAAACATATATGTGACATCAACAGTTCTTTGTAGGATTTCGAATGGCCCATAGTAGTGTGCTTCCAACATAGAATAATTTCCCAACTTGAAGGAAATGCGTCTTTCTTTTACTTTCAAGAACACTTGGTCTCCCACTTTAAAATCTCGGTGGGTTCTTCCTTTATCTCTGAACTTTTCTTCCTTTCTTGGGAAGCCTTTAAATTGTGCCTTATTTTCTCAATCTGCTCTTCCATTTCCCTAAGTAAATCTGTCCCAATGACTATGTGGTCAGCTTGGTTGTCCCAACTCACTGGTGTGTTGCACTTTCGGGCATAAAGTGCCTCAAATGGGCTCATCTTTAGAGATGTTTAATACCTATTGTTATAAGAAAAATCAACTAAGGGTAAATATTTTTCCCATTGCGTTGGTTTTTCCATCACATAAATTCTTAGCACATATTATATCACTTGATTTACCCTTTATGTTTTTCCATCCGACTCTAGATGATAGGTTGTGCTAAAATTCATATTTGTCCCAAATCCTTTGAATATCCCTTTCCAAAAATTCGATGTGAAATCGAGATCTATGTCAAACACAATTCTCTTAGATACACCATGCAACATAGAAATTTCTCTCATATATATATCAACAATGTCAGCTACCTTATGAGTTGACTTCACTAGAATAAAATGGACAACTTTAGTAAGTTTTTCCACCACTACCATAATAGAATCATGTTGCTTAGCAGTCCTAGGAATCTTAGTAATGAAATCCATGGTTACAAATTACCACTTCCACTCAGGAATGCGAAAATTCTATATCAAACCAGTTGGATGTGTCTTCTCAGCCTTGGCCTTTTGACTTTCAAGGAATCTAACAATAAAATTAGCAACATCATTTTTCATTCCTGTCTAATAGTATTTCCTTTTTACCACCGTAGTTTTTTTCTGGTATCCTAGGTGTCCAACATAAGCAACTTTTAACCTCTATGAAAATATCATATTTTTCAAATCTTGATCATTTGGCACATAAACTCCACGCCTATACATGAGGATTCCATCCTCCTTTAGCTCATACCCTTCGAATTTTTGTTTCACTTTACCTTGTTTGAAATTTCCTTTTATGTCCACATAGCGCTGATCTAATTTGGAAATATCTAAATTTTTGTCACTCAAATATGATTTTTACATGTTGATGGTTGTAGCATGCATCTCATGAACCCTTCTATTGATTGTTTCAACCACATTGTTCTCTTTACCTTTGAAATTCTTGATATCAAAGTCATACTCACTGAGGAATTCCATCCATCTACTTTTTTTGGCATTTAAAATTGACGGCCCAAACAAATATTTCAGACGACTATGGTGTATTCTCAACTCAAATATTCTTCACATGAGGTAGTGCCTCCACATATTCAAGGCATGCACTATGGATGAAAATTTCAAATCATGAGTAGCATAGTTCCTTTCATGCTACTTTAATTTTTTTGATTCGTATCATACCACATGCCCATTCTAGCTAACGACTCCATCGATCCCTTCCTCGCATATATTTGTGCACAGAACGAAGTCTTCATTATGATTATAAATTATCAAAATTGGTGCACTTTTCAACAAACTCTTCAAGTGATGAAAACTCCTTACACAATCTGGAGTCCATTCAAGTCGCACACCTTTCTTTTGCAAGTATGTAATTAGATACACAATCTTTGAGAAGCCTTCAATAAACCTTTTGTAGTACCCTACAAGTCACATGAAGGACCTCATCTCTATGACATTCCTGGGTGTTTGTCATCCTTCAATGGATTTATCTTCTTCGGGTTCATAGTTATCCCTTCCTATACAATGATATAACCCAAGTAATGAATATTCCTCTGGTAGAATGAGCACTTTCTCAACTTTGCATATAATTAATGTTCTCTCAATACTTGTAGCACCATCCTCAAGTGTTGCTCATGTTCTTCTTCAGAATTTGATTAAGTATTATATGAAAATACCATTCATTAAACTCATGAAGACATGTAGTGCATTTGAAAACCCAAATGGCACTACTGTAAACTCATAATGTCCATACCTCATTCTGAAAGCAGTATCACTGATGTCTTCTTATTCAATTCTCACTTGGTGATATACATATCTGAGATCAATATTTGAAAATATATGTGCACCCCTCAAATGGTCAAAGAGTTCATCTATCCTTGGAAAATGATACTTGTTCTTTACTGTTACTTTGTTCAGCTCCCTGAAGTCAATACAAAGCCTCAACATACCATCCTTATTCTTCACAAACAATATTGGGCACCCCAAGCTGACACACTTGGGTGTATATACCCCTTCTTTAAAAGATATTTATTTTGGATCTGTGATTCCTTCAGCTTTGGTGTACTCATCCTATAAGGAGTCTTGGATACATATGTTACTCCAGGAATCAAATTCATAGAGAAATAAATATCTCTTTTTGGTGGAAACCCCGATATTGTTTTAAAGAAATATTCAAATTATTTTAGTATTTTGTTGTCTTCAACATTTGGCACTCTATCCTTAGGTTTCCCTTCTACGTGCACTACAAATACTTGGCATCCTTTCCTATACATTTTCTTCAATTGAAAGGTTGAAAATGCTTTGATAGTTGTAGTTCTTTGAATGACTTGAATTGTTCTTAAATTTCCTTCCTCATCCATGCAAGTAAATGCCTTATTGTAACAGTCTATAATGACATGATGTTGGTCCAACCAATCCATACCAATGAGGCAATCATAAGATCCCAAAGGTATGATATTCAAATAATATTTTGTCCTCAACCATTTCATATCCATTGGACATGATTGAACTATATCATTAATTTTCCTTTTTGCTCCTATAGATAACTGCACCAACAAAGGTTTTCCAATCTTGCTTCTTGCGAATTGGAATATTTCCACCATCTTAAGATCTAGATAACTATGACTAGATCTTGAATCAATTAAAATAAAAATGGGTTGGTCATTAATATTACCTTCCACTTCAATCATGTGTGACTGAAAATCAACTTGCTTGTCATCCAGGGCTTCGTATATCCTTGGTACATTTTTTCCCATGTCTTCAATTGTCGCAAATTGTTGTACATTGTGAACAATCCTCAATTTTACACCTCTAAGAGGGAAATATTGTACAAGTGGTCTCCCCCACAACCTCAACATTGAATAGGTGGTTGACTCGGTCTTTTCCCCATTATCTTAGTCATTATGGATTCCTTGGAAGTTGGTTGTCCCTAAGAAGTATTTCTAAAAATTTGTGGCTTAGTCCCCCTTTTCCTCTATTCTATATTGCTCTTCTTATTGTATTCCCAAGCCTTTTGGAAGGTCAGTCTTCCCCTTAACTGATCATAGAGACATTTATATTACCTTATGGTTTCCTCCAATGTATTTGGGTCATCATATTGTATCTTGTCACTCATAAATGATGGAATCCCACTTAGGTACCTCTGAATTTTAACTTTCTCATCCTTTATGAATGCAACATGTTTCAACAGTTCTAATAATCTTCTTTCATACTCATCTATTTTCATACTCCCAATCTTGAATACAAAGAAACCCTTAATTTTCCTGTCATAGTATCACTTGGTTAAGTATTTCTGTTGAAAATTCCTTTTAAAATCCCTCCAAGTAACTTTATTCTCATCAATGTGTGGCACTTGCACGAACTGATCCCACCACATTGATTTGTTTCCCTTTAGTTGATAGATGATAATTCTCCCTTCTACCTGTGCAGAGTAATTATGCAGTTGGAAATACTTCCTCATCCCCAACAACGAGGTATCTGCATCTTTATCCTTCGTGTGCTCACTTTCAAATCTAGGAGGCTTGATCTTATTCATTTATCTCTGTATTTCATCCACCCCAATCCTTCTCTTATTTTTTCTTACAGAAGATGGACTTGGGATACTTTATGCTTTCCTAAATGAATGCTTTGGTGAGTGATGGTGATGCATGTCAACACTTCTTGGTTTTTTTCTCTCATCATGATACGTGTGACTTATTGACATGCTTGACTTTGTCTCATTATCCATTTTATTTTCTATTGTGTCCAATATTTGCATCAACTTGATATTGAATTCATATTGTTTCTCCTTGGATTTCATAAGCCTCTTATTATCAACTTTACAGATTTTGACATATTTTTGTAGTCCCTTTATGGTTTCTTCCAAGTTTATGTGCTCCTCCTTTCCTTCTTTATGCTTACTGTATTTTGTACTATCATTACCCATAACCATATACAAACCCCCAAATTCATCAACATGGCTGTAAGTTATCTGCACATATTCCATGGTTTTGACTCTCTACGTTGATTCTGTCCTGATATAATGGTTGTAAATTCTGCAAAAAGTGCATGCAATAAGATTTGTTAGATGAATTCATGCGACAACTTCATGATAAATATACACCATTTTGTTAGAATCATTTATTCTGATTTATTGGATGATTTTAACATCTTAATTCAGATTTTATGGGTCAATAATTGGACTCCTCTATCCAAAAATATTCTATCGACTTCTCCCTTGCACAATTATGAGTCTTGCATTGTAAATTATGGTCATTTGGAATTTTCTCAAATACCCTTTTACTCTATCCTTCTTCTTTATGAATCATGTGTGCACACTGGTATTCAACACATACCAATGAGTGATGTCAATACTTAAAATATACACTGCATACCAATATAAAAAATGCACCAACAATTTTTCTTTGCACAACCCCAACTTTTAGTGTGCACACACATGCACCATTATTTTTTGTGCATTCCCAACACCACACCCCGCAATGGTAAAATTTAGTGTTCACACTTTTGCATTATTATTTTATGCACACCATGGCCACATTGTAATTCCAAATTCAATCGCTTATCAATAAAAAAATTTCCTTAAGTAGATACTTGGCCCATGCAGGCTCAGTGTTGAAAATGGAGCTTTGATACCAATATGTCATGTCCCCCGTTACCAACACTAACAAAATTCTCTAATACCAATTTGTAATGTACCCAACCTCTTAGCTGGGTACCACGCTTTCATACCAAACTGTAACATACCCATTCTAATACCATACTGTAACATACCCTCTCTGATACCAATCCATTACATACCCAACCAACTGTTGAGCAGTGACACTCAAAAAATCAAGTGCCCAGATTCTACATTATACGCTAATCTACACAAAACCATAAGAGGTAACGCGGGTGATCCCAAGATGGATCATGCCACACAAAATTTCCTCTTCATACATTAGATATAATAGAGGAATTAACATATAATATGACTATGCAAAAAATTATTCAGTGTGCACAAGTATTATTGCACATGTAATCACTATGAACACATGATTACTACTACACGCACAACCACTCTAGTGTTGTACATATATTTAGTTCTCCTTTTGCACGCCAATTTGCTTCCCCATGCACAAAGAGATTCCATCATCATGCGTGCATGGATTGTTTCCCTACGCACACCACAAGTCTATCCTTACCTTGTAAACTCATGACTATTATTACAAATTTAACTAGCGGGAACCTCAATAACTATCATACCTTTCATACGAAAAAAAACATTGAATAACAACATCATGCTTTACATGTGTAGACAAAATTATATAGAATAAGGAAAATTTATCATATGCAACATCATACAGGAAATTAACACATATCAGACATAGATAATTAAGCACGTAGTAAATTAGATAAGCACATAAGGACACTTATCTTTTATAAAGAGTCACCAACTAAGTGCAGAGCTTAGATATCCCTCTCAACCATAGACTTTGTTGCTCATAAAATTTCATCAACATGTCACTTTCGAGTTGAGGCTTAAAATCCATCAGGGAAAAATGATTCCTAACGATAGGTTAAGGTTTGATAATCAATAGAATTGTTTACTCCAAGGTGGCCATTGTTTCAACTAGCATATGGCCTTTCATTCCCCACATGTCTATCCCACCCTAGGAAGTATGCCCCTTCTCTTCTGAACAACCCCTCGACTATCCCACTTCCCTTCAAGGGCTTGAGTAATAAGTCACACAAGATGTCTCAAAAACCTATAATTAATGCCCAACATACCAGGGAAAAATTCCTAGAAAGTATCTCACTTAGAGAGAATGCTCATGGGCTTGAAAACATGCCTCTTCAACACAAAATCTATCACTTGGAGAGAATTATCACGATATGGACAACCCACCTCTTCGACAATAATTATTGTATTTAAAAAATGGAAAAACCCTGTTACAATATTTTCTCTGCAGATAAGGTAAAGGTCATTCTTCCCATTCAGATGGTCAAACTGATGATGAAAAATGAGTCCTTCCCTCCAAATTACACTAAGTTTTGACCATATATTGGCATGGTCATAACTGGACACTTGTCACCTTTATACTTAGCTTTATCCACTTGGTGACTCACTGCTACACATGAAATTTGCACACCTAGGTACCTTTCCCTAAGTATTGTAAGTGTCATATAAGTGTCTCATACACCTTGACACCCTAGAATAACCTATGTCACAATCCTTAGCCAATGTGGAGGAGGGATATATTACATGAAGGCCAAAATACCAAGTGCACAAGAATTATTATTAATATTCATGAAAAAGAAATTAATTAAGTGTGAGAATCCACCTCACATTTGGTATCCTATTTTTGAGGGAAGGTGGAGGATCTCATGGATGGTTGAAATATTTCCTCAAAATACTTGAGAGATATTTCCTTGCCAAAATACTTAAGAGATATTTTCTCCCTAAATATATTTCAGATCTCTTTTTAGTGGATTTCATGAGTGATCCTCTCCATGGTCGTTAAGCCTCCAAATACTGTATAATGAGGGATTTCCATGGAGAAGGGGGAATGGAGGAATTTAGAGATACCAAAGTTATGATCTCATGAGAAGTGGAGACTTTAGGATATCAAACCTATGATTTTAGGAGCTTTGTGCTAGGGCTGGACGAGGAGGACTTGGGGAAGTTGTTACAACTACACCTACAGTTTGTAAGTATTTATTTAAGAGTTCTTATTAATATATTGCTTGGCATATTTCCTTCTAACCTATGTCTCTTTACATATGTTTGTCTTATATATGGATTTGATTGTTATAATCTTATAGAGTAGAGGAGGAGTTCTTTGTCTCGCTATCCATTGCATTGCAGATGCAAACAATGCTAAGGAGCTCGCACATCAATCTCAAGTTGGAGAAGCAAGGAAAAACATCAGAATAAGGAGGAACACAATTTATTCCTTCACCTTATCTTTCTTATTATTTAGTTGGATTCAAAGTAATGTTAGTGTCCAATGCTAGCATGTTTTCTATCTTGGTATAGGGGTCTACAATCCAAGAGGATATTCACCTGTCCGTAGGGGAATTTTCCTACAATAGAAATTGGCGACTCCACTGGGGATCGACATTGATTTGTATTTACTTGGATTGTCCCTGCCATTTTCCCACCTTTTAGATTAGTTTTACAGTTTTTTCATGATCCATTACCTTTCTCCCATCTTCATTAGCAATTTCACTAATTTATGTGAATTCTGGGTGACTGTTTTTGCATTTTTTGGCTTTGTTTTAAATTTCTGGGAAGGGTAGCGCTCCCTTGGAGTGCATATCAGAGGGATGATATCTAATCATCACTCCCTTGCAGTGATTTATAGAGCTTTGTAGTGCACTGTGACCTTGAGTTAGGGAGCGTTGATCTCCTTTTTTGAGGTTTTCTGCTTTTTTCTACTCAGATTTTTGCAACCTGTTTTGCAGAGGTCCTTTCCAGGGTTTGCAATTTAGTTTGTGAAGTTGTTTGGGTTGATATTTTATACTTATCACTCCCTATTTTCTTGTTTGGAGCTTGAAATTTTTTCAGAAATGTTAAATTTCCCTTTCTAGCTACTTGTTTTGTCGGGACAATTTGAGTATTTTCTCTTTCTCCCTGTCTTTTCTTGGATTCTTCTCTTCATTTTATTTTACTCCTTGAATGTTTGTCAGTTGTTGAATCCTTGATTGAGTTATTGTTAGAACAAGTTTCTACTTGTTTTATTTCAAACCTCACCATTTTGAGTGCACTTTGTTTGATTTTTTTTTCTTCGTAGTTATTTGTATCCAACTTAGATCTCTTTCATCTGAAAGTATAGAAGGAAAAAAGTTTCCATATCACCTTGCATAGTTAATCAAACAAACAAAATTTACATTCATTAGGAAGTTTGCTTTGGTTTATGATTGTAAAAAGAGGTAGTTTTGCATAAGCATTTTCAATTTTCGGAAATGTTTGCTTGATAGTTTGGCATCTTCTTGATCTCATAATTGAAAGTTGAATTGTTTTGAGTGTTTGCTTGTGATTAAGAAGAATATAACTATTCTCCTTCAAGTACATAGAATCCATTGAAAGAAATAACTACATATCATTCTTTTGCATTCTTTTTGAGTCGATTATCTTACACATCATCAGTTTCATCTCCATGAACCCTTTGAGTTAAAATCCATTAAAATCAACCACGTGCTAATAAAATCGATCCGAATATTTTTTTTTAGCACACGAACAATAGCTTAGGATTAGAGTCTTTGGACTAGGTGAAGTGAGTAAATTATCCAAGACTACTAAAGAGACCGTAGAACATTAAAGAGCATTTAAATCCAACTTTCGTATAAGCATAGCCATGAACCCCCTCTCACACATGGGCTAAACACGAGGTTGTGTGCGGAAGAGAAACAAATATTACCCCTCCAAATATTAACCAATCGTAGTGGAAAGATCGTATATTGGGGGCTATTCTTGAGAAACCAATGGTTTCATTTGGTCTCAGTGTGTCGTTAACTTCAAATCTGTTTGGGGTCCTATGGAGTCCCACTGGTCCACTTGTCTTCAATTCTCTTGAAGTGCTTCGGACTTTGATATCCTTCCCATACGTTCGGTCCTGACCGTTGACTGTACCCCCCCCCAGAGGCTGATTGTGAGTTGGTAACATTAGTGGCCTTTCCTAGGTATCCTAGGTATCTATAGAGGTGACTGTGGGGGGATTCCCATGGCAGACGTCATATCACATTCTCAGTACCCTTGGAGGGTGATACCGCGAAAGTGAAGTTTGATTGCACCGAGAAGGGATGTTACGTGGAGTTCGTGGTAACTTCTTCTCACTTCTTTGCTGGCAGCTTGATATCCCGTCTTTGGAATATCCTTAAAATCTGTTGTTGCTTGGTTGATTGCTTTTAGTTTTCATAGGAGTGTGTTTCTTTGTTTTTCATATTCGGCCTTAGGATCATAATTTTCATAGTATACAAGGTATAAAAGTTGACACTCAGGAACCACAACATAATATTTCTTATGAAGCAATGATTATAGATCACACTTCTGAAACTGGGAGCATCGCTCTTAGAAGTGGCCATCACATTGAAGAATTGGTCCCAACCTTTGTAGAAAGATTGGCATATTTTGTGAATCCTCCATTTATTGATCCACTTGTCCAACCACTCTTTGATCCACCATCCACAAGATACGTTGATTCTTATTCTTCTTATCGCTTACCGCCCGATTCAACCATTACATCATCCTTTGGCATGAGCCCACCAATTTTTGGTTTTCTTGAAGAACTTGGGAGTTCATCTTTTTCCAAAACTCCCGTCATTGATGCCACTAGTGCTTATTATTTAACAGAAACATCGGTGACCTAGGTGACCCTGAATCAACGACTTACACATTCATCTCCTCTTGCACCCGAGTCAGGTACTATTCCTGCTTCATTTTTTCCACACATGCACATGCCAAGTGCTTTCCTTGGTCGTCCCATGGGTCAAATGGACAACAGTCAAGTCATTGACACAACCATGGTTACACAAGATACTCAACCTCCATCTCACACATCACAAATTAGTACTCCCTACATTGGAGGTCAATCTTTAATGGGAGGCCAACCTTCAGCTGGGGGGAAACATTCTGCTCCAAGGAAATTTTTTATTGGGGGGAAACCTACATTGTTTCAACATCAAATGACATGGGGGAAAACCACTCTTGCAATTCATTCTATCCCTACTACCATTGTTCTGTATCACGGGAATCCATATTCAGGATCTGCGAATCCTTTGTGGACTCAAGCCAATCTAGCGAGCATTCCTCCGTAAGGAACTATGACCTATCAATCTGTAAACTCCACGATTCAAACGCAACAGTCCCTTCCACCACCATACATAAGGGGACCAATAGGTCAATCGTAGTATATAGGAGGTCCACCTGTTCAATCACAGTACATGGGGGGACAAACAGGACAACCACCTTACATAGGTGGACAACCCGAACAACCACCTTTTATGGGAGGACCATCTAGTTTTGTCACCTCGCCACATCCTGGATATGGTCCTACTGGTGTTCCTATGCAATATATTTATCACCAGTATCAACATCCTAACCGATAACTATTGTTCTTGGCTACATTAGATCTGTTAGATATGTCATGTTTAACAAACTATCCCATCCATCATGCCCCGTTTTGGCCCACCATCCCTGCCAAATTACCATCTGACATTCCGAAATTTGATGGAAAACCTGGGGAAGACCCTAACAATCATGTTATGACATTCCATTTATGGTGTTCTTCCAACTCTTTGATGGACGATTCCATTCATCTTAGACTTTTTCAGAGAACACTTACATGTGCGACAACAAAATGGTACATTGAACTACCACGTAACTCTTTTTTTGACTTTAACTCTCTTGCCATGGATTTCCTGACACATTTTCAGTTACCTATATGGTACGATATCGATACAAAACTTTTGACCTCTCTCCAAAAATCCTCTTCCACCCACATCTCTGATCATATTCATGAGTGGAGACGACATAGCTGTTTGATTAAAGCTCCAATTCTGGACCAACACCTCACGAATTTGTATACAAAGTCTCTCTTGCCTCCCATATACCATGATGTTTCTATGGGAAATGTAGTTATTGAGGAGCATGAGATTAGCCGTGTGTATTATTTGGATTTGGTTTACTCACAGTCCAACACACTTTATGATCTGATCCCTAATGCTCCTCATCCGTCAAATGATCCATCAAGACTTGCTTCCGAATCTAATTCCATTCCAAACACCACAACTACTTTTTCTCCTACTCAAACCTCTAAGGTGAATACGGTCCAATCATCTTCATCTCAACAACTAGGAGGTAAGAAGAAAAAGGGAGAATCCAAGAAATATTTTAACGAGCAGGATAATCCTAAGTCTGTTGATACTCAACCGACAAGGAAACCTAAATCTCCTTGTATGATTTGTGAGGAAGACCACTACACGAAAGACTGTCCTCATCCTAAGGATGTCGCTAAGTATCTGAAGGGTACCTCCCAACCGGTTCAACAACAAAAATTGGTTGCAAAAAACCCTGTCCCTCCGCAAGGAGGCGATCCAGGTCATTCCCACCATGGGGATGCTTCCACAAGCGCCTCTGAGGTTTACATGTTTAATACGGTTAATGTTAAAACTCATACGAATACCTATGAAAATCCTCTAGGTGATAATCCTAATGGGAAGGACGTCGACTAGCCTTCTAACTCTACTCCTCCTCCATCTTCCAATCCTCTTCAGATTGAGAAGCCAATTTCTGACACAGTCTTGCGCCCGCCCAAGAGCGTATTTCAAAAAGAGTTATTTAATCCAAATGCCCACGCTGCCCAAAAATACAACATCGTTGAATATTTGGCGCAATCGCCTTGTTCTATGTCAACCCTCGAAGTTATACAACATTATCCAAATCAACGTAGAACCCTGTTGTGAGCCATTGGAGCCATGGATCCTGAGGAGTCGAACTTGATTACGTTTAATATGGATTATTTTAAAGAGAGAGTCTCCCATCACTTGAAATTCCAAATTCAAGTTTTTATTAGTGAATACACCATCCATCATATTGTTTTGTATGAGGGAGCCTCCACTTTTGTCATGTCTTTTCCTTCTTGGAGAGCCCTTGGTTCTCCTTCCCTTATTCCATCCCCGACCACCCTAAAAGCGTTCGATGTACATGGTTTCCAACCTCATGAACTCTTGAAATATTTCTTTGTAACTTTGAAGGGTAAGACTATTCCAGTTGATATCAAAGTAGTGGATGCACCCTTGGATTATAATTTGTTACTTGGTCGTAGTTGGTTCTATGCAATGACTTTCATCACATCTTCGGTGTTTCGTATCTTATAATTTCCCCATGAAGGAAATATTATCATTGTTGACCAACTTGAGTATACAAATCCAAATCTCAACAATGTCACAACAAATAATGTCCCTTTTCTAGGATAGAATAATTTTGAGAGTGTAGGTGTAGGTCTTCTCAAGGATTTCTCGCTCATGAGGGTTTTTCCTTTTCCTTCTCCTCCACCATGCAAGTTTCCACCTTAAACATGATTTTGACTCAGGAACAATAATCCTTCAATTCCTCTCTTCCATTGGTAGTACCTGGTCTTGACGAGCATAGTTCATTATCTTTGTCAAGCTCATTAAAAAATGAAACAGACCCCCCTCCGTTACAATTGATTCTCACTCTGCATCAAGTATTTGAACCTTATTTTACTTTGCCTAGTGAAAATGTTTCCCTTAGTAACCAGAAACCTAAATGAGGAAAGAAGAAGATTCGCCGAAGGAAACGACGCTTGGGGAGAAGATGTCCATCCTTTGGACATCATGCTAAAGAAAAACCACCCACTTTTGCCAAAGAAGTTGGGGGAAAACTACCTCCAGAGAGACACATTGCTAGGAGTGATGTTCATTTGAAGGTCATCCCCATCGTAACATAGTAGTCTTTTTCTGGAATGAGCTTAGTCTTTGTTCTTTATCAAGCTCGTGAATACATGAGAATAAGTTATCAAGATTAGTCTGTTTTCTTTCTCATTCTTGTAAATACTGTAACCAAGTATACGTTTATCACTTTTTTGGACTCGTAAAGGTTATACGAAAAAGGAACCCCCTGGAGTCTCCTTTAAGATCTTTTCAGACTCTCTAAACATGAAAAGTTTGTCGAGTGATCTTGCTTCCTTTCACACTCGTTAAAAGGTTTGAAAGGGCGTCTTTCGAGTGGTATTTTATCACATTTTTGGCCTCGTGAGCAGGGGTGATTTTAAGAACCCCCCCTAAATTTATATGTATAATAAATGGGCGAATTCTCATGATACATAGGAAAAATTGAAGGCTATTTTATCAATAATTGAGTATGTATATATAATTTTTTGGCGAATCTTTTAGTCAATTATATAATCTTGTAAAATCTTGGCAAATCTTTCACTAAATTACAAACTCTTGTAAAATATTGGCGAATCTTTCACTAAATTATAAAACCTTGTAAAGTCTTGGCAAATTTTTTAATAAAGTATAAAACCATATACAATAATAGAAAAATGTTTTCATTAAATTGTAATATACTCATTTTACATATTTGGAAAAAGAAACATAATTTTTCTATCCTCTAGACAATGATGCAAGCATGAGAGTTTATGTTTGTCAAGGTTCTCACTATACACTCTTGCATATCCCTCTATCAATTTTGATGATATTTCACCACAAAGTTCATGTGTTTATCCCGACCACCACTTCTGTCAAGCTCAGGATATATTAATATTTTCTCTACCACTTCTATTATGGATTCTTTATTATTGATTCATCGATTATGAAAGTACCCTTCAAACAATTCACATAATTATACCCATCAATAACTCCAATGTATAAGAATATTGATAAGTCACATTCCATGCATGACTTCCTCTCTAATCATCCACTTGTACTAAAAAATAACCCCTTTCCAAGGAAGAGGGGGCTCTTTTATCCCTTATATCTTAATTGTCTTATAAAAAAGTAAAGGGGCACATAACTTTGTAATAAATGTTGGGCATAGATTAGGCCTTAGAAAAATAGACAGTCTCAATTAGACTTCCATAATTAAGCATGGACAATAAGAGATGTAGATTAAGTAAGGGCTATTATGCCATCGTGTATATTTATACCTAGCAATAGCATGGTGCATAGTCAAAGTCCTATCACTTGTTTTAAGCTCATTAAGGGTATCACATGCAATGTCTGTCACTTGGAACCTACTACACGTCGACTCCCAAAATTGAGTTGCATAAAAGTAATGAAGAAATAAACGATCATGAATTATATAGAAATCTATTTCTTCCATGTGATACAAGCACCAATAAGAATACATTTTTCTTAGTTACATGAAACTCTCCATAACATGTGAATTATTAGCAGAAACTATGTGATGTTTTTTTTTCAATTTTTTAATCAATTTGTTCTTCAACTTTAGCTTCAAGAATGATAGTGCAATAAAAATTGTCTCATCCTTCACTGACTACAGGTAATGCTATTTTAGTCTTGGCATCAAAAGTGTAATTGCGATAGATGAATGTAGGTCTTATTCTAATAGGTCTCCTATGATGAACACATAAGAACCTGGTGCATAGACCATTTTTATCTTCGCTTAGCTAAGTAGAGCTCATTTCCCTTCCTAAATAACCAATAAATATTTTCAAAGAAAATATAAAATAAACATAGTAGATCCTAAAAGGTGAAGATGTTTAATTCATGCCACAAAGTGAAAGGAAATAAAAAAATATTTCCTTGAATTACCAAATATATAAAGAAAATAATCATAATTATGGCACATGGATAAAATTTGAAGCAGTGAAACAAAAACCTTAAATACAACACAATTTGAGAAGGCAAATTGTACAAAATTGTACTACAATAAATAAAGAAGTGGCGTGATGCCTACTAAGTCCAAATTATTACACACTTGGAGGGCCACATAAAGAACTGGCATGATGCCCACATGTGACATAAGACAGGACTTCATTTACATTTAAATTTAGTTTTAAGGGCCACTTTCCTATTTTCTTATAAAATTCATAAAAGCAATATAACCTAAAAGGAAAAGCTCATTGAATATTGTATAGTTTATATATCCTTTCTGTTTCTCACTCCCATGTTATTACTCTTTGTGAAGAATACACAAGGGAAGTTGGGGACCATTCAAGGCTCTAAACATGGGTACCTATCTCACTTAGCCTCTTGCTTATCCCTTGAGAGAGATCGATAGTTTTTGTTTGATCTATACGGTTTTGAGCATAAACAAGTAAGAGAAAAGTGTAAGAAATAAGCCACTACAAGAAACTCAAATATCAATTGGTACCTGAAACAATATCCTTTTGAACTTATTCATAGAAGTAAAATTTAAGAGGAACTAGTGTAGGTGCAACTTTTATTCAACATCTAGAATTATGGCTATAATAAACACATGCATCTACTAGCAAATGTCTTGACCTATCACTAGAAACAACTAACAAAAAGATTGAATTCAAAGAGTAGCACCATAACTGACTTGATCAATCCATGGATAGAAGCCTTTCTTTAACTCATCAACATAGTAGCATAGCATGTTGCAAGTTGTAACCTTCTCCAAAATAGTTGTCTTGATTCCAATGTTTTTATCCCCAAGATTAATTGTCTCCACACTAATTAATCAAGAAAAGAGAGTATATTAATGTACTTTCACATATCCTCTACTTATATTAAAGGTTGATATGAGAACAATGCTGGATATGAATGATTTTTTCTTTGAATCAAGGTAAGAGCACTAATTATTTGGATTGAAGTGCAATGTTATAAATTTAGCCATAATAAAACCTAGGAACACAAGCAACCAATTTGTACTGAAAAAGTAACATGTTAGACTCAGCTAACCACATAAGAAAAGACAGTATTAATGTACTTTCACATATCTTCTACTTCTATTAAAGGGTCATATGAGAGAATTTGTAGGACATGAAATATTTCCTCTTTAGATTAAAGTAAAAGCACTATATATTTGGATGGAAGTGCAATGTTATACATTTGGCCATAATAAACCTAGGAACGCAAAAAAAACATTTGCACTGAAAAAGGAATATGTTGGACTGAGCTAACCACAAAAACAAATTTTGTTAAAGATATCATACATAAGCATTTAAGTACATATCCCTACATCATACCACATCTATGCATAGGAACATAATCGATGTACTTTTTATAGAAGAAGGGATACAATGGACCAAGTTAAATATGATGAAGACAATGGAACCAATGGTAGTTCCATATATCCAATGAATATCTATACAACATCATAATAATTAGGATCAAGAAACCATTTTAATTGCACTAACATAGAATTAGAAAAAGAGAACATAAGTTTGATGGCATGTAATTTTTTCATCTTATGAAAAAATTAATAAAAGCATGTGGCTAACCAAGCAATTAAAATGTTCTATTGCACTATCAAATTAACTATCATGACCTTAAATAGTATCTCTCATATGCACAATATGGGCAAATTAGTAGCAGTTATGTCTTCCTAATTAAGGAACTGAATAAGGAGAGCCACAAAACTCGACACCATATCTTGCCTTTCATCATTTGATTTACCAATATCATTATCTGAGTCTGTAGAAGTGATGGTCACATCTGGATTCAACTGGGAAGATTGAAGAAGTGGAGGTGTCACCACATTCATGTAAGGAAATCTTGTCCCAAACACTTGCAAAGTCTTGCCCATGCATGTTCAATAACATCAATTCCATTTGCAAATGAAAACATCAGGAAAAAATAATTAAAAATAAGCCATTTGTCTGCTAGGGGTCCGGAATAAAATTAAGAAAACAAGAATTAATGTTGGAGATGGACAAAATTTGAAATAATGTTGACCCATATAGCCATAAATAACTATAATGAAGAAAGATTCACATTTCCCAACCCATAATCAAAACAACTACTCAGATGGGATAATTTTATTAATAGTCCACAAATGACCAAATGATAGGTCAATGGGACTAGACATTAAAATAAGTGGCCACTAAACAACATGTATAGAACAATCCTAGAGCTAAAATGTTTACAAAATGCAGGAGATAACATACTCAGAAATGTTAGGAAAAAAAACAGAGGGGTTTAGTAGGTCTAATTAATTATATTGATAAAGGGTTTCAATACCTTCTAAACATATATATACCTGATAATTTTTAACATATTATTTCTCATGTATTTTAGTTAAATGCAGAAATAGGACACTCGCTTTGCAACAACCCACCAACACTTCTACCAACTTTTCTAGCATCACCCATGGTAACCTTGTTCTTTCAAATTTCACAAAATGGTGACAAAACTGACCCTGAATAAAAGGTAACAAAGAATTCATGAATGGACACACAGTAACATCCCATCCATGGAAGATGCCCCATAAATAGCTATATGTAAGATATAATTACATTATTCAACGATGGTGTGTAGCATGTCACTTGTAAATTCAGGAAGCAAGGTGTACATCTTTTTTCACATATGACATACTGTAACCAAAGCACTTGCTTACTTCATGTTTGGCTGTAGTAATGTTAAGTAACTAAGACAATCATCTGAAACTTGGCAACTGTAAGTTGCTGACATTTTCCCTCTCAATTGTTGTTACAAAAAGTCTAAAACATAGCAATTTGGTGGAAAAAATTATATTGGTTGCTTCAGCCAGAGTATGCAATTCATCTAAGTTAGATGTTGGTTCCTCTGGTTTATGTCTCCATTGTGAGTGACACAAGTATTACTTCAACCCTTTCATTTCTATTGCAAAAGTTCATCTCCATATAACCTATGGCTTCAGGCCCTACCCATTACCATGGGAGTTCATTCAACAAATGCGATCTTAAAATAATCTAAGAACAATGTAGAATGGGTACACATACCTGGGGGATGGATTATTCATACCCATAACGATGGATGTACAGACATATAAAAACGGTACCTATACCCGTCCCATGTTGTACCTTACCATAACCTGCAACACCTTCCCATACCCCACCTTACCTTGGGTGAATTCGGTGATGTACCCCAATTTTGGGCATGCAGGTGTTGATTTTAGCACAAATTAATTATTAAAATTCCCTAGTAAGGTTTCATTTAGGATGGGATCAACAAGAAACCCTAAAACAACTAAGTGTTGTGGGTGTTGCCCCTTTTATACCTATAAACCCTAGTTTCATGCTCACTTTTTCATTTTCAGTTTGGCTATCTCATCTTGGAAGAGACCAGCAGAGAATTGGTGTAAGTACTAATAGGATTTAAGGGCGAAGCCACCCTCCGAGCAACTTAACCTTGACAGAGAATCACTCCAGAAGAAAACCCTAGGCTAGATAGCCAAACAAGGGTAGCACACCTTTCCCCAAGGATAGTGCACCAAACAAGAGCTGATTAGATAGTCCAAACCATAACCAAGAGATAGTCCAAGCCAAACAAAATCTTCTAGCTGCAACAGCTGCAATGGCAACTCTCCTCCAAACTTGTGCACAAACTAGGCAACTGCAGTGCGCACAAGTGTTTCTCTGCAATTCTGAGAATGCCTGCCTGAATGAAGACTGGCCTCCTATATTTATACTAATTCTGGCTAACTGCCTGGGCTGACTTCTCATTCTGGGTATCTATATGTTCAATATATATTATTTCTTCTGGCTGACTTCTTCTCTTGTAGGCTAATAACCTAATACGAATTATCCTCTTGAGCTGACTTGTCTTCTAGGTTTATTAGCCAACTCATTAGGGTTTCTTCTTGCTTCCTGGAATATTCTATTCTCATCAGGTTTACACGTGGAGGTAAATACCTCTTGCAACTACCATAATATCAACACAAAGTATCGTCAAAATCCATGCCTCCTCATCAATAAGGTCACATCTCCTCATCAACAAAGTGCCAACTCATCATCCAAATGCTAGGTCGGCTCAAGCATGTGTCCATCATCCTCAAGCATGATGTCCCATCACATGTGCAACGTCCAAGGTGAAAACCATGAAGTCATCAAGGAGAAGGCATCCATAACCTCTCCAAAGAGGTGTACCATTGTAATCAAAGGCCACATCATCAACCTCATAGTGAGGGGGTACCCGGTAAAGCTCAAGCTAACTTGGGTTTTGATTTATTACTCATATCCCTTTATTTCTATTGCATCTATAACAGGCTCTTTCCATTCTTTTTACCAGTTGCATCAACCTCGAGCATTCAAGCACCTTCTTCTCATAGGAGAATGAAGTACGAACCTTTTTTTGGGATACATGTAATAGTCATTCCCAAAAGATAGGACAACAGGAGGAATATAGATGGAAAGTGTTAAGTATGGAAAAAGTATAGGTACGTTACCCCTATCAAGGCCTCCCAGTAATACCTCTTTTCCCCAAGAGTGACAACACTTGACTAGAGTACATATGATGGCCATTAAGGTGAAACAAGGAAAAAATCATAACTTCCAAGTATCATGATTCATTATTTGACTTCAACCCATGATCCTTACCTAAATGACCAATACATTAAATGTAACACTTTGTATGAAACAATGGCTAATGTACCTCATGTATTGGACCACCATCATCCGATGAGATTGTTGATCAAGCGAATGAGCTAAGAAATGATGAGGGGGAGGCATCTGAGGGGCTACTATCTATGGAGAATGTTGTTCATCATCTTTGGGACCACTGTCTGCAATGTGGATCATGAAGAATGTTCTCCTCTAGTTACCCCTAGGTGAGAGGGGGTAACATCTGGATCCAACATGGGGACATGGCTAGGTGAGAGGGGGTAACATCTGGCTCCGACATGGGGACATGTGCTCACCATAGAGGGCATGAGAACCTCAACATTTCTACTACTCCTCTAGTTACCCCTAGGTGAGATGGGGTAACCGATCTCATTGAGGGTATGCTGGCCCTATATCTATAAAACTATATCTCATGCACTTTAGATCACGTGAAAGATTTTATTTCCACTCCTAGAGATAGAGAAGCACACATGGTTCTATTTTGTGTGCATCAACCAAAATATAGTGGACCCAATTTGATATGATCTAAGAAACTGTTAAGAAATTTATATGTTCCCAGTCCCACGATCCAGTATATCTTCATTTGTGACCTCTATCTATGTGCATTTTTATCTTCTTGCAGGTGTTTACTAATACAGGCTAAATTGTTCTCAAGTTTAGGTAACAAAATTTATCAATTATGGGAAGTTTCCCTGTTTCACTTTATTTAAGACAAACTCCTCTGTAATAGTGATAGTTCATCTCTAGCTCATTTATGATCTAATGTCCTTTAGTTTTAAAGATAAGTTCATCTCTAGCTCATTTAGGATGCTAATGTCCTTTAGTTTTAAAGATATAATAGTATTAAGCACAAGGGAAGTCGCCATGTTTCACTTTATTTAAGACAAACTCCTTTGTAATAGTTATAGTTCATCTCTACCTCATTTAGGATGTTATTGTCCTTTGGTTTTAAATATACAAGAGTATTAAACACAATGCTCAATTTGTCTATTAATCAGAAATAAACTGCAGTTCTCAAGATTGCAATACTATTCATCAGGTAGGTCAATTTTTCAGCATGAAGTAAGGACATACCTCAATCCTAAAAATTTTGAATACTCTTTCTGAGGCACCAGGAAAAGGCTTCCTTTTGATGAAACCAATTATTTAGGCAGTGAAAGTGGGGCTGGTTGGTTGACAATATCTCTGCAACTTTCCTGACTTTAAGATATAGCCTTCTGTATAATAAGTTCCAATTTAAACATATATAATCAAACTACCAAGTTAAGAGATCAGTTCTCTTGAGAAGACATCAATTGACTGTCATCAACAACCCACCACATTCAAACAGAAAAAAAGGTGTTGATCAATAAACAAGGTAGGGAAAGAAATATTTGATGTCACACAAATAATCTGTAGAAGAGCCTTGCCCTCTTCCATCATGCTCTCAGTTAAGAGAAGAAGATCTCAACCTGATAAAACCTAAACCTGTATTCCTAAAAAATGAACAAAAATTGAGAGCCGCTTGACAAAAATACTGACTGGAACAGATTCTGAATCCTCTCCAATTGTTCTCGTCTTTGAAGTAGTTAAATTTTTACCATAACTCATAAATTATCCACCATTTACAGTGTTCTCCCTCAAGTGATATGGCTGAGCAGTACTAACATTTCTTTCATTAGCTTGTTTGCTTCTTGCAGCTTATCATTTGTGCCAAGTGAACTAATGAGGAAACTATAAGTCCTAAAGTTTGGCACTAGCTCCTTTTTAATCATTTCATCATAAAACATCAAAGCATCTTGCATTATACCTTCCTTACAAAGCCTGATAATAGAGTCCATATCCTGTAAGTTGACATGAGTGACCAAACCCTCCTTTGGAATTTCTCCATCTGTATTAGTTGTTGGCATGGAAGTTGTATCAAGGTCATCATGATCGAAATATGTATCAAGTTGCATAGTACAACTTGAAGTGCTAGAAGTTGGATTCTTTAATTCGATTTCCCTTAATATAGTTGTTACTTCCTGTATCTTTCCTTCATTATAAAGCCTCGATGAAATCAACAAACGAGACATCAAGCTCTGACCCATCAAACAATTTATCAGTTCCCAAAGAGTCTAATCTTCTACAATATTCAGAGTGCAATCTACTGTCAGCATTGATGCCAAGAAGTAAATCCCTCTCAAACATTTCTTCTACAAGTTTACTTGCTTCTTCCAACCTGCCTTTACTGCAAAGCCCATTAATAAGGTTGGTGTAGCAAAAGAGAGTTGAACCTGCTTACTGCCAGGAGTAACCCAACACTTGTAACAGAGAACTAAGCTAGCTCAAGCATACCTTGAACATGCAGAGGCACAAGGGCACCCACTAATAGTCTTAAATGAAAACTATAGAAAATGCTCATATTTGACCTAACCAAAAGCAAAACCAGGACAAAAGAACTTCGCAAAATGAATCCTAGCATAAAATGTAGGGTTTAACACGCAAACTGGTGAGATTTGGGCACTCATATCTTATAGTTATTATGGGAGCTCAATACGACAAAGACAGAAAAGTAAAACATGTATGTTGCTGTTTGGAAAATGCAGTATATCAATATATAGGTAAGCAAATTTATCCTGGTGAGTCTGAAAAGTCTGTGAAGAATATAGACAGAGCACAAGTCGAGGGACAAGCAGGATGTGATCCCCCATAAATATGACTTGTTGCTAACCCTAGATTTGAACTCCACTGCCTCAAACAGAACTCTTCCCAATCTGGTTGGTCTGGTTGAGTTGCCTTTCTTATCAACGAAAAAACAGACAGAAGTCCAAGTGAGGAACTAGAAGATCGTGGTGGCTAGAACATAACTGCTTCACCTCTGTTTTACAAAAACCTTGTCAAGTCGAGTAAAAGAGAGAATGCAAAAAATGGCTTATTGATCCTAGGCTACCAATTTCTGCATGAACATCTTCGAGACAAAACACAAAAAGGAAGTCAGCCACTGTATTACCCAGCGGTGCAAATCCTCCTAAGAATTCCATAGTTTAGTTTCCTATAGAAACCCCATACCTTTCTTGAGGATAAACTAACTCCTTGTGTTCTGCCTCCCATACTGAGGTTCAAATGTGACAAGCTACCTACTTTTTGAGTGGGTTTCGGTCAGGAAGGATGTTTAATGATGGCACTGGCAAGACATAACACTTCTCATCCTTCTTCCTCTCTACTTCCTCCTAACTATCTTTAGGATCTGTTTGCATTCAATTTCCATTTTGTTGCCTAAGGCCTTGTCTCATATCACAGTTATGTAGATCCTCTTGAAATGCTCATTTAAGTTGCATACACATGGCTGCAGTTCACACTTTTCTCTTTACCATTGAGCTTTGCTTTTCTCTCTATTGGACAAAATGAATAAGTGAACTAGCTTAAGCTCACACTGGATGTTGTTTGCAACTTTTCCTTTCATTTTTTATAGTGAAGTGTTCCGAAAATCAACTGAAGATATTGCAAGTATAGATGTCACTGTTATTTTATATAGTTTGGACCGAATATGCAAGGTTCTCTTTTTCCTCACCTATATTCTCTTGTTAAATGTAGAAAATTCTTTAGTTGTAGGAGCTCCTTGGCTAATATCACCCTGTAATAAACCCTTTATTGACTACTTTAGCAGCGTCACTTTAGCTTTCTTATAAGTTCTCTACTCATGGAGACCATACAATACAAATGTGCCTAGAGCAAGAAGGTTCATGGAATCTGTTTCTTTTTCATCTGAAAATGGTTGTTTCAATAATTCACCAAAGAAACCAATATCATAGCCACTACTTAAATGTTGTCCATTCCTAATCTGTACCATTTGTTGATCTAGAGAAAAAGAGTGATGCTCTCAAGCCCTTGAAGGAGACAAGGATTCAACTCCACTGGAGAATCTTTCTTCACCATTCTGATCTAAAGCGAACTTAGAATGGCCATTAGCATAACCAAGAGACATTTCACGTGGAGAGATTTCTTGCCTTCTGTGAAAAGAAAAGCAATTTCCTTGCTTATTTTCTGTTATATTCTCTGTTACAAATGGCTTGGATGTACTTGTGTAGTCAAAAGTAGCTGAGCCTTCTGATGAGATACCCTCAACACTGAGAAAGGCATTTACTTCTAAAAGACCAAAGTCTGGTATAATGTCATCAGGAAGCTGAAATTGTTGGTATTGACTTTCATTGTTAGAAGCACATGAGGTTGTGAAATCACTTCCATGTATGATAGCTTTACGACAATCCCTGGATGGCTTTGGATTTATCACATCTGGGATGTTTGAGCTGGAAGATGAAGGTCTTAGAGTGGAAGGAACAAATTCAGCTGCATTAGGATTCAATGCTGTATGCATGGTAGCTGTCATGCCTTTTACAGATGAGGCCATATTTTACTCCAAGATAGAAAATAATTCTAGTGGAGCACATAGAAAGCCTCCTTGGATGTAAATGATAATGGTGAATCTTTACTTGAGAAAAGATTTCTGGAAATAACATCAGAATTATGGTCATTACTTCTTGTTGTAGAAATTTAATGCAACAAAATAGGAGACATAAGCTAAGAGAAAAAACCACATTTCAACGTATTCTTCTAATCTCAAAAGGAATTTTTTATAGAATTATAGAAACAATAAATGAAATATATTTTACAATTATATCATTGAAACATCCATATAGAAGAAATCTATTCCTGGAAGACTGAGCATAAGTACACTGCAAGAGGCTTACAAAGTTCTCTCTCAAATATCAGGCATCTATGTTCATAAACCTGGACTCCAAGAGCATGTGCAGTAAAAAACAGCATATGAAGCTCACCAATGTACTAATTTCAGTGTTCATTTCCTTGCTAGAGACCATTCACATTTAGCTCAATTAATTCTCTGTACCATTGGGAGGGTGCTTGCACATAAAAAATGTAGAATAAGCTTTAAAGCATAAAAAATAGAGGTGCAAGCCAACAAGATCACTTGGTGAGTAACTAAGAAAATTCTTTATGTGAACCATCAAGCCATCTGGCCATAGACACGATCAACAAACCACTCTTCTAGCTCTTTTTGAGACCATTAGACATGTAAGGCTAGTTATTACCTTAGTGATATTTTTAGGAAAAAAGGATGTAATTGGCTGCAGCAAAAGAATCTTATGCGGTCTAGTTGGAATGAGGACACGTGTTAAAGTTTTATCCTAAGATACCTCCACAATGAAAGCAATTACTGCCCGCTGAAACAGGCTAATAAGCACACATCAGTTATCAGTAACTTAAAAAATGTCGGTTGCAAGTAGAAAGGATCTAATTGCATGAGAAGAAATAGCAATATCAAGAACAGGCAATGGCTCTCAAGCAAAAAGGCATTAGCTGAACTTGAGAACCACAGTTGCAGTAGAAAACATCAATTACAATGGTAAGCAGGCATAAATGTATGCACACATTCATATGTCTACATTCTTCATGTATCCATAAACGTGTGTGTACCTATGCACACTGTATATTACACAAGTTGATACATGTTCATGAACCACCCACCCACACACAGAGATATTTGTGTGCATGTGTGTAGAGAGAGAAAGAGAGAGGATTCTTCAATCTTTATAGAAGTCTGTATCTACACGTTGAATGTAGGAATAGACAAGAATGAACAAAAATAAGTGGCACAAGTACATGTTCATGCAAAACAAGTGGCACAGTACAGTCTATTGTTTATTGACCTTATCCCAACATCAATGAAGCTATATATTTATTGCAAATTAATAAAATGTCACAAAGGATATAAGGTAGAGCTTCTGGGGGTAGATGTATGGCCATGAACTAAATTTTTTTGTATATAATATAGTCTAATAAACCATAGCAAATAATTCCCATGACAATCTCTCTCTATCTATGTGTGTGTGTGTATTCACTCCCAAAGATTAGCTCAATTGGTTGGACCATCCTTCAAATGCATGTTGCCAATGGGGGGATCACAAGTTCCAATCCGGTCGAGTCCCTTGAAGTTACCTGTGGCTCTTTCTGCTAGTGACTGACACTGTCCTCCATCCAGATATTCAAAGGAATGGGGGGAATCCCGTGAAGTTTTCCTTCAAACATTCATTGTACTCTTTAGGATCTTATTACGAATATGTGCTTCATTGTTTAAAGGTGTTTTTAAACACCAATGTCTCACTCAGTTACCTTGGGTTCATCATGAAATATTAACACGGTTTTAGAGCCCAAGGTAACTGAGTGAGATGATTGTGTTTAGGAACACCTTTAAACAATGAAGCACATCTTTGTAAGAATATCCCAAAGAGCACAATGTGTTGTGTGTGCGATATGTGTGTCGAATGAGGCTAATGCCTCACCAATAAATAGTTTTAGGCTTTACCCTAATACCCTGAAGGGTGGGATTGTAATAGCCACTAAAGTGGTTAACTATAAATGAACCAGTCCCAAAGATCCAATAAACCCCTCAAGTTGGGTTTATATTAATATTCTCACATCCTCCCTTAAACATGACTTGGAGGAAATCTCAAGGTGGCATTATCTCAGCACCACCCCTTAATAATAGTTTTTTGCAGCAAACAATATTACTAATGTCTTATAAAAATTCTAGAGATATCACATCTCCCATCATCCACCCCTTAAGCACAATTGGGCTAGGAATACTGACAACCAAAATACGTAACCATGACAAGGTACAACAAAACAATTACCTCCACAACACCTCCTCCACCCAATCCTCTTTATAACATAGTGAAGCAAACTTGTGCAACAAATCTCACAATAGATAAGATTATTAATGTCCGATGAATGGCCAAAACTAGGTCAATGGGATTGTATAATAAAAAAGTATCGATACAAAGCAGGCATGCTAAGGCCACTCCTATAAAAGAAAAAGTGGAAGAAAATACAATATGTAATATCTAACTCTAATGGCTCCAAACTAGAGAGGAAAACAATGCTAGGGGAGAGCGTACAAAAAAAGAGCCTTAGAACTCCAATTGTATGTCCCTTGAAGAAGGAGAGGGGAGGTTGTTCTTCTTCTAAAGAAACTCTCCTACCATCTGAGGCTAAAGTGAAGAAAATCTAAATAGATGATTGATTGGACAAGCAGGAACTACTCCAATAATAGTCTCTTTGTCTAGAGGAGATGGCCCGCCATGGAATTTGGAGGAAGTGGATTATCTGCTAGTTTGGCGTCAGCTATCCTAAGATCCAAGTTGACAACTTCACAAGGGTCTAGTTGGCAAGGGTTGGATAACACCTCAAGGTCTGACAGATCCAAACATTATTTAACATTATTTATTCAAATAAGGCTATAAAAATTGACAGTTATTCAAATGAAGAAGAACAAATGTATACCGATGTTTTTCCATAGACTAGCTTCTAAAGTTATAACATATGTGATTGTTAACTTATATCTTAACTATGAGAAAGCATAAGCAATTGGATGCCATTTACAAGTAGAGAAAGAAGATCATTATAAGACTAGAAACACCTACCAGAACCTGCGATGGTTCCCTTCACCGATGTATGTTCCCAACCAAACACAATGATGATCAAATCCAAGAACACATTTGCCACAATCATAACAATGTTTTGGTCTCAGAGGCTGCACAATCGACAACAATAAAACATCAAAAAGAATTCCGAATAAAATGTAATTGGAGCGAAATTGATAGCAAGAGCTATCATAGTGTACACATGGATATCATAGTGTACACATCAAAACAATAAAATGATTTTGAATAAAATGTAATCAATTTGTGTTTGCAATGGAATCGAAAATCTCTAGCAACCATCTTAATTTAATAACAATAAATATGAACATGGTACATAACAATGTCAATAAACTTAGATCAATAACAAAGATATAAATACGTCGACAATTTCTAAATCCTCAGTTCAATGAGCATCAAAGTTTAATTCCGTAACATATCTAAAAATCTTTGAATGTCATAACATACAATGGAAAGAAGAAACTTGAGGTTTAAGCATGCAAATATAAACTCCATCTCATAGTACTGACATGTTATGAAAATGTGGACCTTGCCTATAATAAAAACACATTTTTGCAAAATTTCATAGATTGCAATTGTTCTGCATTGATAGAAAACCTTCGGTAATGTCTTAGTCAAAGTTTAAAAATTAACATTAGTCACATCAACTTTGGTTCCACATAAAAAAATTCTCAAAGTTGTATAAAAAAAAGAACAGAACACCAGAGCATAAGAAATTTCATTGAATAGTGATTGTTGTTTTTATAGTTAGACTCGTAACCTCCTCTAAAAACCCATCGAAAAGACAAAAAATAAATATTTAAAGAACCAACAGAGAAACCCCAAATCGAGAGTTTCATAATTTTCTCTCGTCTTACCTATGAAAAATGGGTTTTAACTTTTGGGGCGCTCTTTCAGTCCACTTTTGGAAGTCAATGTTAGCGAATTCTGCGTCCATGAGAGCATATATCCAACTGTTGATAAAGAATGAAATGAGATTTAAGCTCTGTAAAGGATTTGTCATTCAACTTTGCAAGTGTCAGTGAATCCTACTTATATGAGAGAATATATCCAACAGTTGATAAAAAATGAAATGATATTTAAGCTCTGCGGAGGATTTGTCTTTCAACTTCGCATTTAAATACCCAGAACATGAAATTGGAGTGAATAACTGTTGGAAACCCGATTTATAGCAAACGGGGAGGGAAAAAATGATTCCATAAATCTTCATAGCTAAAAATCGGGGCGAGGAAGGTTATGGCCCAACTTTTAAGCTAAAAATTGGGGCGAAGAAAGTTTTGGCCCAAATTTTAAGCTAAAAATAGGGGCGAATGGAAGGTTTTGGCCCGAATTTTAGCGGGCGAAAATTAATTTTTTTCCTCTTCGTGGTAAATAAACCATGCGCTAACCCTTTAAACATTTTTTTTTTTTAAATAAATGGAGGGAGAATGATAATAAAGCTCTCCATCCCTCTCCAACACAAAAAATTTGCCCCATCAAAATTCGAAACCCCTTAATTTCGCCCACGAGCGAAATTTCGCCCCTAAAATCACCTATGCTCGTGAGACTAAAATTACAAAAAAGGACAACCTTGGAGTCACCTTTAAACTCTTTTCAGACTCTCTAACATGAAAAACCATCGAGTTTTCCTTCTTTGGACTCGTTAAAATCACACATTGAAGGGCCCATATGGGAACAAACCCTTACTTCTTCTAGTTCATTAAAAAAAGGAAGAGGGACTTACCAAAGGTGAGTTATATCGAGCATGTGTTACCCTCCTCTAGCTCATTAAAATAAAAATAGGTACTCATCTATCTGGGTGCGGGAAAAATTGAAGGAAGTAGGTCAAGTTTTTGAGAATCGTTTATGGAAGCTTTTGTTGCCCTTGAACATGGAACCTATTTACGTCTCGTCTTATATTTGGGTAATCCACTTGTCTCTGAGTCATACCAATTCCATGTGTCTCCATACTTTTCGTCCAGTCTAAGATTTCTCTTATTGTCATCCAATTACATTTTGGTACTCATTTAGTCAATGCTTCCAAGTTAGTTGTTGTGCCTCATCATGTTCAAGGGAAGTTTCACTTCAAACCATCCATCTGCAGTATTGACAGTTTTTGTTTCCTTTGTCTGTCCATACTCATTCAATTCACCATCTTACATCACTTTCCTATTTCAGTTTCGCGTCGTTTATGGGGGATACGTCAAGCCCTCCTTAGACGAGTCTTTTCATGTCGACTTCAACACATGATCCGAGAGTTAGACTTAGAAACTAGTTAGTACCTTGGGACCTTCATGCCTCAATGGTAGGCCTCCTCACTTCCAACAATAGGTTTACATCATCAACCTCTGATTGGATTATTCCACGAATGTTCGACTTTAGCTCATTTATTCACATTCATTGGATTGTACTAGGGTACCTTGGGAGTCATTAACATCACTGGTGATTTCCCTCATAATTGTTAGTGGTTTACCTCAATGATCGGTAATCAAGTGCTTTCTACCATGTTCGACATCAAAACATCTATTCACATGGATAGATTCGTACCACATTGGTATTGGGATGAAGACCCTAGGTTGAGTGTTCACTTTACTATCTTCTTTTCCCATGATGCGAAAGGAGATCATTTGAGCATGTTGATATATATATTGTCACATAGATCCACATTGTATTGGTCTGTCGCTATGTTTTATCATCTCGTAGCTCCACTGTGTATTTTTCATGGCTACGATCAGTTCATGTCATGAAGGTATGGATCCACATTGTATCTTTTGTGGACATATACTTAGTCAATATTTTTCATGGATCCGCAGTGTATTGGTCGACGACCATGCTTTGAGTCATATCGTCTTCCGAGCATAGGTATGCCTGCCTCAGAAATGGAACATATATTAATATTTTTTATGGTTGTTTTCATCTTCTTCCAGGTTCTCCAACTCCACACCCTTACATTGAAGATTTGTAAAGTGTTTCAATCATCATTCTCTCTTCTGACCTCACACTTAAGGGGGCATTCTATTACACATGAAATTTGCACACCTAGGTACCTCTCCCTAAGTATCGTAAGTGACATATAAGTGTCTCATACACATTGACACCATGGAATAACCTATGTCACAATCCCTAGTCAATGTGGAGGAGGGATATATTACATGAAGGCCAAAATACCAAGTGCACATGAATTATTATTAATATTCATGAAAAATAAATTAATTAAGTGTGAGAATCCACCTCACATTTGGTTTCCTATTTTTTAGGGGAGGTGGAGGATCTCATGGATGGTTGAAATATTTCCTCCTTAAAATACTTGAGAGATATTTCCTCCCCAAAATCCTTAAGAGATATTTTCTCCCTAAATATCTTTCAGATTCCTTTTTAGTGGATCTGATGAGTGATCCTCTCCATGGTGGTTAAGCCTTCAAATCCTATATAATGAGGGATTTCCATGGAGAAGGGGGAATGGAGGAGTTTATAGATACCAAAGTTATGATCTCATGAGAAGTGGAGACTTTAGGATATCAAACCTACTATTTCGGGAGTTTTGTGCAAGGGATGGACGATGAGGACTTGGGGAAGCTGTTGCAACTACATATATAGTTTGTAAGTATTTATTTAAGAGTTATCATTCATATATTTCTTAGCCTATTTACTTCTAACCTATGTCTCTTTACATATGTTTGTCTTATAGATGGATTTGATTGTACTAATCTTATGGAGTAGAGTAGGAGTTCTTTGTCTCTCTTTCCATTGCATTGCAGGTGTGAAATAATGCTAAGGACCGTGGAGATCAAGCTCAAGTTTGAGCATCGAGGACAAACATAGGAATAAGGTGCATCACACTTTCTTCCTTCTCCTTCTCTTTCTGATTATTTATTTATATTCAAAGGAATGCTAGTGTCCAATGTTAGCATGTTTTCTGTCTTGGTATAGGGGTTTCGAATCCAAGAGGATATTCACCTGCCCTTAGGGGAATTTTCTTACAACACTCATTCCCATCCATCGAGAACTTATGATGTTTAAATATCCATAAATTATACTTTTTGGAAATATTAATAAAATATTCCCTTGGATTTAAGTCCCCCACTTTTCCCTTTTCGATTTTGTTTAGCCCCCAATATATTTTGATCTGAGAGGTCTACATGCAACAATGTGATATTATTATTAATTTAAGTGGAATTACATTTTACATAGAGAAACACACTCGCCTTTTTGCATCCTCGCTCACCTGCCCAATAACTATACAACCTCTCTGGTCTCTCACACACACACACACACAAAACTCGATCTGATGCACACTTTAAGATAATACTTGTGCACTTACGCAGGTGTACACAACACTATGGAATGTGTTTACCCTACCCTTTATTCGTAATCCATGCACACTTACTCAGGTATGTGCAACACTATGCATTGTGCACGCTCTTTCTTTGGAAAACAATCCTCGTGCACTACTCAGGTGTGCACAAAACTAAACCAAAACTTGGTGCCAATGACTCACTAGCCTAAATGCACATTAATAATTTTAGGTGCACGCAAAACTTAACCAAGACTTGGTTCTAATGGCTCAACAACCTAAATGTACATTTACAATTTCATTTACAATTTCATTTACAATTTCATTTACAATTTCATTTACAATTTCATTTACAATTTCATTTACAATTGGGGTTCAGATTAGGAACATTACAGTTACAATTCTTGTAGAAACTTCCTATAGGACAATTTTAGCTAAAGTTTCTTGAATTTATGACACATATTTTCATGAATTTAGCATTAATTATAAGATAACACATGGCTTGATGTTGGCTCAAGGGTTAGGTATAATTATTTTCATTTGCTCCATGCAATATTTCATCTTTTTCCCATGCAATTTCCTTTCATGCAACATAATTGGGATCCTTTCTTTGCAATTGGTTTGGTTCTTGTTTATAGCTTTGTGTGTTTCATTTCATGCCATTATACTAAATATAGATAGGTTACTCTTTCATTTGGTGTTCTTTTACTCATAGAAGTAACTTAAGGTATTTCATGCACTTCGAGTTCCCTGCATAAGTTACACTCAAATTTCATGCATTTAGGCCCTTGATCAATTTCAAACCTAAATTGTTATCAATGCACTCCGCATATATTTTTCATAGAACCTCTCAAGTTTGTATGAAACCTGGGTTGACAAGTAAAGTAATAAGACAATGAGGTCGTAGCATTATTGTTGGTATTCCAAGCCCCATCAACATGAGGTCTACATCACCAACAAGATGGATAGTAGATTGATGGCAAGGGAAACCACACTCAATGGTTTTTTTCAATATTGTATTAGAATAATATGTTCTTAAATATGTGCCATATATTGGTGCACAAAGGTTATTTACCTTTGGAGGAGCGCTTTAGAAATCCATGATGTGATTTCAAGAATGTGCAAACACTAGAGGGTTGTTTTCGTGCTAGGAAGAATTTGATGCTAGCAATGAAATGTAGCCATGATTCCCTTGTGGAATTGTTATGTGATGGAAAAGTACTAGGGTCAAATTGAACATGAATACTAGCATTTGACTTGGCTTCATGACTTCCAATATGGAATATTTCGAATATTGAGATAGGGATATGGGAGTGTTGAGTCTAGGGTTTGGATTTGGAGACTCCAAAGCTAAGAGTTAGTGAGAAGATTTTTTTGTAGAAAACAAAAATACGGAATTAGAGATAGAGCCATAGCCATGGACCAGAGTCGGTAGCTAGAAGTCATGATATAGAGCTAGAGCCAGAGTCATAGTGGTTTCTAGGAGCCATAGTCAAATCCATGTTCCAAAGAAGAAGACAAAAGGAAATTGATCCATATCATTTTCCTTGAGATTTTGGATACCAAAATTCTTCTCAATGGGGAGGTGTGATAAAAAATGGATCCAAACCAAATGAATTTTCAGACTCAATACCTGCAAGAAAAACCATAAATTTGTGAAGGTTATGTAAACTATGTACAAAATATAAGAAAATGTAAATTCAAATAAGACAAAAAAATAAAAATGTGAAGAAATATATATATATATATATATATATATATATATATATATATATATATATATTTTTGAGAATTTAATGAAATGAGAAAAAAACAATTGAGGAGAAGGCTAAGGAATGGGAATGAAGATCCATGGATGTTGGATTTCCCTTACACCCCCCCTATTTATTCATCTTATTTCACTCCCAATGGGTCTTTGGAACAAGGAAAGAAGGATGAATAAAATTGCATCCAGAGATATCCGAATGAAATATTGATCCCATTCAAAGGAGGTTTTCCCATTTGGGTTCCAGAGATTCAAATGAGAATACCAATGAATATAAGGTGTTGACTATTCATTGTTTTGTCCACAATATAAATGGATCTGATATTTTGATTGTTATAAGGGTTTAAATAACTTATAATTTGGTTCCCCATTACCAGCTACAGAATATTAAATATGTTGGGAAAATTATCTCACTACTTCGAATCGTAATTTCCTCCCCTCAACTAAATTTATTTTCCCAATTCGATTTAGCTATTTCTAGGTCAAGTTAACACTACATGGTCAATTTTGTTAATTGTTAGGTGAGTTTCTCCCACACCTGAAATGCCATCCTATTTCCATGGGTAATTTGAACCTCTGAGGGTTGTTTTTTCTCACCCATGTGGCCATACGGGAAATACATGATTGGAAGGAGATACTCTTTGTTACTTGGGTCAAATTCATCTAACTTCTGGTCGATTTTTTCTTTTACTTGGGAAACTCACCACTAGGACGATGTCCCCTTTTCTACTGGCCATTGATTTCATTTAGCCTATATGATTGAATATATTATTGGGTGGATTAATTACATACCATGGATTTGGTCTCTCTCCTATAGGTCATGTACACATTGATTGAACTACCTGAGTCAATTTCTCCATGCACACTCAATTTTCGTATTATATGGTCAATTGGATTTCACCTTGGATTGAATGGGTTTCTTTGTTAGTCGATTTCTTTTGTAATTTATTATTCTCAATAAATGTTTGATTGGGTTTTTTGTTGATCGATTCTACTTAATTGTTTCTTGGTTGGAGCCCTAATAATTCTGAGAATATGCAACTGTGAAAGATATGAATGAATATATGACTAATCATTGTATTTAATAATGGAAAATAATATTGTTAACTGAAGAATATCCTTGGTCATGATCATGAATACAAATAGATCCATAGCTATTTTATCTTGTTATTCTTGTAAAAAACTTGAATATTCAAAGCCAATTATTGTGGAATATGATTCTCTTGTCCATCATGAGTGGAAGCCAACATCTTTGATATCTTTTTATGGGAAAGTAGACAACATCGTGCTAGATAACAATAATAAGACATGTATATCTATGGTTTTGAAACCATGAAGATATATTTCTTGAATAGTTGAGAGAATTGGCAACACCATAGGAAAGAAATAGGGATGATTTAATTTTGAGAAGAGGGAAACAAGTCACCATGGCATGGTCAAATATACTACTTGGTTTTCACATTAAAATTAGACATGGTATCATATTAATTTTGCACACATTGAATTACATGCACACAAATGATGAGTGGCATTAAGACCATTCATTATTGATAATAGATACCTTATGTTTGGGTTATTTTATGAAAAGAGTGAGAAAAAGAGAGTCCCTTAAATACCCTGGTAAGCTAACAAGGCAGAACAAAAAGATGGTTAGCAAGTTAGTGGGCCTGCAAGTTAGAAAATAAAACATAAATAAAGATAATAACAACTAAGAATAAGAAACAAACTAAACTAACATAAAAAAATGATGCATGAAATTGAACACATGGAATGGTTACCCAATAGAACTAAATCTTCAAATTGAGTACACCAATAGGATAAATATGGGAAAATGAATCCCCTATTCCTCCTAAGGGAGGGTCCTTTGATCCGTCAAAATATAGAGCTATCACTCTCCAATGGTGAAAAATACCCAAGGATTAGCTTCACAATAGGTGTAAATCTTGTTCAATTCTACACTTGCTCAAAATTATGGCTCAAGGGAAAGATGGATTTCTCCAAGAGAATTTGAACAACATAACAATGCTATGTATCTTTCTTTTTTTTTCATATAATGATGATCTGTTTATAGGAGGATGGAAAGATATTTCTCAACTAGTTACAAGTGTGAATGGGAGGTCTTTGAAGGTACCTCCCATCCCCTTCAGTGATCCCAAGATGAAATTTGGGGGTGATTTTGGGTATGGGGGAGATCCACTCCATCCCAAAAGTCGATGAGGCCCAAACAAAATCATCAATTTGTCTTTTCCACATCCATGCGGTTTTTTCGACTGGCAGTCACACACTTCATGCACTGTGCGCATTGTATGCCACGTTAGCTCATGCATATGTGCATGTTGATTTTGATGAATACACACAGAGCTTCAAAACCATTTTATATAGTTTTGTGGGTATCTTTCCAAATTTAATGTGATCCTTCCATAATTATTAGTAGTATGTTGTGCTTGGTTTTTTCATCCATTGTCTTTATTTTTATGAGCAATGTTTTGGTGATAACAAATGCCCCATGATATGTGAGGTTAGGATCATACATATAGCCGAAATACATGAATGTTTCTTTCTACTGAAATTGTTGTAACAATAGGATAGTTGTAGCTTTTTTTTTAAGAGGGATTGTAATAATGGACCATCAGAGGAAGGGGGGATTCGTAGTAGTGTCAAAATTATCTGAAAACTGAAATAGAACCCACTGGGAGAGAGGCTGAGGAATGTAATATAGGAATAGATGAAAAACCAAAAATGATCAAGCTATCCAAATATTTACCTCCAGAGAAAAAAAAGAAATATATTGATCTATGGAAGGAATTTGTAGATGTCTTTGCTTAGAGTTATGAAGATTTTAAGTTTTATGACACTAGTATCATACAACATAAAATCTCAATAAAAGAAGAACATAAAACTTTCAGGCAAAAACTTAGGAGAATCAATCCAAAGTTACTACCCCCGATAGAAAAAGAGATTAAAAAGATGTATGATGCAAAAATAATAGTTCCTTTAAGATTTTAAAAATGGGTTTCTAATCTTGTTCCTACTAGAAACAAAACTAGAGAAATTGAGCTCTACATTGATTTTCGGAATCTCAACAAACTCTCCCTCAAAGACAACTACCCTCTACCTAAAATGGATCACCTCTTACAGAAAGTAGTTTGAGCCAGTAGGATCTCTTTGCTAGATGTTTTTTCTGGCTATAACCAAGTTCTTGTCCACCCAGGTGACCAAGAAAAGACAACATTCACCACACCCTCAGGAACCTTCATGTATGTGAAAATGCCCTTTGGTTTGATGAATGCTGGTGCTACTTTCCAAAGAGAAATCGACATTGCCTTTGTGGATGATCTTGGTAGGTTTATATTCATATACTTAGATGATGTTACTATCTACTCAAAATCAGATGAGGAGCATTTAAAGAACCTCAGATGAGTGTTTGAAATGTGCAGAAAGTTTGGGATCTCATTAAATCCCAAGAAAAATCTTTTTGGTTTAATAGAAGGCAAGATGATAGGGCATATAATCTCTAAACATGGAATCAAGATAGACCCCAACAGAATTGTGGCCATACAAAAGTTAGAGCATCCCAGAAACATCAAGGAATTGCAATCCTTCATTGGTAAAATATTTTTTCTGAGAAGATTCATACCCAATTTGGTAGAACTCCTCAGGAACATTACAAATATGCTTAAAAAAGACAAAAAAAAGAAGTGAAACACCGAATCTAAACAATACTTTGAGAAAGTAAAACATGCACTTACCCAAGCCCCAGTCTTGAACAATCCACATTACACTAAAGACTTCTATTTATTCTCTTTTGCATCTGAAAACACCATTGCAGCAGTACTATTGCAGAAAAAAAGTGAAGGGCATGAACAACCCATAGCCGCTTTTAGCAAGTCCTTGAGAGACGTTGCACTGAACTACAATATAATGGAGAAACAACTTTTTTCCCTGGTAAAAGAAATAAAAGATTTTAGAGTTTATATTATTCATTCTCATATTGTTGCTTATGTTCTTAATGCAGTAGTAAAGGATATTGTGACTCAGGATAACCCAGATGGAAGGAGAGGGAAATGGATTGCAATGGTCCTTGAATATGAGATATAAATTAAACCAGCTAAACTCATCAAGGGTCAAGGTTTATCCAAACTAATGGATGAATGAAATTTTCATGCCTTGGACATAAACTTCTTAGCTGTAGCTGATGAACATGAAGAGCATGCAACTCCACACGTCAGAGAGGTATTCTCAAATTCTCCCTGGTACGTAGACCTCATCTTTGTCTTGCATAATTTAGAAGCTCCTCCTGGTCTAACTAAGAGTAAAGATAGATTCTTAAAACTTAAAGCTAGATTCCTAAAACTTAAAGCATTGAAATATTATATTCTGGATGGAAATCTATATTGGAAAGATGCGGAAGGCATTTTTTGTAATTGTTTATTAAAGGATGAAGTTGAGAAGGCATTGTAGGATTTCCATGAAGGAGATTGTGGCGGGCATCTGAGTTGGAAGACTACTGCTAACAAGATCCTTAGAGTTGGTTTTTACTGGCCCACCTTGTTTGTAGATGTGCATAAAAAGGTCACCTCCTGTCACAAGTGCCATGCCTTTGAAGGTAAAAGGAAACTTTTTCCTTTGCCTCTGAAACCTATTTCTGTTGAAGTTCCACTCCAACAATGGGGTTTAGACTTTATTGGCGAGATCCACCCACCTTCCTCAGGCCAACATAAGTGGATCCTCACATATAGAGTCTACTTTACAAAGTGGATTGAAGTTGTACCTTCCCGGCAGGCCACATATGTTGTAATCATTAAATTTCTAGAAAATAACATTCTCTTTCATTTTGGTTGCCCTAGAAATATTATAACTGATAATGTAGTAGCTTTCAGATCAAAAAATCTAATTGAATTTTGTAGCAAGTACCAGATTACTTTGGGACACTCCACCTCCTATTACCCTCAGGGAAATGGACTAGTTGAGTCCTCCAATAAAAGTTTGGTAAATATCATTCAGAAGATGTTACAGGGAAATAATAAATCTCAGCACAACAATTTGGTCCATTCACTTTGGGTTGACAGGTTAACCACAAAAAGATGAATTGGTATGTCCCCATATCAGTTGGTATCTGACACTAATACAATTTTCCCCACTTCTTTGGGAGTCCTTGTTATGAAACTGTTACAAGAAGTATAGGCAGAGCCTAATGACACCCAAAGGAGAATGAATCAGATGATCCAACTACAACATTCCAAAGAGGAGGTATATAACCAGACCCAGGTAATTCAAGAAAACATCAAGAAGATTTTTGACAGAAGAATTAAAGAAGATGATTTCAAATTGGGTGATCTAGTACTGAAATGGGATTCTAGAAATAAAGACAAAGGAAAGCATGGGATGTCGACAATATGTGGAAATTCCCTTACATCATCCATGATTATATAGGGAACAACACATTCTTACTCAAGGAAATCGAAGGAGCTGATCTTCCAGGAGGACCTATCAATGGCAGGATGCTCAAGCATTATGTTCCACCAGAATAAAAATTGTTGACCATTCACCTCATTGTACAAACCATTTTTATTTTTCATGTTATTTGTGGGTGTTTTTTATCAAGTGGTTGAATCCCGAAGAGAAGGCCCTAAGCCACTGACCAATATCACTATATTTATTGACAAAATAAAACAAATCAAGTTGCACAAGAAGCACTGGAGAGAAATTTCCAAAACATAAGGCAACAGGTTCTTGGCACCTCACAAGGAGAGCACAATCCCCAGGTGGAGCCACTGTTATAACCCTATGTTTCATATGATCAACCGGTGACTAAAAATATTTTCCTCTAGTTGTATTTTTTTTGTAAATAATATTTTATTCTACAAATGATTTACAAAATAAAGAAAAAGAAAAAGAAAGAAAAAGAAAAGAAAGAAAAACAAAAAGAAAAAGAAAAGAAAAAGAAATAAAGAATAAAAAATAGAAAAGAATAAAAGAGGGTATTAAAAGAAAAATGATAAAACCCCATGCAATAAGAATGGCTTGATTCATACTATCTAATCATGGTCATGTCCTTTGAATTTTTTGCAGATAGGGTATTGAATAAACTCGGATAAACAGTGTAATCTTAGCCAACGTTATATAGGTTAGTGAATAAGTTTGATCAAATAGTTTAAAATTGGTCAAATGTCGTAGGTTAGAGTAATTCTTTATCCCAATAGTCTAATCTGGGTTAATTTTGCTAGGTGATTAGAGTATGATATAGGTTAGTATTCTTTCATTTCAATAGGATTGATGTAAATTTGGTTAAATCCTTTGATTTGAGTTAAAGTGTTGTATTTTGACCCCTTGGTGACAAAAATGAAGGAAGCGGAGCAACGAAAAACCCATAAAAAGGATCTATCCTAAGTTTTGTGGCAATATATTATGTTTGGCGCTTTGTTCTAAAAGGCACACTATGTTGGAAATATAACTGAGAGGGGGGGGGGGTGACTCAGTTATGTATATAAGCTTGAAACATTTCCTATTTTTTTTTTATTATTCTTTCTAGATTATTATTTAATGTGTTGTTGATAGCTTAACATGTAAAGATATACAATGATCAATCACAAAAAGTACATAGAAACACTAATTTTCCTGAGGAAACCCATAAAGGGTAAAAACCTCTTCTCTATGACATCCTAAGAAGAAGAGGTTTTTACCCTTTATGGGTTTCCTTAGGATTCAGGCCTTATATGTACATCACAGTCTTTGAGCTCCAACTCAAATATGAGGCTACAACCTTTGATAGCAAGCTACAACTTGCAGAGAGAACCAACTCTCAGATTTCTCTAGCACCAACTAGATGGAGGCACCAACTCCCAGAATATATTCTAGGACCAACTAGAATTTAGAGGACTGCAATCCTCTCTAGCACCACCCTGCCACCCTGAATGAATCTTACAAAAATTTACTTACTTGCTTTGTCTCTGATATAGTCTGTTACAGCTCCATGTCTCCTCTGCCTTCTTCTTCTTCTATACTTTGTTTTTATTCTTCATCGTTCAACTTCTATGCTCTGCTCTTTTCCTCCTGTGCTCAACACCACTTCTTGTTCAACTTATCTTCTATCTTTTATACTATGTGTTGCCTTTGCATCCTCTTCATTGCATCACATATCTCCCCTTTAAAGTATGCATTGCGTCTCGTCCTACCCACATGCATCACTCAGCGAGAGACACATTGTTTGTTCTCTATTATGCATGTCTTTCACATGTCGAGTCATCTTCCATATCATAATACAAAATCTTCATCTTCTCTTGCCGTAATTCAAGGTTCTTTGGCTTTTCTAGCAGTTATCCTGAGAATCTTTTTCTTCTTTGTCAGTCGAAATTCTTCGTCTTCTCTGGCAGTTACAGCCAGTTATTTTTGTCTTCTTTGGCTTCTAAGTCCCTTCCTTCATGTGACCTTTGGCAGTTACCATATGCCTATTCAAAAGGTGCGTCGCGTTCTTGGTCCGGCGAGCACTAGCTCTGTATTTTCTGATATGACCTTGGTCAATTAACTTCACATTACCACGTGATTGCGGGCGTGAAATCTCTTCTTGTTAGCCCCCTGTTGTATGTGACCTTGGGCTATGTTCTTGCGTAATAAAATGATTGCGAGTGTGTCCAACAATTGTTTGGGATTAACCTCTTTTCTCCCTGCAATCTACCTCCAGCTGCCACGTACCCCTTCTCCAATACCGTGGTTTCAATTGCGGTCTGCCCTCATAAAATTAACTTCTTAGCAACTTCTGATCCCACAATCAGGCGTGATCATCTATCTCATGGTCTTTAACAGATTCACTCGATCAACGAATCCGATCTATTGTCTTTTCCTACCTTCTTGCCTCCATCCACACGCGATCCTTAGTCTCAACGACCAAGTGACATGTGGCCCTTCAAACCAACGGACGAGATCGATTTCTCCTTACGGGCTTTGGGAGTCTCGATTCTCAAGCTCTTCTTTCTCCCAGATCATTTCACCAAGATTCCATGATCTAATGATGCGTGGTATTGTTGAATTAACGGTCATAATTCCTTCAGGTATTCGGGGTTTGGAAATATCAACTTTCCAAACTTTCAACCTTCCTTTTCTTTTTCCCGGATCCGAAAATCCACTCATGCGTGTCCCTTTCAGATCAATGGTCATGATCCCTTTGGGTATTCGAGTTTCAGAAATCTCAACTTTCCAACCTTTCAACCATCCTTTTATTTTTCCTAAAGCTGACAATCCACTGACGCATGTCCCTTCCAGATCAACGGTCATGATCCTTTCTCATCTCGAGACTTCAGAATTGTCAAGTCTCAACTCGAAATCCTTGAAGTCAGATTTATCTGAAATCACAGATCAACTGAAACGTACTCCCCTTGAAGATCAACAGTCGAGTTTTGTCTTCAATGATTTTCACGTTCTCCCCATCCACAAACTTTCGAAGTTGTGGATATCCCGCCACCTGTCCTCCTCAACGATGGATGACCCCAAACCACTTCGGGACTTCAGAAATTTGGGCAAGTGCTGGTGGTAAAGCTCCTGAAGTGACTTCACTTACTTATGTCACTTGATGATGTGTCATGAGCCTAGTAGCTTCCACGTGTCACTCGTATTTGTGATTTGCACATATCTGAAATGTTGAATCAACTTGACACTTATCATTGTCTGATTGTGCCACGTGTCCTTGCTGACGTGGATCCTCATTCACTTTGGGACTTCGAGTATTTAGACTTTTCAAGTCACCAATTCTTACGAAGTGAGAATCCCTGATCAGTAACCTCCTCGCAACTTTTAGACCTGAACTAAATGTTGTTTTTTGATCATGTTCTTAGATTGATGACTCGATATTTCTGCGATGCTACTTTTATAGCTTATCCTATCCTTCCACTTTAAAATGATCTAATGGATGACATTTACTTTGGCTCTCTGACTCTCTAGACTTCAGGGATTTAAGATCTCAAACTGAAACTCTTGAAGTGATTTGTCCAGAGCGTAACCTCCTCACATGTTTAGACTTGAAATGAATGTTGTTCGTTGATCAAGATATTATATCAACGACTCTTGCTTATCCTGTCCTTACACTCAAATCAATGTGACGGCTGACAAAAATTCGGATGATCGAATTCTCAGTCATTTTTCCCCTCTTATCCTATCCTTCCATTAACTCATTCTGACAGTTGTTGGTCCTTTGGATCGGTGATCCAATAGCCACTGTCACTCTTCCTCCTGAGCTTCTAATCTCTTCGAATCAGAATGTTTTCTAAGTGTTCACGGGTCTCAACCTTTTCTCCACCTACGAGTTTGTTTCTTGGACCTCGTCTGCCCTTCTCGAAAACACTATGTCTTCTGAGATTTCTCATCTTATGCACTCTTGAGGTTTGGTTCACTGTTTTTGTTTCCATCAACGACAAGCACATTCTTCCTGTAAACATGTCAACAATCTCCCCCTTGGGCATTGATGGCAACCCTGAAAGGTTGCACTATTTTTCTTAGAACTCCAACTCTAGAATACATACAACACCTTTTTCTCCCCCTTTAACATCAATGTCAAAGAAAACACATAGTGACTCTATGCTCCCCCTAATCAGATATAGTAGGAGCACTCTCCCCTTGATCATATAGATTATTTTAACTTGATAACAGGGTCATGCCCAACTTATGGAATAGATACTCAAACTGAGCTTTTGCAAGTGGTTTAGTGAAGATATCAACAATATGATCCTTTGATGGAATACAATGCAAATAAACAACAGTGTTGGTTAGTTGTTCCCTCCAGAAGTGATATTTTATGGGTATATGCTTGGTCTTGGAGTGAAATACAAGATTATTTGACACACTAATCACACTAGTATTATCACAATGAATTGGGATCGGTGTAGTATATTTTACCTCCAAGTCTACAAGTGTTTGAATAATCCGTAATACTTGGGTACAGAAAGTGGTAGCTGCAATGTATTCAACTTCTATAGTCGATAAGGAAATGCAACCTTGCTTCTTTCTCAACCATGATACAAGAGAATCCCTTAAGAAGAATGCACCTCCACTTGTGCTTTTCCTTTCATCCACGCAGTTAGCCCAATCAACATATGAACAGTTTGATAGTTGAAAATTCTGAATCCTACGATACCATAGGCCATAGTTTATTGTTCCTTTCATGTATCTGAATATTCTTTTGACAGCTAACAAATGACTCTATTTAGGTGCAGCCTGATAACTTCCTACCATTCCAACAACATGAATTATGTCTGGACGAGATGTTGTGATGTACAATAAGTTGCCTATCATAGACCTATATGAAATTTGATCAACATCAGGTGAGTCATCATCCTTGCTTAACTTGCATCCAGTGACCATAGGTGTGTTCATAGGTGTAGAATATTCCATTTTAAAACTTTTCAACATTTCTCTTAGATATTTCTCCTGAGAAAGAAATATTCCTTCATACCTTTGAGTAATTTGCACACCAATAAAAAATAGCAGTTCACCTATCATAGGCATTTCAAATTAAGATTGCATTGCATAAGCAAAACATTGTACCAATGAATCATTATTGCTTCCAAAGATGATGTCATCTACATAGACCAACATAATGATAAAATCATTACCCTCTGTTTTGATATATAGATTGATGTCAATTTTTCCTCTCTTGAACTTATCCAGTCTATAATACTAGGCACGAGGAGCTTGTTTCAACCCATACAAGGCCTTCTTCAGCTTGTAGAAAAAGTCAGGGTTATCTGACAGTTGGAAACCCTCTGGTTGTTCCATATGGATTTATTCTTTTAGATCTCCATTTAGAAAATTTGACTTGACATCCATTTGATAGAATTTAAACTGTTTATGACACACATAGGCAAGAAATATTCTAATAGATTATAATCTTGCATGGGCGCAAATGTTTCATCAAAATCCAGTCTGTCAATTTGAGCATATCCTTTGCAGACCAATATAGCCTTATTTCTTACAATATTTCCTTGCTCATTCATGTTGTTTTTGTAGACCCATTTGGATCCTATCACATTTTTATTTGCTGGCCTAGGAACGAGTTCCCAAGTGTCATTCTTTTTAATCTGGTCTAGTTCCTCATTCATTGATTCTAATCAATTTACGTCTTTACTGGATTCATTAAGGTTCTTAGGTTCCACCATGGATATGAAGGCTATATGTGATTGCTCGATGTCTTTGATTATCCTTATCCTGGTTTGTACACCTTTGTCTTTCTCACCAAATATCTGACTTTCAAGATGATTCTCTTGAGTAATTATGGAGGAACGATTTGATGTTGATTGTTTTCCTAAATCTTCTTGTTTGGGTGTCTCTTCTCCACCTGATTCATCATATTCTTGTGACTCTGATATTTTTTCTTCTTTATCTTCATTATTCTAATCATCTTTTTCATCTGGCTTAGTGCTTATTCTCTGTTGATCTTTTACGGGAGCTTCTTCATGAATTCGAACATCAATACAGTCTACTAATTTATGAATTCTTTTGTTAAAGCATCTATATCCTTTATTGTTCGTTGCATATCCTAAGAAGATACCTTCATCAGCTCTACTATCAAATTTTCCCAGATGATCATCATTATTCTTGATGTAGATTTTACTTCCAAATACTTTGAAGTGCTTGATTGATGCAGGCCGACCAAACCACAACTCATATGGAGTTTTATCAATTTTAAACCTTAGATGTGCTTTGTTTAGAATATGAACGACCATGTGAACAACCTCCACCCAGAAGGTTTGTGAAATTTCCCTTTCACTCATCATGGCCCTTGCCATCTACTGAAATGATCTATTTTGGCATTCTACAACTCCATTTTGTTGAGGAGTACCTGGAATAGTATATTCTCTTTTAATTCCATGTATGTCACATAATTCTTTGAAATCTCTTGAGAGGAATTCTCCTCCTTTGTCTGAGAAAATTGCCTTTAACTTCCTTCCTGTCTGATTCTCAGCTAACACCTTAAACTTTTTGAGCTTCTCAAACACATCAGATTTTTCTCTCAGAAAGGCAAACCACGTAAGTTTGGATAAGTCATCAATGACTATCATAAATTAACGTTCTCCTCCAGTTCCCTCCTTTCCCGATGGTCCACATAGATCCATATGAACACTTTGAAGTGGTTTCTCTGAAGATGTGAAACTCTTTGATTTGAATTGAGCACGAGTCAACTTCCCCATTTGACAGGATTCACATACAGAGTTATTAGGCTTAGATATTCTTGGAAGGTCTTTCACAACGCCTTCATTATCCAGTTTGACAATATGATCACAATTCAGGTGTGCAAGCCTTCTGTGCGATAACCAACTTTCATAAATTTCTCTTAAATGAGATTTATCCTTATCTTCCTTCAGAACATATACATTGTTTTCAGTTCTAACCCCTTTTGCAATCAACTCTTATGTGTTTACTGTCTTTATTTTACAATTCTTGGCAGTGGAAATGACTTCACATCCTCTGTCACATATTTGACTGACACTAAGAAGATTATGATTTAAACCATCAACAAATAATACATCTGAGCTTTGCTTCTTCCATTACTTAAGCATACTAGACCTTTACCTCTGATCTTTCCTGGAGCATCATTTCCAAAGGTCACACTCCCTGATTTATTTTCTTTGAGTAATAGGAACTTACTTTTGTCACCTGTCATATGACTAGAGCATCCATTGTCAATATACCAGGTGTCTTTTTGTCTTTGAGCTGACAACACTAATCCACACTTGTTATCTTCATTCTTCTTCCAAACTTTGACATTTTCATCTCTCTGATCTCAATCTATCTTATAGTTTTTTAAGTGACAATGTGCATCTTTATGTCCATAATTATGGTAGATGTAACATTTTGGTTCATTGAATAACAGATCATAACGATTGTTATGTGTAATCTGCGTCCTTTTCCCATCCATCACATGATTTGCAGTCTGTGGTTGTTTGTTACTTGGTTGTCTCATTATTTTTTGTGAGAGATATTTATTCCTTGGTTGTCTTGATTGCTCATGTCTAAATATTAAAGAACAATTTACAACTTTTTGGCCAAAGTTAGAGCAGTAAAAACAATATACATAGAAAAAATCTTTGTACCTGGAAAATGGTTGTCTTCTTTGAGCAGGTCGATTTCTTCCATGCTGATGATTTCCTTGGGAAGAGGGTGTATTATTTATTTGTTCTACAGATTCAGTTCTGGTAGTTTTTCCTTCACTCCTCCTTGGCAGCTGATTCTCTTCCTTTGTTTATGTTGGTTTGTTGCTGTCAATTGTTGTAGATTTGACAAACTTGATGGATTCTTTTTTTCTTGGCTAACCACTACTTGATCCCTCTTCATAACCCGAACCAGTTTTCAACTTTGAATTTCTTTTCTAATTAAGAATGGAGGCTAATCCTTCTGAGGATTTAATACTTGTCAGATTATGATGATATAAGGCCTGGAATTTATCTAGATCTTTTTTGACAGTCACTACTTCAACTTCCAATTTTTCACCTTTTGTTTCGGTTTCCTTTAATTGTTGTTTGAGGATGTCTTCAATATTCTTAGCTTCTTCTAACTTAACCTTCAACAGAGTAATTTATTCAAATGGTTCATTGCATGTTTTCTCATACCTGAGTAGTAATTGTTTTTGTTTTCTTTTCTTTTCTCTGAGTTTATCAATCTCTTCCATGGCACTGACAATTTCTCCTTCTATATCTACTACTGCTTCACAATTAATGAACTTAATTCATGTATCTTCAATGTTTAGATCTTCTAAATCTATTATCATGATATCATTTATTTTATTTTCAATAGAAGAGTCATTGCTTTCATCATCTGAGGGATCATCATCATTGTTTACACAAAGGCTTTTCTTCTTAAAATAATTCTCTTTATAGACCTTCTTGTGTTTGTGCTTTTCTTCATCATCATATGTCTGATCCTTTCTTTTGTGAGGATACTTAGATGCAAAATGAACTATCTTACCATAGTTGAAACATTTGAAGGGAAGTTTACCTTTGTATTTACCTAATCCTTTCTTCAGTATTCTCACAAAATTTGCTTCAATCTAATCTATATCAGAGTTTGTGTTTTTCTCTACTTTAAAATATGCATCTCTTGTAGTGGATTTACCTTTTGTGATTCTCATTTCATAAGCAGTTAGGTTTCCAATAAGTTGATCTAGTGTCAACATTTTGAGATTAGCTATTTCGTCTATAACAAAGACCTTTGAGTTAAATCTATCAGGAAGAGATCTTAATATTTTCTAGACTAGAAAAGATCCATCTATCATTTCACCTAGGCCTTTCATAGTGTTGAAAAGTTCTTCTATATGTAAGAAGTACTTACTGATAGTTTCGTCTTCATCCATCTTTAACTACTCAAATTTCAGTCTGTGAGTCTAAAGTTTTGCATCTTTCACCTTTTCCTTACCTTCATAATTACTTATCATCTTGTCCCACATAAATTTTGTTGAATCACAGTGCATGACTTTGACAAACTCGGCTTCAACAAGTCCACTGAGGATGGCATTCATTGCTTTTTCATTAAATCTAAACTCCAACTTATCATCTTTTGAGGCCAAGACTACAGGATTCACATATCTCTTTTCAACGAAATCCCAAACATCATCACCCAAAGACATTAAATGTGTTCTCATTCTTTTTTTCCAAAAGGAAAAGTTTTTTCCATCAAACAGAGGGGGTCTATTAGTTGAAATTCCATCATGACTAGTCATGTTCAAGCTTATGGATCTACCTTTGATAAAAGGCACTAGCTCTGATACCAATTGTTGGAAATATAACTAAGAGGGGGGGTGAATTAGTTATGTATATAAGCTTGAAAATTTTCCTGTTTTTTTTTATTCTTTCTATATTATTATTTAATGTGTTGTTGATAACTTGACATGTATAGATATACAATGATCAATCACATAGAATACACAGAATCACTAGTTTTCCTAAGGAAACCCATAAAGGGTAAAAACATGTTCTTCTTAGGATGTCAATCAAGATCCAACTTTCATGTACATCACAGTCTTTGAGGTCCAGCTCAAATATGAGGCTACAACCTCTGATATCAAGCTACAACTTCCAAAGAGAACCAACTCTCAGATTTCTCTAGCACTAACACCCACAATATCTTCTAGCACCAACTAGAATTTAGAGGACTGAAATACTCCCTAGCACCACCCTGAATGAATCTTACAAAACTTTACTTACTTGCTCTGTCTATGATATGGTTTGTTACAGATCCATGTCTCCTCTACCTTGTTCATCTTATATACTATGTTATGCTTCTTCATCATTCAACTTCTATGCTCTTCTCTTTTCCTCCTCTGCTCAACACTACTTCTTGTTTAGCTTCTTTTCTGCCTTTTATTCTATATGTGGCCTCTGCATCCTCTTCACTATGCCAAAGATATCCCCTTCAGATTATGCACTGCATCTCGTCCTACCCACATGAATCACTCTGCGAGAGATACAATGCCTCTTCTCTATTACACATGTATTTTACACACCGAGTCATCTTCCTGATCATCATACAAACTCTTCATATTCTCTGGCCGTTATTCAAGGTTCTTTGGCTTCTCTGGCAGTTATCCTGAGAATCGTTTGCTTCTCTGCCAGTCAAAATTCTTCGTCTTCTCTGGCAGTTACAGCTAGTCATTTTTGGCTTCTTTGGATTCTAAGTCCCTTCCTTCATGTGACCTATGGCGGTGACCACACACCTATTCAAAAGGTGCTTTGCGTTCTTGGTCTCGGGAGAACTATCTCCCTATTTTCCATTATGACCTTGGGCGATTAAATTCACATGACTAGGTGATTGCGGGTGCGAGCTCTCTTCTTGTTATCCCCTTGTTGTATGTGACCTTGGGCTACATCCTTGCGTAAGTGAACGATTGTGAGTGGGTCCAATAGTGGTTTGGGATTAATCACTTTTCTCCCCACAATCTACCTCTATCTTCCATGTACCCCTTCTCCGATACCGTGGTTTCAATTTTGGCCTACCCTTAGAAAATAAGCTTTTGAGCAAATTCTGATCCCGCAATCAGGCGTGATCATCGATCTCATGGTCTCTGACAAATTTCCTTGATCAACGGCTCCGATCTATTCTCTTTTCCTTCCTTCTTACCTCTGTCCATGTGTGATCCTTAGTATCAATGACCAAGTGACATGTGGCCCTTCAAACCAACGGACGAGATTGATTTCACCTTTCAGGCTTCGGGAGCCTCGATTCTCAAACTTTGCTTTCCCTTAGAGAATTTCACCTAGAGTTCACAATCTATCGACACGTGTTCTTCTCGAATCAACAATCACAATCCCTTCATGTATTCGGGGTTCGGAAATATCAACCTTCCAACCTTTTAAACTTCCTTTGCTTTTTCTCAAAGCTTACAATCCACTGATGCATGTCCCTTTCGGATCAATGGTCATGATCCCTTCGGGTATTCAAGGTTCAGAAATATCAACTTTCCAACCTTTCAACCTTCCTTTTCTTTTTCCTGGAGCTTAGAATCCACTGATGCGTGCCCCTTTTGGATCAACGGTCACGATCCTTTCGCGTCTCGAGACTTCAGAATTCTCAAGTCTCAATTGGAAATCCTTGAAGTGTGATTTCTATGAAATCTCAGATCAACTGACACATAGTCTCCTTGACGATCAACGGTCAAGATTTTTCTTCAACAATTTTCACAATCTCCACATCCACAAACTTTTGAGGTTGTGTATCTCACACCACCTTTCCTCCTCGACGATGGATGACCCAAAACCACTTTGGGACCTTGGAACTTTGGGCAAGTGCTTGTGGTAAATATCTCAAAGTAAAATTCTCAGACTGACGTCACTTACTTATGTTACTTGATGACGTGTCATGAGCCTAGTAGCTTCCATGTGTCACTCAGATTTGTGATTTGAACATACTTGAAATGACGAACCAACTTGACACTTGTCATTGTCTGATAGTGCCATGTGTCCTTGCTGTCATGGATCCTGATTCACTTTGGGACTTCGGGTATTTCAACTTTTCAAGTCTCCAATTCTTTCAAAGTGAGAAACCCCGAATAGTAACCTCCTCGCAACTTTTAGACCCGAACTAAATGTTATTCGTCGATCATGTTATTATATTGATGACTCGATCTTTCTGTGATGTTGATTTTATAGCTTATCCTGTCATTCCACTTTAAAATGATTTGACAACTAACTTTTACTCTGGCTCTCCGGCTCTTCGGACTTCAATTATTTCATATCTCAAACTGAAATTCTCAAAGTGATTTCTCCGAAGCGTAAACCTCCTCACATATTTAGACTCGAAATGAATATTGTTCGTTGATAAAGATATTAGATCAATGACTTTTTCTTATCCCATCATTCCACTTAAATCAATCTGATGACTGATGGAAATTCGGATGATCGAATTCTCAATTGTTTTTCCCTGCTTATCCTATCCTTCCATTAATTCAATCTGACGGTTGTTGGTCCTCTGGATCAGTGATCCAACGACCACTATGTCTATTCCTTCTGAGCTTCTGATCTCTCCAAATTATAAAGTTTTCTAAGTGTTCACGGGTCTCGACCTTTTCTCCACTTGGGAGTCTGTTTCTTGGTCCTCGTCTGGAGTTCTGGAAACCGCTATATCTTCTGAGATTTCTCTTCTTCTGTTCTCTCAAGGTTTGGTTCACTATTGTTCTTTCCATCAATGACAAGCACATTCTTCCCGTAAAAATGACAACACACTAATATCAATGGTCCATCAACGTTCCCTCAGATCTATGGCTGGCAGTGGATATCGGACCCCCCCCGACCATTCTGCCTTTAACGATGGAGGGGGGGTCTGAGAAAGTGGTATTTCTCAGGCAGGCCCCTCCTAACGTGGCACATTCTTGTTAACTCAGACCCCCCCTATTCTTTACCAATTACCGCCTACCCCCTCGCTCATAGAAAGCCTCCAAACCACCCTTCCATACCACTTCCTCACTCCGCTTCCACACTCCATTTATCTACCTACACATCATGCTCCACTCACTTGTCGCCCATCACATCCCGTCCACCTGTTATCCAGTCACTCTCCTCCACATTATCTCCATCTATCCGATGGCCTTTCAATGCCCTCCACCTCACTTTCGGTATGACCGGTCGGCCAATCAATGCAATCTTCATGATCGTTAACCATCTGACCCATCATCCGCTCCATAACGGACACCCGTTCGACCACTTAATCCTATTTTTTCGCCATTCTTGCATTGTTCATGAACCTGATGCAACCAAAGACACCATTCCCAGTCTTGAGACAATTTCCATCAAAATTTTAGTCAATGACTATCATTGAAGCCTGGTAAACATAGTTAACATCTTTTTTCAATTTGTAGGTATCAATCCTATCAATGGTGCCCAAATCCAAATCCTAAAATATCGAAGAAAATCCTTTCCTCCCTCCTCCTGTTTACCTATATCAAATAACGTTGGTTGATAAAGAATACTTAATTACAGAGCCAAAGTGTGAATTCAACTTCTTCAAATTTCACTTCTGGCTTAGAGACATGTTTATGGACCAGAGTGACGAGATCGGACTCTAGGAGTCTAATATCCCACTGTACATCTTCCTTCAGACATGCCATTTCCCCGAGTTCGCTATAAAATAACAAGCACACTATCTCCCTAGCCAAAGAACCATTGTTTCCTCATTTGGTGAAACTCTTTTCACCATTAACCCAGAAACAATAAACCAGATAATGTAGATACCCAGAGCCGACTCCCTTTCCCCTTTTTCCATCAAGATTCTGATCGAAATGTACCAGAATCTTTTGTTCCCACAGAGAGATCAAATATTTGAGATCTTCCTCCCTAAAAATGCTCAATTACCCAAGATGAATCCACCGTACCATTCATCCATTTTTTCATAAAAAGGGAACCATATCATTTCTTCCCTGTGTTGCCTCCTAGGATACTATTCAAACAAGTGCAAAGATGAACCCATGCTGGGATTTATATCCATATTTCCACCGAAGAGAAGGTTACTACACAGTTCAACTATAGCTAGTTTCTGGCCGAAAACATCCACGAACAACTCTTCATGTTTTCTGCAGAGGGCATGTTCAGGTATTCTTCGATATTGGCATACATGTTCATATTTTTCCAAGCAGTGAAGTTCTCCTTCTCCCTGCAGAAGCTAGACGAAGATGGTAATCCACAACCTGCCACATATTGGACATCATTAGTGAGAAATAACTCATCTTATTTCAATTTCAAGCAGTTCATCGACTAGTTTTACCACCCAGTGCAAAGAATTCTCAGTGGAAGAACATAACCCAGGATAAATGAATAAATTCAAAGGATTCTACACTTGTCAGACCTAGCTAAAACAGGTGACTGGTACCTGTACCGGGATCATATAGAGATCAGGGTCTACATATGTGAATTGACCCCGTACAAGATGCCCAAGTATTTTCCTGTCATGATTTTCTCCCTAGAATACATTCGAAAGATGATAAAATCCGATGATATTCACTTTGTGGCTTTCAAAAAGAAGCAACAGTTGAGGATCAAGGGACTGATAGGTTATTTTATTTGCAACAACCGAGCTGCAGGGAAAGAGGCCGATAATATGTTAAAGGAAATGAATTTCAGTCTCAGTTTTCCTTGGCACTATGACACCTATGGCGTCATTACATAAACCAGGTTAAATAACATGTTTTCTCGTTATTCTCATGTGCCTAAACCATAAGTTGAGAAATTCATGAACCATACAGAGTGGGAGGAAAAAACTCTGATAGAAATTGAACAACAGCCTTCACTTGCTAGCATTTCACAAACAAGCACTCCACAGGTACCAACAGAGAAGAGACCCAGAACATAAGTATCTCCCTCAATCACATAAGTCTCAGCAGAAGACTTCTAAGTTTATAGGAAAAGACCCAAGACCAGTCATACACCTGACAGGTCCGAAGGAGAAGAAACTCAATCCACCAAAGTAATGGAGGCATAACATTCACCACTTTTCTCAGGCATCTAGTAGATGATGTCCAATTCCTCATCTAGTAAACAAACAAATACCACTTTGACAACGGAATCCTCAAAGGAACCTGCAAGACTTAACATCTTGGAGAAGTATGATTTTATCAAAAAGAAAAATGAAATGTTGACCAACAATACCTATGCTCAATTCTGGAAAAAAACATCTACAAAAAAGCGTAGGTTTCTCTCTGCCTTTGACATAGAGAAAGGGATGATGCACATGGAATTATTGTAGGCATAGGTGCCTCACCCTAAAGTGATTTCTGATTATAAAAGGTTAACATTTGAGTTTGATTTCAAAGAAGTGCATCCAACCGATCAAATGGATATGCATAGACAGCCTGGAGAAATTCTTTTCTCCACCCTGGCCAATACCTCCATGATTGCTGCAAAATTGCAGGTCTCCTTAAAAAATGTTCAGTCTCAGCTCAATTTAGAAAAGATATCCTCCCTGGCTAAGGATAACAAGATCAAGTCCCTAGAAGAAATGGTATTGAAAATTGGATATGATACATCCAATGTCAAAGCAGCAAAAGAACTCCTCAAGAAGAAGAATGTTGATATAGAATCCTTAAGGAAAAAACTAAAGATCCCTATCATAGAAGATCCATAGGTAAAGGAAATGGATGAGACTGAAGGCCATAAGGAGAAAATGCTAAAGTTAATCATGGAGCAAAATGCGTAGATCAAGGAGATGGAAGACGAGATGGAGAAATTAATTAGGGAGAAGGCAAAAAATGCATCGATGACAGTCATTCCAATTGATGCAGTTCCTCTCACAGGGATCAATACAAAAAAAAAATAGTAGCCACCACAGTGGAAATTCTAGTAGCAACCTCAGTAACAACCACAGATGGCTATGAGAAACTGGAAAACTCAATGGAAGACATGTATCTACAAGGACATGAAATCAAAAGACTGCAAGAAGAAATTGATAATCTCCAGAAGTTGAAATCATCTTTTCAGGCTAGATACAACACTGAGATGCACAAGTCACAGAGGTTTAAACAAGAACTTTAGAAGCTACAAAAGGAGAAATTCATGGCTAGGACATTTTTGGAAGCCAAGGAAAATATTTGGATGGACATTTTGTTGACGGGCGAAAATGACCGCTCGTCAACTGGAAGAGGGAGTCCGGTCCGGGGTTGTCTAATTAACCCAATCCGTTTGGATTGACTCACTCTGATGGGTTTAGTGCTCCTTTGGCCAATATAGAGTCCTAAAAGAACAAATAAATAAATAAAAGAAACAAAATAACTCACTAATTACTAATCACTGATATATATATGCACATATAAATATACAACTTATTTTAAATAATGTTTACACACATAACTGTTTGTCTAATTTATATGCATTTTATACAATTCATGAGTTTTAATCTGAACTCACAAAAAATCAAATGTAAAAATGGCTCTTTTGATGAAAGTAGGTAAAGAAAGCAAAATGAACTATTTCTTTTTGGTTTACTTCTATCTCTATGCATCTATAAGATTAAATATCAAAATACTATGGAAACAGAATATGTTGACAGCGAAAACCAGACCACATATAAGAGTTTCTAAAATGAGGAAGAAAATAAAAGAAACAAACTAACCTATTAATGACTTGAAGAGCATGCATCCGACGTCTGTATGATCATGAATCGTCCATTCAGTCTGTCCACAAGATAAATCTGCAGTGTACTTTCACGCTGTTTGGAATAAATGCCAGACAATATATTGACTACTGGATTTTAATAATAGAACGACATGATGCAAATAATAACCACGATATTTGTGACTGCAAGAAATTATACATAAGATAAATCCGACAGAAATAAACTGTTTTTAATCATTCAACAAGATTAAGATAAACCTTAATATTTGAATTGAACAATTAATCACTATTTTCATATAACTGAAGCATGAAATTGTGGAGTGTATGAAAGAAATTATCTCGATGACATGATAATATATGAAGACGAAAGCTATCAATAGTTATCGAATTATCAAGATAAACCAACAATAGACAACAACAATATTTACAGATAGCTAAAGCAGAAATGTAAACATATGTTCTGTCCAAATTCGTGTATAAGTTGTCCACAATTCGCCCTAGGCATATATGATCTTACTACAAAAAATAATGAGTTTTTAAAGCCTTCAAAAAGGTAACTGTCTCATCTTCTAAGATCAGATATTGATTAAAAAAATAGTGAGGGGGATATAACCACCCAGATCATTCTAAATCTTCTAAAGCTAAACAAAATTTTATTTCTGTTTATACAAAATATATCATAGATATGGCTAACAAGCCTAAAAAATGCTTCAAATCACTTGGTAACCATGAACTCCTAGATATCCTGAAAAGAAAAGAAAAAATAGAGAGACTTAGATATATATTTAACCATTAATTTTCCAATTTCGAGTTAGAATAACTGGCTACAGAATCTGCTGATTCTGTAGCTAGTTATTTTAGTAATAAAATCCAATTTATTGAATGACTAAAACAATATAATTTATTTAATAAATAACCCTATTTTAAGATAAAAGAAATCATACCTCAAACTGTAAAATCAAATAATATCAGATGATCTCAGAATTTATTATTGTTGTTGCAGTCTCAACGTTTTTTAATATCACATTCCATGTAGTCTTCATACGTTTCCCTTTTCTTTGAATGACATACTCGAGCCTATGATTTTCATTTGTTAAGGCACCGACCTGGTCAGTGAGATATTTAATCTGTGACTACAGGATAGGTACATAGATGTAGTATTTATCAATCCAGAATAGGTAGACATCACACTTCGACTGTGCGACGGTCCCTTGGAAATAACCATGATTGTGAACCGAAGCATCTCCATCATGAACTGTAGATTTATTACCCAACTTAATACCAGGAAACCCTTCACTATGTTTCAGACAAGGCGATATATTGTCTACGAAGTTGTAAGGCTGATCGAGGTGTGGTTGGAACGAAAGAGGGTCTTCTTCAGCGAGAAATCTATCAATTTTGGAATCCAAACTCTCATGGATCTCGATCATCTTGATCGAGCTCACATGAGGGTTCGACTTGTTTCAGAGCTTCCTCGAAATTAACCTTCCAGCTCTCTTATTTTTAAAACTCAAATCAACATCGCTTTTAGACCTCTTGCTTGTAGGCTTGTTTAAATTTTTGACAGAGTCATTAGGCTGTGTAGCTTGCTCATGGGCCTGCTCAGTAACCTTTGGGTCGGGTAAAGGCTTGCTGTAGGTGGCCGTAACACATGCCTGGGTAGGTGCGAGGGGTGTTGTAGGATAGAATAAGGTTTCTTCAATCACAGACTTGTCGACCTCTTCAACATTGGGGCTAGTGAAACCATTTATGGTTAAAAACGAATCCCAATCATCATTTTGCAATTTTAATTGATGCACAAGCATAATTCTTATTTAACCGTGGTGGAAAAGACTCGAATCCAAACATTGATTTTTAAACCTTTTAGCCATTTTGTAAATGCTCCTCCACAAATAATAAGGCATGTTTAAAGGAAACCCTATGAAAATCATGAGCAGACACAGTTGATAAAGAAACACAAGACCAAAACGACCTTCACAAGTGACAAACTATTTCAACACTGCAAGTAGACCGTGCCATCGAGCTTTCAGTAAGGAGACTGGCATACCTTTGTCACATCCTTTGATCTTCCACGATGTAAAGAAGACAATCCATGGAACCTCTTCTACCTTAGCATTCTTGAACCACCTTTGACCGCTCGCAGGGAGTCCTGTTGCCTGGTTCAAAAAGTCTTCTGTGACTTCAAGTTGAATGTCCCCCACCTTAGCTCTACATCCATCGAATGAGAGAGCGAATTCCTGAGCAGTCTATAGGTTGAAACCCTGGAACCTTTCAAGGAAAATGAGCTAACCGTTACCCTCAAGATCCTCTTTGGCATCGTCGCATAGGAGAAAGGTCTGAGTGCCGTTAGGTTCGACTCTAACAACCGGAGCCATGGTGAATCAACAGGAAATCACCCAAACGCAGTGCGTATGGAGGGTTTGTAAGAGAAAAACAGAGCTATACCCCGAGGCCGAAAACCATCAATAGTCTATGGCGTATGAGGAGAAAATACATAATGAAAAGACATGCATTGTTTGAAATGAATGCGAGGGGTGCTGCAAATACCAAGACCAAGCTTCGAAATGATGGGCTGACTGTAATCATATTTCCACCTCTCATAAAGTACAAACCATGACTAGAGCATTAAAATAAAAAAGAGTGCACAACATAGTGGGTTCGATCTTAAAGTTTAGGAGAGTGAAACTTGTAAATCGAAGCCTAGTGATGAGGAAACATATTACCAAGAACCACACAAAAAACAAAAACAATGCTCAAATCAAAAGGTTTTTTGTTGATATAATTAACAATCTCTAAGAATGCTTGGCATTCAAGGAATCGAAACAAAGAGAATAGTCTTCATAGCAAGGAACAAGGCTTCATTAAGAAGCTGCAGAGACATTTTGCCTTCCATAAATTTTTCAAAGAGAATGGTAACACAATCGTAAGTTTTAAATCTTCGTTTTCATGCTTTCAGCCATGAATGAAGCATAAAAAAAAAACAATAGGGAAAACCAAAAACTTACAATTGTCATTTCAAAAATTGCTTATGAAGAACAGAAAAATATATGACCCCAGTTAGGCAGCTACATAGATAATTTAATTGATATAAAAGTTAAAAATATGTTGGGCTACCAACAATGGCGACATGCTGGGAAAAACAATTATCTCTGTAGTACGAACGAGTTCAGGTTAGAGAAATCTGAAAGATTTCAAATCGAAGAACAACTGAAAGGTTATTTGAACATCTTTAATAATCATGACGTAGTCCCGTTTAAGATATCTTTCATTAAAAAGAACGAAATCTGGCGACAAACTTCACAAAAGAAAGCCATGACGTTTAAGTAAATGTCTCCAATACTGTTGACAGGGCCACTACTACCAGAAGGCGTCCATAGCCTCGACAGGGATGTCAATTAACCCACTCTGACGTCTGTATCCTATCCCACTCTAACGTCTGTATCCTGTCCAAGAAATTTCAAATCCGAATCAAGGACGCTTATGGCCAAAAAAAAAGATTTATACCTGAGAATTTTCTTTTACCTGACATCGCCTCGCTGCCAGCGGGCCTATTCAGTACCCCGACGAAGTTGTCTTGGCATCATGCATGCATTTACCCACTGCCAACAGACCTGTTCAGTGTCCCGACGGGTTTACAAACACTTCCCACAACTCTCTGAGAAATTATTCACATTCTGATATAGTTTTAAAGATATTCAATAGAGCGGGGTGATGCTGAAAATTCCAGTTTTTTAATACAACTTAATATTTCCCAGGCCTTTAAATTTTTCCAGCTAACCTTTATCAAGATTTGAAAATAGTTCATTAATATAACTAATTTTCGAGGATAGGGAGACATCGTTGAGTTTCTTTCTTAAAGAGCAGGAACAACGTAAAGAGTTTTTTTAAAGATAATCGTGAATACTTTCAAGTGAAAATTGAAACAGAGAAATCGACTTTCAAACAAAATATCATCTTTAACTAGCCTACAATTTCAGAGAAAGACAACAATTGATGCTCTGACAGCTTTTGACAGTTATTTCGAGATGAAGCATTATGTTTTATTTTTCTGAGCTAGACTGTAATACAGGCATGTTTGACTCAAAAAGGCCAATAAACAAAAATGAAAAAAAATAAAAAACAAACCAACAAAGAGAAATGACAAGCAAAGAAATAAAAACAGAAAAATATGTACAAAAGGTGTATTGGAGAGTTGTCAGGTAAAATACCTTTTGAGAGCTTGGCCATTCACCAGGAAGGTGGCTGGTTGTCCCTCTAAATTCTGCAGGGGGAAAGAACTGGGACCTAGTTTTTTAGCAATTAAGAATAGTCCCACCCATAGGTTTTGGAACTTAGTATGTTCGCCTTTCCCCTCATGAGGTTTGTCCCACTTAAGGACAAGATCACGTACCTCAAAATTTATGTCTGAGGTAGTATTGGAATTGAACCAGCTTTTGACAATAAGTTAATGTTGATCCAGGTTTTGTTTTGCTTGAGCCCTTACTTCCTCTAACTTCAGCAAAGCATTAATCTGACTTTCCAAAGGAGGACAATCCTCTTCTTGAACCTTCTGCGATAATTGCAGAGATGGAAGAAGAACATGCAATGGAAGAATTGCTTCCCTATTGTAAATGAGAAAAAAGGGGGAATTACCAACAACAATTTTTGGAGTTACCCTATGAGCCCAGATTGCATTGAATAATGCGTTATGACAATTTTTGTGATTTTTGGAGAGTGTTCTCTTGATGATCTTGATCAGGTTTTTATTGGTCGATTCCGCCAAACCCTTTCTTTAGGGTAATAACTGGCATAATACTTTAGTTTTATTCCTATTTCTAAAGAAAATGCACTCATTTCGAGAGATGAGAAATAAGAAGAATTATCGAACACTAGGCATTTAGGAATACTAAAACAAGTGATAATGTTTGAATTCAAGAAAGATATTACCTGACTAGTGTTTACCACTTTTAATGGTGCAACCTCGGACCATCTGGTGAAATAGCCTGTCATTGTAATTATGTATTTATGTTGCTGCAAGGAGGTGGGGTTAATTGGGCCTATAATGTCAAGGCCCCATTGCTGAAAAGGGAAATCTACCAAGATAGATTGCAGCGAGAATGTTGACTTCTGTACTCGTCCAGAAGCCTTTTGACAGATTACACACTTGTGGCATAACACATGGGCATCTTTAAAAAGAGTAGGCCAGTAATACCCTGCCCTTAATACTTTGTGGGCAGTGGTGTCTCCACCAAAATGCCCACCAGCTTCCCCTACATGTAATTCTAATAAGACTTTATCTGCTTCATCTTTTTCCAAACAACGCATAAGTATTCCATTGGAATTTTGGTGAAACAATATACCATTCACCAGCTGAAAAGAAGCATATTTTAATCTCAAATCTCTCCTCTTTTTTGGATCAAGGTGACGAGGAGTTGATCTGTGTATTAGATAAAACTTGATGTCATCATACCAAGGACTAGTAAGATTTTGTACACAATAAATTTGATTTTGATTATGCTGATCTTCAAATAAAACATCAGTTTGATTCTGTTGTTCTATAGCTGAATCAAAAACTAATTTACATAAACCTTGGCCTCTAACAATTTGTGCTGGAGTGATCTCGAGGTCATATTCTTGTAAGGATGTGGCCCAATTTGCCCTTTTTCACCCAGTTCTTTCTGTACTAACAAATTTATGACGCCAGGGTAAGGGACAATGACTTTCATCCCAGATTTCAGTAGATAAGATCGACAGTGTTTTACTGCTTTAAAAACAACATAAGCTTGCTGATCTACTACTGGGTAATTAATCTCTGCTCCCTTAAAGGATGAACTCATAAAGGCAATAGGAACTTTGTTGTTTTCAGCATTCTTTTGGATTAGCACAGTGGCATAAGACCGATCAGAGGCAAACGTGTAGAGAGTGAAATCTCGTGAAAAATCAGGGCTCATTAGGGATGGAGCCTCTACTATATCCTTTTTTATTGAATCAAAAGCTTGACTCTCTAGAGGTCCCCAATGGTACTGCACATCCTTTTTTATTAAGTTCTGTAATGGCCTAACCATTTCTAAAAAACTCGGGACAAACCTTCTAACAAAATTTATCTGACCCAAAAAATATTGCATAGACTTTTTGGAAGAGGGGGAGGGGAGTTTTGAAATGACTTGAGTCCTTTCAGTGTCAATGACCATCCCTTCATTGGATACAATGAATCCGAGAAGCTTGCCTTGTTCTACTGCAAAGACAAATTTTTTGGGATTTAGAGAGATGTCCTACTTACGACATCATTGTAGAACAACTCTTAGATGAGCTAAATGATCTCCTTTATTCTTTGAGAAGACAGTGAAATCATCTAGATAGACTACTACATATTGATTGATTAGACCGCGGAAAGCGATATCCATCGCTCTCTGAAAAGTGGCACCAACATTTATAAGACCGAAGGGCATCTTTCTATAAGCATAGGTACCCCATGGAGTACGGAAAGTGGTTTTCAGCTGGTCTAGGGGAGACATAAGGACTTGGTTATACCCTAAAAAACCATCCAGCAGAGATACTCTTTCAGAACTGGATACCTGTTGGAGAATCTGTTCCATGGGAGAAACATGGTAGTTGTCTTTATTAGATGCTCGGTTTAAATTTTGAAAATCGACACATAGTCAGATTTCACCACTTTTCTTCCTTATAGGGACAAGATTAGAGACCCATTGTGTATGTCTTACCAGGAAGATTATCTTAGCATTCAAAAGTTTGTTTAGTTCTTTCTTGACCGTTGTTTCAAGTTTTGGGTGCATCTTTCTTAACTTTTGTTGAAAATGTTGAGTCTGGGGTTTCATGGGAATAACATGTTGTATGATGTTAGGATCAAAGGTTTTTAGATCATCATACGTCCAAGCAAAGACGTCCTTAAATTTCGTAAACAACTTAATAAATGATGACTTTTCTTGCTCATAACATCCCATTCCCAAATTGATGCATTGTGGGTTATCTTTAGTTCCTAGGTTGACTTTTTCATGGGTCATGGAAGAACTATTTGTTTTACAATTCACTGATTTTCTGAATTTATCATGCAAATCATAAAAATTTTCTAATCTTGCCATAGATTTTGGGATAGAATTTACCAGATCTAATGTTGATTCCGAAGATCTTGGGTCTGATATTACCGTAAAATTGTGAAGGTTTTCGTCATGGGTGCCTTCATCGATAACTGCACCTTGGAAAGTATCTTCCATGTGCAGAAAATTGATGATCTGTTGATCGTCATCGAAAACTCTCCAATTAGTGATGTTGTTCGGGTCAGATGGTCTGAACAACAACCCGAAGGAAAACACGTTCGTAGAAAGGCCTTCTAAGGGAAACAATTTAGAAGCGACATTAGCCAACAAGTCAGCCTCAAAATTATTCAATCTTGTAATAGAATTAATGTTAAATGCAGAAAATTTGTTCATTATATTCCATACCTCAGTTTGATAGCTTTTCAGGTGTGGATATAGGCAATGAATGGAGTTTCTTACCTATCTGACCACGATTTTTGAATCACCAAAGACTATTAAATTCTGAACTCTCAAATCTAGTGCCTTTCTGAGACCTTGCAGGAGTGCCTCATATTCGACTGTATTGTTTGTGCATTCAAATTCTAACCGACAAGCGATCAAAGTTTTGTTACCTGCTGGATCAATGAGCACACATCCTGTGCCGACACCTTCCTTGTATTTATATCCATCGAAGTAAAGAGACTAGATATGATTTTCATCAGCTATATATGACACCTTAGAGAGGGTTGTTGATTGTGTGCATGTCATGAGTTCGAACTATTGTTTCGGGTCAGTAATGGTAGAAGTTTCAGCCATGAAATTGCCGAAAAAAGTGTTCATCCCCTGCATTTCGGGTGAATTGGTAGAAGCAATGAATGGTTCATTAAAATCATTTAAATCAGTTATCGTAAGCTTGAGATAATGCTCACGATTGATCTTGATTCTGTTAGGCTTTCCATTCTCTAGCAGCCATAAGTGAGACCAATCTGTCGCAAAGTAACCATGTAGTTGTTCGGACCAATCCCTACTTAAAAATAAACCATATACTTCAGGGGTATCAACGACAATAATATCAATAATCTGGTGGACTTTAGGATTAGATGATAATCTGATAAGTACATTTTTTAATTCACCTATTACCTTAACACGAGTCTGATCAAGATGAATAATTTTCAAACTGGAAGGCTGAACTTCAACATTGATTTTTTGGTAGACAGACCAATGCATTACGTTTGACAATGCACCAGAATCTACCATACAATTATGTACATTCCTATTGAAAATTTCAAAAGTCAACAAAAAGAGTGGAACATTTCTGCGAGTATTAACAACAAAAGTTTGCTAGTTTTTAGTCGCAGCCCCTGGAACTATTTTATCTACATTTGTTACGCTTTTTACAGCAAGGTATTTTTTATCAGAGGATTCTAGTGTCATTTTGAATGAGACATTTTGAGGTGTTTTAGGGTTGTTTTCTACCAATCTATTGCTGTTCAGATTGTTGTTTTTGTTGTTTTCTGCAATATTCTGAAGCATTTTTTGTAGAAGAAAAGGAATTTTCAATAATTCATAAACAAAAATATTAGCTCTAAGTTTTTTGAGATCCTCGATCAAATCATATTCTAAACTTGGAGTTGTTGAATTCTATTTAGTTTCAATTAGTTTAGACTATTTTTTAGGTGCATTAGTTCAAATTTCAGAAGAGGATTTATTTGTTGTTTTGCTTCTAGTATTGTAAGGATGCACCGTTTCGAAATTGGATTGAAAGATACTATTCGAAAAATGCCCGAAGATGTTGGGAGTGGGTTCGTCCTCTTCCACTATTTCTTGTTCAAACACATCTTCAGAAATCTCAGGAGGAATCAAGTTATCATGTGCTTCTAGAATTGTCTGGATAGAATACTGTAGGCTTTCAATATTTAGGCCTTCAAAATTTGAATTAGGTCAGTTTGTGGGAAAAGGCTTTCTAAAAGGGGGTTTGTAAGACCCTTTGCTTGAAGAAGCTTCTTCAGTTGATCTCCTTAAATCTATAACTTGATTTGACAACTTCTGAACGACCTTGTGTAAACTTTCAAGATTTGAACCGTCTGATTGAGTTTTGGTTTGGGGAGGTCTAGGAAGAATTTCTATTTTCTTCTTGGAAGATGAGGTAATCTTTGCCTCGTTACAGATATTGTCCTTTAGGCCGAGAATATCTTTCTCAATTTGGCTAGCCTCCTCAAAGGCTTCCAATAATGTTGCTTTCTTAGACCTTTTTACCCAGATTGCTATGTTTTGGTGTAGGGCTTTCGTGTAGTATGCGATCATAATATTTTCAGCAGATATTGAATCAGTGGGGATTTGATTCTTTAATGTTAGAAACCTTTGATTAAAGTCTTTTATTTTTTCCTTGGAGTTCATATTTAAACTAGAGAGTTCCATGACTAAGACTTCGGGAGATTTGTCGTCTCTGAATTTCTTAAGGAAACAAGATTCAAATCTATCCCAAGATACAATGGTGTGGGGTTGTTGTGCAAAATACTAGGTAGAGGCATTGCCTTCAAATGTATACGGAAAAATTCTACATACTACGTCTTCGTGTTCTATGCTTTAGAGTCTAAAGGCTAGCATGAATTTTTTAATATGATCTTTAGCGATCTGCTTGGAATCTGGGTCGAATTTAGGGAGTCGTTTCTCCAGATGTTTATGCAAAAGATGATGGGGTCTAGGTATGGCCACTGCATCTTGATGGAGCCAAGGTTTGGCGGTATTATTTAGATTTTCCATAGGCATGGGTGGTGTCGAAGGCTGAGATGAAGAACTATCTTCGTCGGATGACTCTTCTCCTGAAGAAGAGGGAGATGAAGGAGGTGGTCATGGTGGGATACCAGATCCTCCTGCTGCTAGAGTAAGGGTGTGATCTGGATCCATAGGGTTTAGGGCAAGACCAGTGCCTTCAAGTTTCTCCCTAATATCAGAGAAGTCTAGTGGTTGATTCAATGGCCAACCTGGTTGTCTGATACGGGCCAAAGCATCGTGTGTCCTTAGAAGTGATTGATGAACAATTTCTTGTATGTCGGCCCCTAAGGGATTTGGTGTTACTGGTTCAACGATAATCTGTGGATTTTTGTTTGATGTGGTTGTTGTTTGAGAGGTAATATTGTCATCAAAATGAATTATTGTTACTATAGGTGAGCGGTTAGGTGGGGGAGGAGTCTTGCAACCTCCACATGCCATCAATAATGTTCATGCCCTCCTTCTAGTGCCATTTGTTGATGGGAGAAAATGACTTCTCATCAACTGGAAGAGCGAGTCCAGTCCGGGGTTGTCTAATTAACCCAAGCCATTTGGATTGACTCACTCTAATGAGTTTAATGGCACCGTTGGCCAATCTAGAGTCCTAAAAAAACAAATAAATAAATAAAACAAATAAAATATCTCACTAATTACTAATCACTGATATATATATGCACATATAAATATACAACTTATTTTAAATAATATTTACACACATAACTGTTTGTCTAATTTATATGCATTTTATACAATTCATGAGTTTTAATCTGAACTCACAAAAAATCAAATGTAAAAATGCTTCTTTTGATGAAAGTAGGTAAATAAAGCAAAATGAACTATTTGTTTTTGGTTTACTTCTATCTCTATGCATCTATAAGATTAAATATCAAAATACTATGGAAATAGAATATGTAGACAGTGAAAACCAAACCACATATAACAGTTTCTAAAACAAACAAGAAAATAAAAGGAATAAACTAACCTATTAATGACTTGAAGAGCATGCATCCGACGTCTGTATGATCATGAATCGTCTAGTCAGTCTGTCCACAAGATAAATCTGCAATGTACTTTAACGTTGTTTGGAATAAATGCTAGACAGTATATTGACTACTGGATTTTAATAATAGAACGACATGATGCAAATAATAACTATGATATTTGTGACTGAAAGCAATTATACATAAGATAAATGTGACAGTAATAAACTGCTTTTAATCATTCAACAAGATTAAGATAAACCTTAATATTTGAATTGAACAATTAATCACTATTTTCATATAATTGAAGCATGAAATTGTGGAGTGTATGAAAGAAATTATCTCGACGACATGATAATCTATGAAGACGAAAGCTATCAATAGTTATCGAATTATCAAGATAAACCAACAATAGACAACAACAATATTTATAGATAGCTAAAGCAGAAATGTAAACATGTGTTATGTCCAAATTCGTGTATAAGTTGTCCACAATTCGCCCCAAGCCAAGATGATCTTGTTACAAAAAATAATGAGTTTTTAAAGCCTTCAGAAAGGTAACTGTCTCATATTCTAAGATGAGATATTGATTACAAAAATAGTGAGGGGGATATAACCACCCAAATCATACTAAATCTTCTAAAGCTAAACAGAAGTTTATTTCTGTTTATACAAAATATATCATAGATATGGCTAACAATCCTAAAAAATGCTTCAGATCACTTGGTAACCATGAAATCCTAGATATCCTGAAAACAAAAGAAAAAATAGAGAGACTTAGATATATATTTAACCATTAATTTGCCAATTTCGAATTAGAATAACTGGCTACAGAATTTGTTGATTCTGTAGCTAGTTATTTTAGTAATAAAATTCAATTTATTGAATGACTAAAACAATCTAATTTATTTAATAAATAACCCTATTTTAAGATAAAATAAATCATACCTCAAACTGTAAAATCAAATCATATCAGATGATCTCATAATTTATTATTGTTGTTGCAGTCTCAACGTTTTTTAATATCACATTCCCTGTAGTCTTCATACGTTTCCCTTTTCTTTGAATGACAGACTCGAGCCTATGATTTTCATTTTTTAAGGCACCGACCTGGTCAGTGAGAGATTTAATCTATGACTGTAGCATAGGTATATCGGTGTAGTATTTATCAATCTAGAATAGGCAGACTTCACACTTCGACTATGTGACGGTCCCTTGGGAATAACCACGATTGTGAACCGGAGCAATTCCATCATGGACTGTAGATTTATTACCCAACTTAATACCAAGGAACCCTTCACTATGTTTCAAACAAGGCAGTAGATTGTCAACGAAGTTGTAAGGCTGATCGGGGTGTGGTTGGAACGAAAGAGGGTCTTCTCTAGCGAGAAATATATCAATTTCAGAATTTGAACTGTCATGGATCTCGATCTTCTTGATCAAGCTCACATGAGGGTTCAACTTGTTTCGGAGCTTCCTCGAAATTAACCTTCCAGCTCTCTTATTTTTAAAACTCAAATCAACATCGCCTTTAGACCTCTTTCCTGTAGGTTTGTTTGAATTTTTGATAGTCATTAGGCTATGTAGCTTGCTCATGGGCATGCTCAGTAGCCTTTGGGTTAGGTAAAGGCTTGCTTTAGGTGGCTGTAACACATGCCTGGGTAGGTGAGAGGGGCGTTGTAGGGTAGACTAAGGTTTCTTCAATCACAGACTTGTCGACCTCTTCAACATTGGGGTTAGTGAAACTATTTCTGGTTAAAAACGAATCCCAATCATCATTTTGCAATTTTAATTGATGCAAAAGCATAATTCTGATTAAACCGTGGTGGAAAAGACTCGAATCCAAATGTTTCTTTTTAAACCTTTTAGCCATTTTGTAAAGGCTTCTCCACAGATAATAAGGCATGTTTAAAGGAAACCCTATGAAAATCATGAGCAGACGCAGTTGATAAAGAAACACAAGACCAAAACGGCCTTCACAAGTGACAAACTGTTTCAACACTGCAAGAAGACCGTGCCATCAGGCTTTCAGTAAGGACACTGGCATACCTTTGTCACATCCTTTGATCTTTCGCGATGTAAAGAAAAGAGTCCATGGAACCTCTTCTACCTTAGCATTCTTGAAGCACCTTTGACTGCTCACAGGGAGTCCTGTTGCCTGGCTCAGAAAGTCTTATGTGACTTCAAGTTGAATGTCCTCCACCTTAGCTCTACATCCATCGATTGAGAGAGAGAATTCCTGAGCAGTCTGTAGGTTGAAACCCTGGAGATTTTCAAGTAAAATGAGCCAACCGTTACCCTCGAGATCCTCTCTGGCATCGTTGCATAGGAGCAAGGTCTGAGTGCTGTTAGGTTCGAATCTAACAACCAGAGCCATGGTAAATCAACAGGCAATCATGAAAATGCAGTGCGCATGGAGGGTTTGTAAGAGCAGACCAGAGCTATACCCCAAGCCCGAAAACCATCAACAGTCTATGGCATATGAGGAGAAAATACATAACAAAAAGACAGGCATTGTTTGAGATGAATGTGAGGGGTGTTTTAAAGCCCAAGACCAAGCTTCGAAATGATGGGCTAACTGTAATCGTATTTCCACCTCTCATCAAGTAAAAACCATGACCATAGCATTAAAATAAAAATGAGTGCGCAACACAGTGGGTTTGATCTTAAAGTTTGGGAGAGTGAAACTTGTAAATCAAAGCCTAGTGATGAGGAAACATATGACCAAGAACCACACAAAAACAAAAACAATGCTGAAATCAAAAGGTCTTTTGTTGATATAATTAACAATCTCTAAGCATGCTTGGCATTCAAGGAATCGAAACAAAGAGAATAATATTCATATCAAGGAACAAGGCTTCATTAATAAGCTGCAGAGACATTTTTCCTTTCATAAATTTTTCAAATAGAATGGTAACACAATCGTAAGTTTTAATGATTCGTTTTCATGCTTTCAGTCATGAACGAAGCATAAAAATAAAAACAATAGGGAAAACCGAAAACTTACAATTGTCATTTCGAAAATTGCTTATGAAGAACAAAAAAATGTATGACCCCAGTTAGGAAGCTACATAGATCATTTAATTAATATAAAAAGTTAAAAATATGTTGGGCTGCCAACACATCTGTAAATCCATGATAGATATTTGGCCAGTCATACAGATTATGTTTGAGTGGCACGAACTGGTGCAGAGAAGCAAACAAGTCATTGACAAGATAAGAGGAGAATTGGGAGACATGCCTATAGAGGCAAATGAGATAATCAGGCTCTTGAATTCTAAGACAAAAGAGGGGATGGAATCTTTGGAAATTGAGGATAGGTCAGAAACTATCCTTGAGGTCAAGAAAGTTTTGACCAAGAGGGGATTGATGCTGCAACTTGAGGAGAGACTCCAGACGATGGATATTGGAGTGCAGAAGTTTTTCAACAAGGTTGACTCTCTTCATAAGAAAGGTCTTCCAGGTTTATTAGTTATCAATGACAAGTTGATTACTCTCTCAGAATATAGACAAAAGATCATCACAGTGGCAAATGATGGTTCTAAGTTTGCAGGAATACAAGGTAGCATCACTGGAAAAGAATTCTTGGAGACTCTGTAGTTGGACCTGAGCATCCAACATGAGAGAAAGTACGTCTTCATCACCAAGCCCACCTTTTCCAATTACACACACATGGATGAAGTATACCGAAGGTTACTCAAAGTTACCATCCCTAGTCAAAAGAGATGGGAAGACCTATGCACTTTGATCGAGTACAGGTGATGTGTACATCTGAGTCAGCCTGTCGAGGAGTCATAGTCAATTCAAAGATGAATCACCAACCACTTCCTCATAATCAACATCAAGGATTCAAGAATCATTTAGCATTCCTATATTTTTGCAATATGTAATCTAGTTAGTTAGATTTTCTCTCCACCATATCTTGATCATTAATGACAAGATTAGTTGTAAATTTTTCTATAAATACTTCAGACTTCGAAGTGTTGATGGTTGATTTTTGTGCCCCAACGAGCTATCTCTGTAATATTTTTGAAGAGATCTACCAGTAATAAAAAGGTGATTTCACAGGATTCATGCGTGTTGATGTTGGTGATGTTTTTTCTTCTTTGTTAATGTTTATCCTATGTTGTTATCATTTTGTTTTCTAATCTAATCGTTTAAAAGAAGTTTAAGTGAAGAATTTATCTTGAATACTTTGTTTTTGGATTTTAACGATCTGAATGTTATTTTTCTGATATTGTAATAAAGAAATTCTTAACTGCTTCTTTATTGTGATTGACTATCTCACCTGTTTCTGTATTTCCATTATTTTAATTCTAAAAGATCCAACATTTTCATTATCTTTCATGTGAAGAAACCTAATAAAATCTGTATCTGATCTTAGTCCTCAACAAAGACCCCATATCCCAATGGATGGTTAATGCAATACTTTCAGCCATCTTTACAAAACAAAGCAAACACACCCAGATTCATTTAAATAGCCTAATATCTTAAAAATCAACATATCTAAATCCTACAGAGGTATCCCTCTTTGAAACTGGAAGAGCTATATCACAGTTTCGAATGAGGTTTGGTAAGTTACATCTTCTAATTTATTTTGCCCCTAACAACCTCTGGGAATTACAGAGTTCTAACACAGTCGATATAGCAAAGTCTTACACTGTTGCAAAGAAGGAATTTTTGAAGGGACCAAGAGGGAGGTACATTAGGTCTCTTTACACATTGATCAATATATTATTGCATGATAAAGTTGTGATGACCATGGAATCAGACAGCTAAATCACTTTGTGTGCATGGGGGAGTTTGGGAAAGCATTAAGGAAGATGTGAGATATGGAGAGGGATATGGACATAGGCCAGAAGAAGGAAGCAATGGACCCCATCGTGATGGATGAGGAGAATACGAGGAAAATAATAAGGAAAGAATGAGTGACATACAACGAATGACCATACAAGTATAAAATGAATAGGAAAAAGAGGGAAATAGCCGAACAAGAGGGCTTGGACAATGATGAGGAAGAGGTAGAGGATTTTCGTATGACAAGGCAGATTGAGGAAATATTGTGTGCCACATATGAGAGGAAATACAGAGGTCAGGGGTCTGACGCAGAAGAAGGATCTCCATTCCAGATCTGAATTAATGTGGAACCCACAACCCCATGTGCGAATAAGACATCCAAAGAATAAAACCCCGTTAACTAGCAAGTGGTTAGTGGTAGAAGGATTTTTATAGGACGTGGGTCCAATGGAAACTCAAGAAGAATTGTAAGTTCAACAATTAACATTCAAGTATGTAAACCGCAAGGAGGTGGTAGTACAACAAACTTCACAATGGCAGGACAAGATTCTATTGTTAGGTTACCATAGTTATGGGGAGAATTTTCAGATGACCCAGAGAAGAAATTTTTTATTTGTGAGAAGATATGGGAAACTAAGCATATTACATATGAGGACACAAAGGATGTGTAGTTCACAATCAAATTTAGATACCGCACATTAGACTGGTATATAGGTCTCACAAAAAACAACCCAACGAGAATGCCTACAACTATTGTAGATGTGAAGAAGAAATTTATCAATTAATTTCATAAACCAAGTTCAAAGGATCAATTCATGAATGAAATGATAAAGATCAAGAATAAACCAGGTGAGTTGTATGGGAGGTTGATCTGAAGTTCAAGAGGATAAAAGGTAAGTTGAATTACCCTATTAGTGATATGAAGCATAGACATTTATTTGTTAACTCTTTATTAGCACACTTGAAGTATCACTTGAGGCAACAAAAGTTCCAAACTCAAGCTAAGGCCTTGCAAGCAACATTACATTTAGAGGAAAATCAATAGAAGCATACATATCCAGCTGTGTAAGAGTTGAGAGAATACCTAAAGAAATTAACATTTCAGTTGAATCAAAATAAGGGAAAGGAGAAGAGGGAGGATGTCTGGTGCACATTTTGTAGAACATAATGCCATCATCAGAATGAATGCACAACCCTTGCAGAGTACTTGGGGATAGGAATTTTGAATCATTTACCCCTAGGAGCACCATTGTGTGAGATATGTAAAACACATGGAAATGATCCCTATCATTGTCTTATGATGAATAAGTATCAAATAGTACCAAAGACTACATTTTGCAATTTTTTTAAGTCATTTGAACCTAAATACAAGGACTTCAAAACCCTAGAGATAATGAAGGATAGGACATTAGATGAATATATAGTACAAGATGAATTAATGACATCACAACTTACACAACATCCACAGTATAACAATGCACAGTAGTTTGCAGTTCCACCACAGTACAATATTGTGCAATAGTTTGGAGCACCACAAAAGTATAACAACGCACAACAGTGCGTAGTGCCACCAGAGTATAATAATGTGTAACCACAATACAATCTGGGACCACAATGTAATACATTGCGTGAAGAAAATCAAGGGAACAAAGGAGGATTCAGGGGAGAAGGCCATGGAGGAAGAGGATTTGGAGGAGGTAGAGGACCTATAGTTTGTAACAACTGTCAGAAACCTGGACACTATGCAAGAGATTGTCCACATCCACCTGTGGCATGTATGTATTGTCGCGCAATAGACTATGAGACAAAATACTATACAACACTTCTGATAAAGACATAATATAAGAGGAGCAAAAAAAATCAGAACGTCCAATGTATTTCTATGGAAACTAGAGAAGAGGATGGGATAAAGATCAACATGTTTACTAGAGGGGGAGAAAACACTAGAGGAGATGCAACAAAGAAGGATCAGGACCAATACTAGTGGGTAAGGAAGAATAAAGAACTTGAACACAAGTTTGATGCACGCAAAGAAGAGACATTCAAAGAAGCTAGACATGAGATTATTAAAGAAAGAATTGCGTCGAATTCAGGAAAAAATCTAGTAGATGATATACCAATGTATGACATGCCTCCATTATTTGATCAGACTAACAGATAACAACCATCTGAACAAGTAAGTAATATGAGAAATTTTTTGGGGTCTTGTGTGAAGTTGTTGAATGAAAAACAATCTTTACAAGTATTACAATGTTTGTTATAGAAGCGTAATCCTGGAGAAGAAATGAAATTAGAACCCAAGAGGGTCAGTCATGTTCGTAATAAGAGAACAAGAATTAGAAAATTCAGGTTGAATGCAAACATTGGAGATTTCAATATGGGTGATATAATATTAGACTTTGGGTCTAAAGTCAATGTTTTTCCTAAAAATACATGCAAAGCTATGAGATAACCTACATTGGGATTCTCATCTATTCAGTTGAAGTTAGAAAATTAACATAGAGGGGTGCCAATTGGTAGATTGAAGGGTATACCAGTAGATCTATATGGAGTGCACACAATGGTAGACTTTGAAGTGATTGACATAGTAGATAACACTTCACCATATCCAACGTTGTTGAGTCTGGATTAGGGATTTGATAACCATACTATTATCAATTTGAATACAAGGAATATGATCTTTGAATCTAGATAATACATAGTTATTGTGCCAATATATCGCTTAGAAGGATGAAGGTACATGGAACTTGCAACATTTTTTTTTATTACAGAAGACATAAATCAACTATACAAAACTATTACGCATGAACAATATTATATCAACCAAACTCCAAATGGAAAGCTAAGTTGGAGAAGTGTTAGTTCTTTTGCTTCAAACTCTAACACAGGACTGGAGAACTAGTAGCAGCGACTACATGAATTATCCACCAAAAGATGTTCCAAAATGATGTGTGCGCTAAGATGGATTGGTTTAGAGGTAAGAGAACCTCCTACTTTTTATGGTATGAATGGCTTAGAATAATTTTTAATGAAGTTTGAATTAGAAGTAGAAGAAAATCAAATATTACCAGTATTAGTTATTTCTTTGAAAGCTACACCTTCTCGTTGGTCGGGTACACATAAAGAGAATATCAACAACTAGTATCAATGCAAGAGGTTATTACACATCATATTTGTCACAAAACAAGAGTATAGATACGAGGATAAGTGTGTTGAAATCATACAACCCAAAGAACATGTAGAAAGATGTATAATTCAATGGAAATTAGTACCACTAGAAGAATGACCACTCCATTTTATTCACACATTAGAAGGAATTCCAAAGAACTGGTACAAAGAATAGGAACAATGCAGGGAATTTGCAAATTGGGAAGAGATACAACAAAATTTTGTGATTACATTTTCCTTCGAGCATGAGAATCCAGAGATAGATAAAACACTGAAGGTGGTAAGAGACATGACTTTCGAAAGAACCTGAAGTGGAAATTTTCACAACATATCATCCTAGACAGACAATCAGACAATTTATACATTGTTATCATGTCACAGAAGAAGACAATCCAGCCTAATAAAACCCATGCAATATCCATATCCCATAACTTGAAGGAGAGAGCGAAGTATAAGGTCCAAAGCTAGATTCAAAATCTTATTGGGATAATCAGGCAGTAGAAAGAATCATAGCGTTATTGTGTGAGTATAGTGACTTATTTCCAACGACATTTTCATAAATGAAGGGATTAGGAGAATAATTAGCACTAAGATGGATTGGTTTAGAGGTAAGAGAACCTCCTACTTTTTATGGTATGAATGCCTTAGAAGAATTTTTATTGAAGTTTGAATTAGAAGTAGTAGAAAATAAAAGATTACCTTGAAAGCTACACCTGCTCGTTGGTGGGGTACACATAAAGAGAATATCAACAACTAGTATCAATGGAAGAGGTTATTGCACATAATATTTAACACATAAGAGGAGAATATATATGAGGATAAGTATGATGGAATCAAAAAATCCAGAGAACATGTAGAAATATGTATAATTTAATGGAAATAAGTACCACCAGAATAATGACCACACCATTTTATTCATACATTAGAGGGAATTCCAAAGAATTGGTACAAAGAATAGGAAGAACACAAGGAAAATGCAAATTGGGAAGAGATACAACATAATTTTGTGATTACATTTTCCTTTCAACATGAGAATCCAGAGATAGATAAAACACTGAAGGTGGTAAGAGACATGATTTTTGAAGAACCTGAAGTGGAAATTGTCACAACATATCAGCCTAGACAGACAGTCATACAATTTCTACACTATTTCACAGAAGAAGAATATCTAGTAGAAGAAAACCCGTGCAATATCCAGATCCCAAAAGTTGAAGGAGAGCGAAGTAGAAGGTCCAAAGCTAGATTCATAATATTATTGGGATAATTAGACAGTAGAAACAATCACAGACTTATTGCACGAGTACAATGGATTATTTCCAATGAAGTTTTCATAGATGAAGGGATTAGCAAGAGAACTAGGAGAGATGAAGATCCCTTTAAATCCTTAAGCCAAACCTACAAGAAAAATACCTTATAGGTTGAATCTAGTGTATAAGAAGAAGGTGAAGAAAGAAATTGACAAGATGTTAGAGGATGGTGTCATAGAACCTTTGGAAGAATCATAATGGATCAGCCCTATGGTGGTGCAGGAAAAGAAGCAACTGGGGATCATGTTTTGTGTAGATTTGAGAAAATTGAATGATGCTTCTTTACATGATCTGTTTCCTACCCCGTTTACAGATGAAGTTTTGGAAAATGTAGGAGGTCAATAAGCCTATTCATTTACAGATGGGTTTTCAAGATATCATTAGATTAGGATAGCACCAGCAGATAGACATAAGACAACATTTTCTATAGAATGGGGATCATTTCAATATATATTTATGCCATTTGGGTTGAAGAATGCAGCTTCAATATTTTCAAGGGTAGTAGTGGATTCCTTTGAGGACTTTATTCATAAGTTTTTAGAATTTTATTTATATGATTGGACAATGTTTATTTTATTGAAGGATCATGTGGAAGTGTTAAGATTGACGTTAGACAAATGTAGAGAGTGTCAAATTTCATTGACTATTAAGAAATGTATTTTCAATGCACCTTTTGGTAATTTTTTACGACATGTGGTGTGTAAACAGGGTTTGATGGTTGATCCTGCTAAAATAGTTGTCATAGTAAACTTACCACCACCAAAGTTAGTGTACCATTTGAAGAGTACACTTGGTCATATAGGGTATTACAAGAGGTTTATAAGGGGTTATGCACATATTATTGTTCCTATGGAGAAATTACTGAAGAAGGATACTAAATATTAGTGGAATGATGAATGCGAGTAGATTTTTGATATTTTGAAGGAAAACAAGGTGACAACACCAATTTTAGTGTTTCCATCCTGGGAAAAATAATTTCATGTGGATGCATCTGCAATAGCACTAGGATAAGTATTGACACAACCAAGAGAAGGTGATATAGATCACCCTATAACATTCACAAGAGGGAAGTTATCATATTCAGAACAAAAATTCAATACTATAGAAAGAGAAGGATTGGCCATGGTGTATGTATTGCATGAATTCAAAAATTATTTGTTAGGGAAACATTTCAAGATGTTTACATATCATTTTGATCTTAGATAATTAGTCAATAATATAGTGTTTGGGGGAAGGATATGCAGATGGCTACTATTATTTCAGGAGTTTGACTTTGAAGTTGTAGTGAAGCCTGGAAGGTTGAATGTAGGGCCAGATCATATGTCTAGGATAACTAATGGAGAAGAACCAAGTAACTTGGAGGACAACATCCCAGACGCACAATTGTTTTTAGTACACATTGCCGACGAGTCTTTTGTTGACATTATTGAGTTTTTGAGTACATGATTTGAACCAAAAGTATTTAATGCTACACAGAAGAAAAATTTGGTGGTTAGAGATGAAGACTACCAATTGATTATAGGTCACTTGTACAAACTTGGTGCGGATGTAATGTTTTGAGGAGATGTGTTATGGATCATGAAATAACTATCATTTTTGTAGAAGAACATGAATGAACTGTTGGAGGACATTATGTAGGGAAGGCCACTACACAAAAGGTATTGCACACAGGATTATGGTGGACAATAGTTCACAAGGATTTAAAGGAGTACTGTCAGAACTGTGATGTCTATCATATATTTGGAAAGCCATCCAGGAGGGATGATATTCCATTTAGACCTCAAGTAACTTTACAAGTGTTTTATAAGTGGAAAATAGACTTTGTAGGTCCAATTACTCCACCATTAAGAAGGGAAATAGCTACATATATTATTACAATGACAAAATACTTGACTAGATGGGTTGAGAAAGCATGAGTGAAGTATTGCAGCACAGAGATTGCAATGAACTTTTTATTTGAACATGTAGTTACAAGGTTTGGATGTCCAAGAATATTGATGACTGATCAAGGGAATCACTTTATCAATAGTACAATCCAGTAAATGCTGGAAGAATTTGAGATACATCATTAGAACAGAACTCCTTATCATCCCTTGACGAATGGAACAATTGAACCATTCAACAAGATATTGAAAAATGCCTTGACCAAGATTTGTAAGGTAAAAAGGGATGACTGGTACTTGAAGGTACCATCAGTACTATGGTGTTATAGAACTACAAGAAATAATCTAACAGGGAAAACATATTTCAGGTTGGTTTATGAATAAGAAGCAGTAGCTCCCTTGGATTATTTTATACCAATTCTATGCATTGAAGCTATTACAGACATCGCAGAAAGAGGTGTAGCACATGAAAAATTAGCACAACTCATGGACTTAGAATAAGACAGAATTATAGTTGGTTTCCATTCGGAGGTATAGAAAGAAAAGGATAAATCCTAACATGACATACATATTAATAAGAAGAACTTCAAAGTAGGATATATGGTTCTCCTCTATGACATTAAATAATTGTAGCACCCAAGGAATTTCATAATGCATTAGCTAGGGACATATGAGATTGATTCTATGACAGATGTAGGTGTTGTGCAGCTGAAGGATTTAGCAGAAAAGGAAATACAAGAAATGGTGAATGACAGTCGACAAAAACTGTATAGGGACAATCGACCTACCAACCCCTAGTAAGTGCAATGAAGAAAGTAGAACTGTACATAATGTATATAGTAGGAATAAAAATAAGAAAAAGAAAAGAAAAAGTAGAAAAAAGAAGAAAAAGGAAGAACCAAAAGTAGAAAAGTGAGAAAAATCCAAAAAGAAGTAGGTAGAGGAATACATGGAAGATAGATAGTTGAGAGTTACAATGCGCTACAAAAAATAAATTGGCATGACATAATTCATCATAATACACAGATTAAAACTAAACATTGCACGACAAGACAAAAAATGTTTGGAAAAGTGAAAAAAAGGTGAGCGGAAAAAAGAGGTCGCATCAGAGAATTTATGGAAAATTTTATAAAAACGGAAAAGCATGGAAAATGGAAAACCCTTGTGATTTTTTAGCAAAGGAGTGATAGAACGAAAATATTGTGACCATGGGAGAATATTTTGAAGAATCCAATCAAGTTCCATATAATTTTTTGAGAGTTTGAACAATGTCACCGCCAAAAATCAGAGCGCCAAGCGAGTTCACGTGAAGAACCATAAGGAATAACATATTGATAGAGGAGACAAGCGGGGTGGTCAATGTGGATGATATTCCAACAACTGAAATAGAATCATTCATTTTGATGCAGGTCGAGGAGAAAACCAAGAAGAAGAATAAATAAGAGAAACGACAGAAGTGAAAATCCCTAGGGCAACATGAAACCCTAATAAAACAAACCCAGAAGTGGCACTGACACAGGGTGAGAAGGAAGAAGACAGTGAGAGTACATAATCAGATAAATTGGATGCAAAAAAGAAACCCAGAATAGAGGAATACCCAGAGGTCTAAGATGACCGCGACATAGATGGAGAAATATAGGAGGAAGAAACCCCAGAAGAAAAAACCACAGGACCATCGATTAAGAAAAGGGAAACATTGGCAACAACACACACAAACATAGATTTTTTTGTTAGTTCCCCACATTCCAGATTTAGTCTTCGTTGTAGAAGATATGACACGATGTCTTCCTAAGTTTAAGAACGTTGACCACGATGTGACTGAAATAGAAAAATTCACATAGATTGTGCATGAGGTTTACATGGAAAACAGGGGGTCAAACTCGAAAGGAATCCCGATAATGGAGCCCAAATAGTGGATAGTCGAACTTTACAATTATGACATTATGAATTTACTAGAAATTCCTCACTTCAATACGGGGAAGGACATTAGTTCATGTGTAAAACAAATTTTGTCATGCATACATGGAGGGTGTTTATGGATAGACAGAACTATCCCAATCGATGTCAACTTAATTGCTAAGCTTACAGGACTTCCAACAGATGAGGTAAATCCTGAGAAGTATCTTGATGAAAAAACAAAGGAGAAGGGTATTGTAGAGGAAGTTAAGGAACAATTTTTCATAGAAAGAGGCAATAGAGGTATGATACTTAAGAATGTTAATGACCCAGATACCAAATTTGTGACAAAATTGTTGGCCTTCAAACTACTTAGAAGTGTCATAAAGAAGAGGCACCTGTAGGGGTAGTCACAACAATTGCACAATGCACAAAAGGAAGAATAATGATTTGGGTGTTGTATATGCTTAGTTTATTATTAGAAGATTGCACGGATGCGCAGGGTGATGGAACAAAGTTCCACTATTCCTTGTTATTGATATTAATAGCTCGACACATGGGAAAAACAAAATTATTCAAATTTTTTTTGAAAGAAGAGGAAATTGTGGCGTAACAAGATATGAAACCCTGTGAAACAACATAGACCCCAAGTAGAAGAGTGCACCAAATCAACAGTCACTGGTACAACAAAAAAGAATCCAAGGAAGAAGTAAACAATACCAAGAGCCTTGGTAATAGGGACCGAGTGTGTAGAAAGAACAAATAGAGAAGCACATAAGAAATATGAGATCCCAACTTAGGAGACAGGGACTGGAAACATACTAGAGATAAAGAAACCCGCGTAGATAGAAAAGAGGAAAACAACAATGCAGATGGTAGAACATAGAGATAAGATGAAATCACAGAAGAATACCCTTAATCTCACAATCACTGAAGATGATGCAAATATGGTAGCAGATAAAGTCCAAGATAGAGGAGAAGACACTTTATATGTCATAAAATCTCAAAGAGAAGAACTCATTAAAACGTTAATAGAAGTTAAATAATTTTGGAGAGATTACAACTCAATGTCGCACAAAAAAGAAACACAGTGCATCAGGAGCCAATACGTGAAGGGAAGGAAATAGTGAAAACAATAATAGTGGGAAGCACAACGTTCCATATAAACCAAAGCATGCTACCAGTCAATGAGTGTTTGTTGTGGAACCTGATTATCTTCCTGATTCAGAGGTTTTTTTCAGCTGTGCTTGGACCCCATTCCCTAACGGGGGGGTGGGGGTGATTTCCCCCCCACAACTGTCGTCATGGGGGTCCAAGGGGAGGCGGTGAAAATTTTTGTAGCCTCCCCATGGCATGGGATTCGGGGGCAGTGCCCCCAAAGAGAAATATTGGGGAAAAATACCTTGTAAAATATTTTAATTTCGTAGTCAATATGGACCATTCATTATCAGGTCATAGATTTAACAATAGAAGTTATTTTTTAAGATTTTTTTCCCTAGAAGGAAACCCTCTCTTATGAGGGAATTTTATTGCGGCTGTGTATTATCGATAATATTGTATTTTGAGAGAGGATACCGTGGGAGAAAGAAGAGGAAGTTACAACATGTGTGCTATAGGTTGTATCCCTTCATTTTATTGGATCATAAAAAGGAAGGACCTTGCAATTTATTTGGTGGACGTAGCCCACACAGGGTGAACCACGTATATCTGTGTCTCTATTGTATTGTGTATATTTTGTGTTTTATTTCCACATTCTTTTTTTATTTTATTTCTCTTTGATCTTGTTTTTCTAACAATGAGGACACCACACAAAAACCGTTGAAGGATGTAGAATATATTTACTTGGCTCTGTCCAAGATACCAACCAAAGAGTTGTATAAGTTTCATATGAGCATCACACAAGATCTAGTATGGATACAAAAAACACGGAGACAAACAAGGAAGAAAAGGAGGTATTAGAGACATCTCTCAAATAAATGCAGATCGAACGTGAGGAGGAAAAAAACCGTGAAGACAAACTGAATAAAAGACATGAGGAAGTCTTCCAAATGATTCCAGACAATGCACTAGAAGGAGAGCTCAGAGTGGAAGAAAAGATAAAAATAATAGATCAGACGATGGATATTTATAAATAGGAGATAATAGAATTGGCTGGGAAGTTGAGACCAACCACCCCTTCAGAAGTCAGATAAAAGAGGGAGCAACAGGAAACAAAACACATAGTTTTTATTGTGATGGAAATAAAAGAACTAGTTGAGCTCTACAAAAGGACTACACAGATATGGACAAGCCTGGTAGAAGACGAAGGAATCCAACAGTTGGATCAGAGGGAAGAGAATAAGAATACCACAGTTCATGATTTAAAGAAAATGCAAAAGGTAATGCCTAGATGGGAGAGAATGAAGGTCACACAGGAAATGAAAAATTTGCAAGTAGAATTGAAGACAATTCAAGAATAAATCCAGACAAGATAGGATCAGTTCGAGTCACTTTAGGAGAAATCAGAGAAGATGATAATAGAGTTGGAAAAAGAGAAAGGAAAACTAGAATAGGTGCACTCAAAAATTATATAAGTGTTGAAGGAGAACGTAAAAATGAGGGTGGTGGAGACCCTGACAGAAAAAAAGCGTGTAGGCAGAGACACAAGTAGATGCACTCAAAAACAAGTTCCAGACATTGGAGAAATCAATGCAGGAGGCACACACATCCTGAGTGGCTCAGGCCAAGCCACAGGTTAGTGTTGGGGGCCTTTCGAAGTAGGAAATTTTGGGATAATATTCGAGATACATCGCAACAAATGAGGAAAAATGGATCAAGGAAGCAACACGTGGAGGAAGTAAAGGAAAATCAACGCACGAAGGAAGTTAGAATGTGTTCAAGTTGATTCCAATTAGAATTAGGGTTTTGGACTATAATGTAAGGGTTTTTACCCACTTTTGAAATATAAATAGAGGATGTATGAGATATATAGGGGATAATAATTATCACTTTTGTATGAGATAGCGTTGTGCACTTTGTGCACAATGTTTCCTTTTGGTTTACCAGAGGGGCCAATGGTTTCTGGAGTTTTGTTGGAGAACTAAGGTAGAAACCGGTTCATCAAATACATCCAACAACTAGTGACATGCATGAATATCAAAATGGAGGAGACATACGAAATTCCATTGGTTTTGGAAAATGTGATGATGGAAGAAACCGTAAAACATGAACTGGTGTCAGGGGGACGACCAAATATTTAGGTAAACTGTGTCAAATGTGTAAAAATACAAAGGAGTGGATGATAGGAAAAAATGTAGATTTTGAGGATAGGGATGTCAGTGGAAGTCAGTATTTTTTCTATGGTAGGGATAGCTTTGAATATATGGTGATGAGAGTGAAATTCCCCAACCAAGGGAGACATGGGTTACTATGTGACAAGGAAAAAACACCATCGACTACGATGGAAATTTTTCTATGTACTTGTTCAAAATGGAAAGGTACTTTATACAATTACTGAATGAAATAAATAATGATTGGGTTTGAACATATAGATACATAAATGAGTTCCCCAGTGAATGATGGATTGGCATTGTTGGGGTGCAAGTATGATAGGGATGCTTGATGGAGGGTGGGGGGGGCATTGGTAAGTTTTTGTATTGGGTAGATGAGTGGAGGATGAACTTGAATATGGTCTAGTGATGTTGAATGGAATGGAGTGATAATGATAATGCATTGGTGCATTGAATGTAAGAAAAACCATGTGATCGGGGAGTCCAAAATGAGAAGGTTTAGTAATATGATGAGAGGAAGTATGAGGTTCAATCTTGGAAATGAAAAAATATTAGGACTCCCAATCCTATGGGAATGAGAAATGTGAGTGTTGATTGGCCAGGGGGGAAATATATGTCTAATGACTCATGGGTGAAAATGATATCGGTTAATGGTACTGAATGCAATGGAGGTGAAGGTACCGCAGAGCCGAGTGTGGATACCCTACTAAAAAGTGTCAAGGGGTATAACTGGGATATGCAGTTGTCTACAGAGGGTGTAAATGCATGTCGGTTTAGAATGTATACCTAAAGGGGCCACAGGGTGTTTGAGGTTGAAGGTGTGGAGGATGTCATTGATGAGTACTTGCACATACAAAACCAGATACCCATAGTGAAACATATATGAATATGAATCACATATGATAGTTATTTGAGAAAACATGTGTAAGAATAATGCATACCTATGCCTGGGGTGCGGAGAGGGGCCCTTGGTACGTGGGAATGGAATGGGAATCTAAGAGTACCATTGTGAAGCTGACTTGGTTAGGATCTTGGTGGTGAGAATGGTACATAAAACAGATCTTGTGTTCTCCAAAACGAAGCTGGGGAAGTTTTTCAAAAGGGCGTATATATGGGTGTGGGACCCACAATGCCACCTCATTTGTACTTGTCGTTGTAGAGATCTGCCATTGATTTTATCAAACATTTTTGAGTGGTATGAGAGTATATGGACTCGGATTTAGCTTGTGAGGGAGCCACGTTAGTCATCACAACATCCTACATAGGTTAGGTATCTTTGGGGGGGGGCCTTGGGGGATGTACGGATGGTCGTAAGACCAATTTTGTACTTGAGTAGTGAGGGTTGTGTGGCGGAAATTTAGATTCCCAGACACATGATCGCAAGAGTCATTGACACATACGTGTGCAATGCATGGCTTTTAAATATAGCTCGTGTGGATGTCCATGAAGATCATAGTTTTAGTCGTGCGGTCAAGGGTCATGGGTGTGTGCAACTATTGTGGGGATAGCCACACATATAAGCATGGCTATTAAAGGGACATTCATGCGAATGAGCACAAATATTGTGAAAATATATGCACTTATTTGCGTGCCTATTGGGTGATCAGTATCGTTACATGTGCACATTTGTCGGAGGAACATGAGCACATATGTGCATAATTGTTATTTGTATAGTCAAAATGATGTTTGGCATAACAACCGTGTTGAAGTGCGTGATTGTTGGCGAAACAATTGTGTGGTGGAGAATGGGTTTTTTTTCATAGTGTAAGAATTGTGCTTGAGGAACAACAATAATGCAATTTTTTTTGGATTGGGTGTAGGTGACAGAACATAGAGCGAGGATGTTGGTTCAATGGTGAGAGAGAGAATGGGAGTCTTTATGGTGGCTGGTGGGGGATGATTCTTGGATCCAGTGTCATTTTTCCCGTGATGGGTTGATGGAGTTTTTTAAATTCTCTTTGATATCCTCGCATGAGGAATTTGTATATTTCATTGTATGGATGTGGCATCCCGAGCAATAGGATTTCAAGGTGTGGGGGAACATACTCTGCAATACTGTCGACATCGATATCTATTTTATCACAAGACTCCCTTTTCGTGGGATGGAGTTGTCGGCCCAACCGAGGATTTCAGCGGGACTGACGATGGGGGCGTTGGAATACCATTATGGTTATGGGACTGTTGTGATGTGTGATAGATATTAGTATAACCATGATTTATTATTTAGATATGCAGGTGTTTTGCACCATGGTGGTGCATCTCATTGGGTCTTTGGGGACCCAACTTGTCTCGGGGGCCCAAAAGGTGATTGCAGAGTAGGCCATGAGTGACCATATGTTTTCTTGGGCTCATGTGATGTGGGCGTGCATATTAGCACAACTGGAAAAAGTGTTTTTGCGAGAGGCGGGGAGTTCGCTTTTGGGTCTATTCTGTGCACATTCATGTTTGATAGGGTAGTCTTGCTACACCCTCAGGAAATTTTGCATCCACCTAGGATGCGAGATCCTATATTGGTGAGGTGGGGGCAATTTTTTCCTCACTAAGGTGGTGGCAAGTTAGGTTATTACCTCGCACCTCTATTTAAGAGGGCCCAGTGGCAAACCCCGTAGGTATTCCTAGAGTACCCATACAACAATATTGACTTCAGATACCACCTGGATATGTATCTTCAACCGGGTGAAGACTAGGGTGATGGAGGTAATTTTGTTGTACTTTTTAATAGTTAAATGTTATTTGATTTTATATGCTTGTATGTCTAAATTAATAATACAAATTTTGTGGTTTGTTTATGCACACATGGGACCTTGTGGTCGGGAGACTGATGTGGCACATGGAGCAGATGATGAGCGAGCAATTGAGGGAAGGGAGAGGAGGTGTTGCCAATATGATGATCCAAGGGTGAGAGCATATCATTCGATGAGGGTCAGGCCTGTGAAGACACAGGCGAGAGATGACAAGGTGACACGAGATCGAGAGATGGAGGACCTGCAAAAATGGTTCGAGGTTGTATTGGATGGGGTGATAGAGGATTGGTGGTCACATATCCATGATGAGAGTGTGTTGGAGTAGTGTATCGATGGGGACCTGCATTGGCGGTTTCTAGTCAGACATGAAGCATTAGTAGGGGATGCCATGACTAGGTAGATTCCCACGAGGGATATGCCCCTAGGGGGGATCCTCCTATTAGTGGAGATGTACCATAGTTAGGGTCAATATAGATCACAATTATGAGATAATTTGGTGGTGTGAAGCAAGATACAGTGTCGCATATTTTGAACGACGAGGATGACTATGAGGGATAGGTTTTCCTCATGTTTTTATTTGAGTGTGGGTCCTGAGAGGTTTCTTCTAATATAGTAGATAGTGTGCTCGCGCTGAAAATCATCTACCTAAACAAGAACACTATAGACTAAGGCCTCTGATGTGGACAAGTACAGTATATATTCCCTATCATAGTCAGGGGGATTAATTAAGGGTTCTCTATTGAGTTCTTATTTTAGTGATTCAAATGTGACTTGGGCATGTTGGTCCTATTGAAATGGAATGTCTCATTTGAGCAAGCATAAAAAGTCTTGAGTGAAAATGGCATAGTCGAGAATGAAACGCTGTAGGAAATTGGCTTTGCCTTGGAGGCTTTGTAATTGGCATAATTTTTTGGAGGAGGAATCTCGTTGATGGCCTGGATGTTCAGGGGGTTGATGGTAATGACTTATTAGGAGAATATGAATCTGAATAGGCTTACCACGGTGACGCAAAATAAACATTTCAGGGGGTTCAATTGAATATTGTATCTTTGGTAGCAATCGAAGATGATTCATAAATCCTCGATGTGTTGTGAGTTCTTCTTGGAACAAGCGGTGAGGTCATCCAAGTAAGGAAGAATAATGTGAGCTAGATCATGAAAGGAATATGTCATGGCATGCTGGAAAGTGGCTCCTGCATTTTTGAGTCCGAAGGGAATCACTCGATATGAAAATGTGTCCCAAGGGGTGGTGAAGGTGGTTTTGTATAGATCCACATGGTTGGTTTGAAATTGTTTATAGCTGAAAAACCCATCCATGAGTGAAAGGACTTCATGACTGGAATAGGCATTGATAACTAGGTCGATGAATGGGGTAGGAAAGTTGTCTTTGGGACAATATTGGTTGACGTTGCGAAAGTCGGTACAAACAGGAATAGTGCCTTATTTGTTGTTAACATGAACTAGGTTTGAAACCCATGATGTGTAGGATATCGGGTAGATGAAGCTCGCGGCCCGCAATCGATCGATTTTGGCTTTAATAGCCAATGATTTAGAACAGTGAAGGGGGCATTTCTTCTGAAAAACAAGGGAAACATTGGGCCATGTGTCAATACAGTGTTCGACAATGACTGGGTCTAACCCGAGCATTTTTGTTTAAGACTAGGAAAACACATCTCAGTATTCTTTGAATAGGGCCTTATATGCTATGATTTCCTCTAGAGGGCATGCAACCCCTAGAGTATTTTCTTCCATGGTATTCGGTTTGATAGAGATGTTTATCTTGATGGTGGATGAGATATTTTCCATATTTCCTTCTTCAAAGGCATTAGGTGCAGGTATTGGATTTTTGAACTAGTCCACATGGCCAGGGGGAATGAAATCCTTATCTTAAATAGTACATACAGGGGCATTTGAGGGTGGCTTAAAGGCATTGTGAGACAAAAAAAAAGGATCGATGGTTAAAGGCATCCCGTGGGTAATATTGTGTGCATAGAACCTCTATAATGTCTTCATCAGATTGAAAGGTGAGGGAGTACAAGGATTCTGTAACAGGTGAGATTGGAGTGTTGAGATTTGTGGGGGTAATGGGTGAGGCATCTATGGACAGAGGTTGGGTTGAGGAATGGATATCATCATTCGAATATGAGGTGGATGGAACTATGGAAGGGGAATGATAACCTTCAGTAGATGACATGAACAAAATATCCATATATGAATTGGATGTAGAATGGTATGAGGGAGGGGGAATCTCGTAAACATGTGTTAAAGGAGATTTTGGGGGGTTTGGTGGAATATTTATGGAAATTGGGGTCAAAGGACGGAGGTTGGGCCTTGGAGGGGGTTTTCCATGACTGCTTGGGTAGGGATTTTTCACATCCTGGTCCATCAATTTTTGGATTGGTAGTGTAATGGGTGGGATGGAAGCCCTCAGACGTTCCCATCCCTCAATGATAGTGGGCACAAATATGTTTAATGATCCATCTAGTAAAATAACATGTAGGGGATGGGTTGGGATGATTTGGGAAATGTAGTTTGACACACTACTTCTAGGGTGTTTCGAAATTGAGTGAGGGTCGGGAAGTGGTGAGTGTAATGTAAATATTGTGAGTAGATAGTGCAAGCGTGTTTGGTCCTTAGACTATTGTCTTTGGAAGAGTGTTCTTCTCTGATAGTCAGTGTAATGATCAGTGTAGGTAATAATGGTTCAGTTATGTGGTTCATAATGAGGTTAAATAAATCAAGAAAGGCAGGAAAAATATTAGTAGGATTTCCAACAATGGCGCACAATGCATATGGAGGTGGAGTGCGTGGTCGGAAAGGGAGGGTAGGTTCCTTCTTATTTCATGTGCTTCATTGTCTAGCGATGGTGCCCCCATTGTGAGAATTAGTGTCTGTTGTGGTGGTAATATTTCCCCCAACTGTGTGACTGGTTGGGTGAGCGGGTGGATGAGCAATTGATTGTGGCAATGGGACCATAGGTTGAGGTGGGAAAGATAAACTCGTTACCATGGTTGTTGGTTCTAGTTACCATACAGGGATAGATATGAACATATTAGGTAAGGTGAGGGTAGAAACAACTTGGTATGTTGTTACTCCTGGGGGAGGATAAAAGAAGGGTATTTGGGTGATGGCCTATGGGACCGTTTTCCAAATGGGAATTTGACCCATGGGTGGTGGGTTTTTGACTGATACCCCTAAGGGAGGTTTCTCAAGAAGTACTTTTTGTGTAAGATAAGGGGTGGATGAATGGCTCAATGGGTCTCTAGAAGGAGGGGCGTTAGTAATTTTCACTCCATCTGAGGTAACTACACAGACATTGGTTGTGTTGGGGGTGGGATGGGGGTATCACTGGTATGACCCTAGTAAGTATGGATCATTAAATAGTTCTGGTCCGATGCCTACCATTGGTGTAAGGTTGTTGCTTGAGTGGATAAGTGGTAGGACGTTATCAATGTGTCTTGACTGGTTAGGTTCATAGTGGTTCAACTGATCAATGGTGATGATTTTCCCATTGTGAGGGAGTAGCATGGTTCGAAAGACTAGAAACTACACCCTGCATGGAATACATATAGATTCATCTGAAAAGAATATTGTAATACAGTTAGGTATCTATGACTTCTATGTCTATTATTATTGTCTTTCCTCGTAATTACACTAGAACGTTTTGACATAGGCCCTTTGGTGTTAAATTTGGCAGCATCGACAGTCATTCTCCAATGAGAGGCCATATGGGCCACCCTGAGGCTAGCCAGGGAGATTTGGAGAATCAACCAGTCGTGTGAGGTATTGAAAAAATCTAGGGGGAATGTACAACCTCTGTGAGTCAAACCAAAAGTCAGGATCAACGAGATGCTATGTGAGTCTAATGAAAAATTCAAGAGGAACGTACAACCTCTGTGAGCATAGACAGTCTAGTGAAAAAGTCAGGGGGAACGTACAACCTCTGTGAGCATAGACAGTCTAATGAAAAAGTCAAGGGGAACATACAACCTCTATGAGCCTATTCAAACCTTGTGAGCCATGAGAAAAATTCAAGGCATCTATCAAAAGTTAGGTTGAATATAAAATTTCTATGAGCTAGAAACAAACGATATTCCTAATATTGCAAATGATGTAATTGTATTGATCTAGTGCGTTAGCACGTGTAAACATTATCCACCATGAAGAGAATTTCTAATTGCCTTGTCAAGAGTTGTAACTAAAGTCTTGAGTCTAGTTCTATGTTAGAACTAAAGTGTAATGTTGAGTTGCAACTAAAGTCTTGAGTCTAGCTCTATTTTAGTAATGTTGAGTTGCAACTAGAGTCTTGATTCTAGTTCTATTTTAGTAATGTTGAGTTGCAACTAAAGTCTTGAGTCTAGTTCTATTTTAGAACTAAAGTGTAATGTTGAGTTGCAACTAAAGTATTGAGTCTAGTTCTATTTTAGAACTAAAGTGTAATGTTGAGTTGCAACTAAAGTCTTAAGTCTAGTTCTAAGTTCGAACTAAAGCATGTCAGTCTCAAGTCTAGTTCTAAGTTAGAAATAAAGTGTAATGTTGAGTTGTAACCAATGTCAATTCTAGTTCTAAGTTCGAACTAAAGTGTAAAGCTGAGTTATAACCAATATCAAGTCTACTTCTAAGTTCTAACTAAAGCATGAAGCTGAGTTATGTTTAATGCATGAAATCAAGTTACTATTTCGAGCTTCCCCTCTTCCCCTCTCCAGGCTATATGAGAAGAGGTCGAACCCTCTCTTCAACATAGTTCTGCAACATAGTTTTGAAACACAGTTTTCATATGCAGGTTGAGGGTGAAGTAATAGAGGAGAACATCAGTGATAAAGAGACAACATATCAGAGGTGTATTTCAGCAAGGTCTTGTAAGTCTTTGTCAGGCCAAAGTCATCTTGACAGCTCTTTGAGAGAAGAACATTCATGGTGGATATTTGTAAGGAATATTGTTTGTTGGGGTTTTTCTCCCTATACAGGGTTTCCCTAGTGTATATGTGTTGTTGATATGCATGTTTACTTATCTACATAATTATTTCTATTCAATTATGATTTGGAATTGTTGAAGTGTATCAAGCTAGAATAAAAAATAAAAGAATTAATCCGCATACGAAATCAAGCTCATAATTTAACATGGTATCAAAGATTAGGGTGTGTTAAACGTGTTGAAGTGAAGAAGAAGGTACAAACAGATCTAAGCAAGCTTGATTAAGTTTCTAGTGTGAGGACCATGGCATCCTCCATTTCAGTTGGGGCCAAAGATAGGCTCGAAGGAGCTACCAACTTTAATGTGTGGAAGCTTTGTAAAACAAATATCTTGCAAGAGCATGATCTTGAGAAGTATGTGAACACAATGGTGGAGGAACCAACGAATAATACAAGAAGAATGGATTTCAGGAAGAGTCAAGCAAAGGCCAAGCAGATCATATTTGACTCAGTCAAAGATAGTATAATGCTTGGAATGACTTCGTTGATGAATACCAAGGACTGTATGGATACCTTTGTGAATCTATATGAGAAACAAGATCCAAGTCAGAAGAGGACACTTAAGCACAAGCTTAATTATTTAAATATGGAGAAAGGTGAATCAGTGGCATCTTTCTGTTCCAGGATAGCCCAGATCAGAGATCAACTTTTGGTCATAGGGGTGACAAGAGACGATGATGATTTTGTGCAAGCCATTTTTTATGGTCTTCCTTCTTCATGGGAGACCTTCTTATCCAATGTATGTGGGAGAGAGATTCATACCACATTTGAGATATTATGGCATGATTTCCTCCAGGAGGAGAGTCGCACAACTACCAGGAGTGAGCCAATGAAAGAAGAGCACTCAGATTTAGCATCGAGATTCAAGGGAAAGAAGAAAGACACTTTCCAAAAAGGATCTCAGTGGAAGCCAAACACCAAAGGTACATTCAAAGGAAATAATATTGATACATATAAGATTAAATGTTTTATTTGTAATAAGTTGGTTCATTTTGCTAAAGATTGTTGGTTTAGAAAGAAATATCCTAGGAAAGGGAAACATCATGCCTCAACTGTTGAGGATGATGAATCCAAAAGAAATCAGAAAAGTCCTTATAATGAGAAAGAAAATAGGAAAGAATATTATTTGGTTTCTGCCTTATCCAGTTCAGTTTCCACGAGGCTGAAGACTTGGTTAGTAGATAGTGGTGCATCAAAGCACATGACAGGGTATAAGGATATCCTCTCAGATTTCGAGACAAAATATTTTGCAGAGTAGGTTGAGCTTGGGGATGAAAAATGTTACAAGGTAGAGGGAGTAGGCTCTATCTTCTTTAGATTGGAATCTGGGGCTAGACTTCATGTTGATGAAGTATTATATGTTCTAGGGCTCAAGAAGAATCTACTATCAATTGCAACCCTTGAGGAAAAGGGATATTGGGTGATCTTCAAGGACAAGAAGGCACTACTATGGGCTAAAGGTAGCCACTTAAGTACAACAAAAACCATTGGAACTCGTAGTGGAGGACTATACATCGTGTCAGGACAGTCAGTTCAGGAATTGGCTCATGATGCGACTAGTTCCAGCAAGTTGTGGCACAGAAGACTTGGACATCTTCATTACAAAGCTCTTCCAAATCTACAGAACATGGTATGTGGCATGCCCTCTATTTCTCTTAGTAAAAATGAAATTTGTAAGGGATGCATGCTAGGTAAAAATATAAATAAAGCATTTCCTAGTAGTGACAACAGAGCTAGAGGCATCTAAGATCTGGTTCATTATGATGTATGTGGTCCCATGTCATCTCCCTCACTCAGTGGTTGTTTGTATTATGCCATTTTTATTGATGATTACTCAAGAAAATGTTGGATATATTTTCTTAAAGATAAAAGTGACAAATTTGATAAATTCAAAGAATATAAAGCCTTTATTGAAAAGAAGACAGGGAAACACATCTGAATCCTTAGAACAAACAATGGAGGAGAGTTTGAATCTCTTTAGTTTGAGGATTTCTGCAAGTCAATAGGAATGAAGAGACAATTGACCGTGCCATATAACCCTCAACAAAATGGTGTTGCTGAGAGGAAAAACAAGACTATTTGCGAGACAGTGAAAGAAATGATGTTTGACCAAGATCTTCCAAATTCTTTATGGGAAGAAGCTACCTCCACTGCCATGTATATTCAGAAGAGATGTCCACATGTTATTTTGAAGGACAATACTCCTGAAGAATTATTCTTAGGGATCAAACCTGAAGTAGGGTATCTAAGGATATTTGGATGTCCTATGCATATTCATGTCCCTAAGGAAAAGAGGACAAATATGGAACCCTCAGGAAAGAAAGGGGTGTTTGTGGGCTACAGTGAGAACTCCGAGGCTTACACGATTTATGTACCAGGTCAGAGGCAAATAGAGGTAAGCAGGGATGTGAATTTCCATGAGGAAGCTGCATGTAAGAAATCCAGAGAGCTTCAACAGGATTCAAAATAAGTTCAACCAGCTTCACCCTCTTCTAAAAATGAAGAGTCAGATGATCAGTGGGAGGAACCTTGTGAAGGGAAAAGTAATAAGCCCCTAGAACCTGCTGAAGTGTTAGAAATAACTCTTGAAGAAACTCCAACCAAAAGGAACCAAGGTGGCTTAAATAAATAGTGTGGGAAGCAGAAAGGATAGCTTCTCCCAAAGGAACTTTCATGGAAAGGAAGAAGCCTCATAGGTTTGGAGGCTATGTTGCACTAATGAGCAGAATTAGTGATGTCAAAACTTCTTCATTTGAATAAGAAGATAAATTAAAAGTATGGAAGGATTCCATGCTTAAGGAATACATGTCTATTATAAAGAATAATGTTTGGGACATTGTGCCAAGGACAAAAGACAAATCAGTGGTTTCTTCCAAATGGATCTATAAGATCAAACATGTAGTTGATGGAAGTGTGGAAAAGTTCAAAGAAATATTTGTAGCCAGAGGCTTCACTCAGAAAGAAGGAATCGACTATGAAGAGACTTTTTCTCCTATAGCCAGGTATACCTTCATTCGAGCTATTATTTCTTTAGCTTCCGTACTTGGTTGGAAGCTACATCAGATGGATGTAAAAACAACATTCTTGAATGGAAAGATTGAACAAGAGGTCTTTTTGGAACAACCATATGGTTTTATACTGCATAACAAAGGCACTCATGTATGAAAGCTAAGGAAGGCCTTGTATGGTCTTAGGAAGGCTCCCAGATTTTGGTATGACAGGATTGATGGATTTCTTAAAAGCCTGGGATTTCATAAAAGTGATACTGATGAAAATATATACTTCAAGGTAAGAGGTAACCAACTTGTTATACTAATCTTGTATGTTGATGATCTCTTTCTAACAGGAGATGAATGGATAATAGCTTGGTGTAAGAGGGATCTAACCTCATAATTCAAGATGAAACACTTAGGCTTGATGTATTACTTCCTAGGATTGGAAGTGTGGCAAAGATAGAGCGAGATATTTCTGGCACAAGGAAAATACACAGTGGATGTACCAAAGAGGTTTGGTATGATGGATTGCAAATCCATGTCTTATTCGATGGCTACCAACCTGAAGAAGATGCATGATTCTGATACAAGTTCAGAGTTGGTGGATCCCACCATGTATAGGCAGTTTATTGGATCATTGATGTACATGATCTACACTAGGCCAGATATATGCTATGCAATGATTGCAACGAGTCAGTTCATGACTAAACCGAGACAGAGACACTAGGTGGCAGAAAACCACATCTTGAGATATCTTAGAGGGACCATTACAAATGGTCTAAGATACACATCCAGTGTTGGTTTATTTTTGCATGGGTATGAAGATGTTGACTGGGCAAGAAGCCCAGTGGATCGAAAGAGTACTTCCGGATAATGCTTCAGTTTAGGATCCGCTATGATCTCTTGGTCAAGCCGAAAGCAGGGGTCCATTACACAAAGTACAACGGAGGCTGAGTACATTGCAGCAAGTGATGCTAGCAAGGAAGAAATATGGCTCATAAAATTGGTTTCTGGGTTGTTTGGTGACACGCTCGAGATGACAATGGTTCACTGTGATAATCAAAGTTGCATAAAATTAACAGAGAACCCAATATTTCATGACAGGTCAAAACATATTGACATGAGGTACCACTACATCCGAGACTTGGTCCAGATAAAAACTGTAAAGTTACAGTTCATAGCCACGAGCGAGCAGGTACCTGATATCCTGACCAAGCCTCTGACCTTGAGACAATTTGTGCAGCTGAGAGGCAAGATTGGTGTGGCTAAGAATGACTACCTCACTGAGAGGGAGTGTTAAATTTGGTAGCATCGACAGTCATTCTCTAATGAAAGGCCATATGGGCCACCCTGAGGCTAGCCAGGGAGATTTGGAGAATCAACCAGTCTTGTGAGGGATTGACAAAAGCCAGGGGGAACGTACAACCTCTGTGAGTCAAACCAAAAGTTAGGACAAATGAGATGCTATGTGAGTATAATGCAAAAGTAAGGGGGAACATACAACCTCTGTGAGCATAGACAGTCTAGTGCAAAAGTGAGGGGGAACATACAACCTCTATGAGCATAGACAAACTAGTGAAAAAGTCAGGGGGAACATACAACCTCTGTGAGCCTAGTCAAACCTTGTGAGCCATGAGAAAAAGTCAAGGCATCTAGCAAAAGTTAGGTTGAATATAAAATTCCTATTATCTAGAAACAAACGATATTCCTAATATTGCAAATGATGTAATTGTATTGATCTAGTGCATTGGCACGTGTAAACATTATCCACCATTAAGAGAATTTCGAATTGCCTTGTCAAGAGTTGTAACTAAAGTCTTGAGTCTAGTTCTATGTTATAACTAAAGTGTGATGTTGAGTTGTAACTAAAGTCTTGAGTCTACTTATATTTTAGTAATGTTGAGTTGCAACTAAAGTCTTGAGTCTAGTCCTATTTTAGTAATGTTGAGTTGCAACTAAAGTCTTGAGCCTAGTTCTATTTTAGAACTAAAGTGTAATGTTGAATTGCAACTAAAATCTTGAGTCTAGCTCTATTTTAGAACTAAAGTGTAATGTTGAGTTGCAACTAAAGTCTTAAGTCTAGCTCTAAGTTCGAACTAAAGCATGTCAGTCTCAAGTCTAGTTCCAAGTTCGAACTAAAGTGTAATGTTGAGTTGTAACCAATCTCAAGTATAGTTATAAGTTCAAACTAAAGTGTAAAGCTGATTTGTAACCAATCTCAAGTCTATTTCTAAGTTCGAACTAAATCATGAAGCTGAGTTATGTTTAATGCATGCAATCAGGTTACTATTTCGAGCTTCCCCTCTTTAGCCTATATAAGAAGAGGTCGAACCCTATCTTAAACACAGTTCTACAACACAGTTTTGAAACACAATTTTCATATGCAGGTTGAGGGTGAAGTAATAGAGGAGCACATCAATGATAAAGAGGCAACATGTCAGAGGTGTATTTCAGCAAGGTCTTGTAAGTCTTTGTTAGGCCAGAGTCATCTTGGAAATCTCTTTGAGAGTAGAACATTCATGGTGGATATTTGTAAGAGATCTTACATTATTAATGCAATAAAGGAATATTTTTTCCTGGGGTTTTTCTCCCTGTACAGGGTTTCCCCAAGGGTATATGTGTTGTTGATATGCATGTTTACTTATCTACATAATTATTGCTATTCGATTATGATTTGGAATTGTTGAAGAGTATTAAGTTGGAATCAAAGTATTGAAGAAAATAAAAGAATTAATCCGCATAAGAAATCAAGTTCATAATTTAACATCTGGTTGGGATGGTCTACCGTCATAACCTTGAAGGGTGATGGATGAGGGGATTAAATCGGATGAACTGAGTTTCTTCCATACTATTTTGTACATGATGGAAGTAAATTTTCCTTCGTCAATATTGCAATGATGGATGATGATATTCCATATTTTTACAAGAATCTGTAATGCGACTAATGATGGAAGTCATGGGTCTACTTTGTCTAAGTCAAATGTGATTAGACAGGTGTCTACGGGATCTACTACCCCCAATTGTGAGAGTAATTCCTTTCGTTGGGAAGGGAATTCCTGAAGGGCTTCTAGGACTGACATGGAAGCTGGTGATTTTTCTAGATCGTCAATAAGGTTGTAGTTATGGGTGACCCGGGCATGGGAATTATGCACATTCCTTCACAATGGTGCACAAGGCACATGGGAAATGGATTTAGTGTTAGGATGAGGGTTCATCAAAGGTTTTCTGGTTGGTGGATGGGGGGATTCTGAGGTGGTGGGCGATGGATCAAGAGGTGTACCATATTTGCAACTGCAAGTTTGCAAAAGTATTTCCTCTTCAATGGTTATGAGGATATTGTGGTCTGTGGTATTACCGGGATGGGATTGCTCTGGGGGAGGAAACTTTCCTTGTTTATGTTTGCATGAGGCAATGTCGGGTTGTGTGTTGATGACTCCTTGATGAGGGATCATTTTTTGCAACACCCTCGATTGTGGTGGTGGTATGTAGTTGGGAGGTACCTGTGGTGGTCCTTGGGAGACAACAGGGCAGGTGGGGTTTGTAGCTTCCTTCATTCTTTTGAAATAAGCTATTTGGGGGAAATGATGGGTTTAATGGCCATAGTTTGCACATAATTCACATGGGAAATTAGTTCGAAGGTTATTATTCCGTCCTTGGAATGGTTGTCCATTGTTATATCCCCCTTGGGGATTTTGGTTGACATGGTTTTGGTTACCCCATGCATGGGGATTTGGTTGTTGGGGGTTTCCCCCTTATCCTTGGTTTATGTTCTTCCCTTTTCATCGTTTATTTTTGGGTGGATTAGGGGGATTTTTTGTATTTAATTGTTCAAAAGATTGAACTTTTTGAATAGGTGAAGGTTGGATAAAATTTACCTTGACCTCTTGTTTCCCGTGTGTTGGGGTAGCAGGTTGAGGGGGATCAAGGAAAGGGTAGTAAGGGTTAACTTGGGGATGTATGTATTGGTTGTATGAAGTGGAGGTGTCCCCCATAGGGTTGGGAGTATATGTTGAGGGTAGTAAAGGTACCACCTCTTGTATGGGTATTGGGTGAATAAGGGGGCAGGTACTAGCGGTTCCATGATTGGAGGGGGGGAGCCATGAATGGTGGTTGATGTGGTGAGGGAGGGTAGCATTGGCTTCCCCCATATGGTGGTTGGTAAAGATTGGCCCCAAACATGGGTACTGATTGAGAATGTGAGTGAGTATGGGTCATGGACCCAATCAACCCATCAACAGTGTGCGATGCTCCAAGTTTGTCTTGACCAAATGGTAAAGGGAGAGGAGCATCGGGTATTACGGTGTAGAGGTACCCTGAATGAGCATAGATTAAGTCAAAGTTTTGTGCCTTAGTGATAGCCTCATATTTAGTTTGGGGGAAAATAGTGGAAACATCCTTGGCGAGGAGGGGGAATAGCTATATGAGGAACTAGTCTAGTCGTTGTTGGGGGGTGGTATCTACTTTGCAAATACTTCATATTATTAACCATTCATGGGTATGATCAACTATATGGATGGTCAAGGTTTGTTTGAAGTCTGATAGGATTTCCAAGCCAATTTTATGATCCACTGGGAGTTGAAAAAAGGATAAAAGGGATTTCACCAAGGACTCAAAAGTTGAGTGGGACCCAAATTTCACATCTACATACCACTTGGTAGAGGGAACAATGAGAGTTATCTGGAATAAACCTAAGTAAACCAAATCTTCCATGATACTGTTGGAAGAACACCACAGGTGAAAATACATAATGTGATTGGCGGGGTCTTCCCCCAACTTGCCTTCGAATTTCGGAATATCAAAAGGTAGCTTAGTGGGGATATTTGGCACGCTGGGGTCATGTAATATGGGATCGTTCATTAGTTTCATAAAATATGGGATATTGAGAGATGCCAATTATGGCATGGAGGGTGGAGTATTAGCCATTGTATGTGATGGTTGGTGAAATGTTCCTTGTGAGGATGTTTGGGAGTTTGTTCCTTATGAAGAAAGTGTGGCTCCACCTCCTTGTGGTGGAGGGTTTGTTTGTGAGTTATGTTGGTTATTGGTGCCCAACAAATTATATCCAAGAAAGTTTGATCCTAGGAATGTGGTACTTACTGGTGTATGTGAAGGTTGTGTTGATATATCAACCATGTGGGGGACACCTCCCAATGTTGGGGGGGGAGTTTGCAAACATCTAGAACAATGGGGATGTTGTGGTTCCCCTATGAATTTGTACTATGTATGGTTGTGTGATGGTGATAATGATAAGAAATGATTTATAAATTACTGAATCATTGTACTCATAAACTGCATGTAATCAAATGGTGACAATCATACAAAATATAGCAATGTAGCTTGTAGTTTGGTCGGTTTTTCTGACTCCGCATGGGGAATATGAAAAAATCATGCATGTGTCCTATCCGACGTAATTCCCTTCCTCTCAAATAGAAATGGACCTCCAAAAAAACACTTGACAATGGGGTCAGAACCCACTTGATGAGATACTAGTGAAGGGATGAACAATCAATTATAATGAGGGGTGAAGGGGGCATATCTCTAAAGTACTGGAAATATTTCCCAATGACCGTTCAAAATTTGACTGAGGTGTGATTGCATCCCACAACCACCACCTTGGGTAGATAAACCTAGATTTTGACCACTAATTAAACTTGATCAAGCACGACATTTATATTTTTGGCCTCAGAAATCGGTCACACATTGGATTCTTTCCAAGGCTTGGGTGACCCAAGGAGGCATGCACAAAACAATTTGAACTTGGAATTTAACCCTTCACGGGTGTCTCCCTAACTTATGGTGTAGGAATTATTTATTGGGAGTATTTTGGTATCCTAATTCACAACTTTCTATGTTTCAAATGAGAAATGATGATGGGGAGTTATTTGGATGCCTATCCCCAAAATTGTAACTTGTACTACCAAATTATTTTGTGTTCCTCTTATAGAGGCTAGAAAATGGTTTGATTATGTTTTCTTTTAGATTTTGAAAGTGGGTAGTGAAGTTGGGGTCATGGACCAACTTCTTTGATTAAGAGTGACGTGTGAGAAAAATATTTTTTCAAACAAGTGATTCCCTTCTGATTCTCCCAAATCACTTATGGGTGCAAGGAGAAGAGCATACTATAGTATCAAGTCTCTGACAAAAACCTCTTGGATACGTGATGATTTGTGCAAGAATTTATAGTGAGTGATGAAGTTTTAATAAGTTAACTGAGAAAATTTTGGGATGTGGACATCGCTTGGTCCTTTACAATGGTTGCTTACTTCTAATTTACCATGTTTCATAAACAATCCTTGCTAAAATTGAAAAATATCTAAGTAACTAACATGGTGTACATGTGGGTCCTTACTTATCATATTTAATCTCCCTAGGATGTTTTCTAATCTAAGGAATCTTTGAAACTATTCCTATATTGTGAACATGTGGGCATGTATGGGCCCTTACAATGCTTTAAACTTCCTAAGTGAATTACTCTAGAAATTTGAAGCTATCCTAAGATTGTACAGATGTGGGCATGTGTGGGCCCTTACATTATTTAATATTTAAGTTTCAAAAAATAAGTTAAGAGGTATTGGCCTCTCCTAGAGATTGATTTTATCAAGGGAGATGAAGACTTCTCTAGGCAATCTCTTTTTATGATTTCCAAGTTCACACTATGGTGCGAAGAAAGAGAGTATTCCAAGATCCCCTAAATAAGTTTATAGTCCCAAATTAATGTGATGAGTTTGTAAAAGAGAAACAACTACTCAAATTCACATGCTAAAATTTAAGCCATCCATGTGGAAAATAAGGAAGTAAATGACACAAAGGTTGTTTTTATCCTCCCTAAATGTTCATGCATGGTCTAAGCTATCTATGCAAGAGTGAATCTCAATCCTACTATTTATGGATTTTGCAACAGTGCATAAATCAAATCTAATCTACTTCGTGGAAATGAGCTTCTCAAGCCTTATAATTTTGGAAAAGAGAATAGTGCATGAATAAACAAAGAACAATCACACACAAAGCGTAGAGTTCACATTGAGACAGTTGTTACAGAGAGAGGAACTGCGCGTACCGCACATCTGTTTGACCCGAACTCGCACGAACATAGGAAAATGGAAGGATGAGAATTTTGATCGTCTTCTCTCAAACGTAAGTTGAATTATTCTATCTAAGGGGGTGGCTAGGCTAGTTCTTGGTCCTGCAAACAAAAAAATGTGAGAGTAACAACTCTAGAGGTATACTTGAGGAGGAATTGTGATTCTATCCCCAACAGAGTCACCAAAATGTTTGGGTTCCTTTGTCACAAGAGAAAGAAAAAAAGAGGCCCTTAACTACCCTAGTAAGCTAACAAGGAAGAAGATAAGGATGGTTATCAAGTTAGTGGAACTACAAGTTAGAAAATAAAACACAAAGAAAGAAAATAGCAACTAAGAAGAAGAAGCAAACTAAAGTTACATAAACAAGTGACACATGAAATTGAACACATGGAATGGTTACCCAATATAACTGAATCTACGAATTGAGTGAACCAAGAGGAGAAATATAGGACAATGAATCCTCTATTCCTCCTAAGGGAGGGTCCTTTGATCCCTCAAAAACTAGAGCTATCACTTTCCAACGATGAGTCTACAATGGTGAAAAATACCCAAGGCTTATATTCAAAATAGGTGTAAATCTTGCTCAAAGATACACTTTCTCAAACTTGTGGCTCAAGAGAAAGATGAATTTCTCCAAGAGAATTTGAACAACATAAAAATGATATGGATTCTTTTTCTTTTTTTCATAAAATGATCCTCTATTTATAGTAGTATGGAAATATATTTCTCAACTAGTTACAAGTGTGAATGGGAGGTCTTTGAAGGTATTTCCCATCCCTTTTAGTGATCCCAAGGCGGACTTTGGGGGTGATTTTGGGTATGGGGGATATCCACTCCATCTAAGAAGTGGTCGAGTCCTGACCAAAATCATCATTGCGTCATTTCTGCATCTGCACATATTTTTCGAATGTTAGTCGTGCACTTCACACACTGTGTCTATTGTACATTGTGTTAGCCTGTGTGGATGTGCGTGCGCTTCTTTTGTTGAATACGCATGAAACTTCATAACCATTTTATATAGTTTTGTGGGTATCTTTCCAAATAGAATTTTGTCCTTCCATCATTATTGGTAGTATGTTGTGCTTGGTTTTTTCATCCATTGTTTTTATTTGTCTGAGAAATTTTTTGGTGATAACACCTTGTATAAATTCAATTTCAACCTGGGAGAGTTTGAGGTCATTGTTATTTGACATTGGGTACAATTGAACTAGGGTTGCACTCAGACTATCTTAACACATATCCTTGCAATCAAACCATAATAGAGAGTTTCAACTGTAAAGTCATATGGTTTATTTTTTGCAAACAAGTTTGGGAATTTAGGGGATTGTAGTTGGTTGTTTCCATTGGTTTCACAAAGAATTCCTTGAAACCATTAGAATGTAAGATACCAAACTAAGAGAAAATAATTCACACAACATTGGTTACAACTAGCAAAAGGCTTTGTAGAAAGGGGGAGAAGAGAGATCCTTGTGCAGTACAGAGGAATGGAAGCCTATCGTACTTTGTATAGACAAAAATATATGTAAAATCCCGAGGAGGGGACTAAGATAGAGACCAAAAAGTAAATTACACTAAGCATATGCATTGGTGAAGCAAGTGGGCTATAATTCCATTGTTTACAAATCACATATTCCAAAGTGTGTGCATTCTTTTGGGACATAAAAAATAGCAAAAACAGAATTCCCTACCTCTTTCTCTCTTAAATATTCTCTTGCATTTACATATTACCTAACATATTCTATGAAAAATTGCAACATCATACACATTTTATGTTTTCTAGTGTAATTGAATGGCATTTTTTGTCTTTTTCTTAAATTGGAAGGCATTGTTTTTTTTTTTTATGTAGTTGGAAGGAAATTTTGTGTCTTTTTATTATTTCCAATCCCTTTAATCATGGGGAAGAAATATAACTGATCAAGAAAGTATTAAATGAAAGATAATCCCATTGAAAAAGTCATTAAAGGAAGAGAAAAGAGAATGTTAGATATGGAAAAACATACGATTTTAGCAGAGGCCAATCCAAATTATAGCATAATATATGCAACTGTTGTTTTTCCTCCATCACCACAAGAAAAGTGTAGGGTTTTAGTAGACGCCAATCCATTTATAACCTATAATGAACCAACAACGATTGTTTCTACAGGGGCTTCCATAGTGCAACATATTAGATATTATTTTCGGGATTAACTGGGTCATAGATTAATGACTTACACTATGCAGTTAATCCCAAAAATAATATGTAACGATTGTTTCATCAATAAAAATTGTTGTGGATGAGAACATGATGACGGATTTGCTTGGAGATAATTATACTATGGATACAATTAGAGAGGCACCTGGTGCACATCCATTTGGTGAAGAAGTTCCTCTGGTGAAACCTATTGTTTGATTGTTATAAATTCTAAAAAATACCCATGAGCATGTCCACTCTCCTCCAAAAATTAACCCACAAGTTATTAAAGGGGTAATAAATCCTATGTTTATAACTCCTAAATACAAAGCTCAAGACTGCCAAAATATGTCTCCATCATCTTTACCTAGATTGAGCAATCTGTTTCGAAGAACTCCTAGACTCACTTAGGTTGATGAAAGTGGTCTAGCATCATCTAAAGGTAAGTTTCTTAATCAAACTATTCTTTATCAATCATAAAAAATTATCAAAGTATATTTCGAACCAAAATTTGATGTAGCTAAATGTTAGTTATTTCTATTTTTGTTAAAATCTAGGAGTTTGACTATTGTTAGGAGAATTTTAGGCATTGAATTAGTTAAAAGTTCACAAATAGGTAATCTTATCGTTATAATAATTGTGGATTATTTTCATAAAATTATTAAGAAAAATCATTCTCAAGACCATAATGCAATCCGATGTGTCTTGTCACAATTGATTTTTAGCAAAATCACAAGAAAACATTGTTTTTTTAAACAAACATCTCATGTCACTAAATGTAATGTAAAAACCTTTCAAAAGTATTGTATTAGATGATATATCCTTGACATAGGTGGAGAAGCATATTTTTGGGCCTTCATTAATAAGATAATTCATTATAACATGAAGCTAATTGAATCAGTTAAGGGACAATATTTTTTTTTTGGCATGAGAACAATAGGCCTTCTTCCAACCAAAAGGATGTACTAAAATTAAGAAGGGGTTCTAGGGACAGTGAACCCCACATTAAACATTTTCTTGTCATGACATAGATATAATTGTATGAGAGATTTAGGAATTATCATAGTGCACTTAACTTGGACCAAATATCTTTCAATAAATACAATCCTTTGGTATGTTCATATAAACATAATACATAACAAATGTTGTTGTAGAAACCAAATTGAATATTGTTATTATTACGACACACATGTCTATTTTTTGTGTATTGTATAACATTATTTTGTAGGAATGATTAGTTATATTACCATTGACATCATATAGAGACTTTATTCATAGCATCATGTGTATAAGGTCATAGGGTTATGCATATTATAAAAAATATTTCTCAAACGAGACATGCCCTAGGTTAATTGGAATGAAATTACTGAGAAAGTTCCTGCATGTGAGTGATAATTATGAAATTGGGTGGAAGTAGGTTGACCTAAAAAGATTCAAATTTGTCACATATGATACTCGAGGAGGGCATGAAAGAGAAAATATATAATGGGTGACTTCCCGGGTTAATAATGACTACTTAAATGATATCTTTTCTCCCATGTTTCACTTTGAAATGTGATGGGGGCGATTATTATAATATTGAACTTATATATTTCTTTGTTTATTTCCCACTAAGTAGGAGTTTGTGAATTCATAAAATATTTCTTTGAAAATACACAACAATATGTTCAACATGTCCATATGGCTTGATGGCAGGAAAAATATTTTAGAATATACACAGATACATTTCCCATTCAAATCCCATTTTTTACTTAGAGTAGGTTAGCCTACTATTCCATATCGCATATAGGCATGGGTTATTTAGTAATGAAAACAAAATGGTTATATCTAAGGAGAATCACTTCTACATAAGTGATGACAAGTGCCATGACCCAACTTATGTACAACATTTATTTCAGTTGTTCTACAATCACTTGAAGGAGAATAATATAAAGATGGATTGCCATTAGATTTGGTAAAATGGTTGGATGGGCCAGTTCAAAAATTCCCTTTATTTCAATGGTTCTATATTTTTCAAAAAAAATATAAGGTTCCACATATATGGAACTATTTTGAGACTAGGAATGGGAAAATGGAGTATTATGGGATAGGCTCATCTATCAAAATTGGATTATGTAGGTAGGAAATAAAGTTCACAATTAACTCCCTCATTCGAGTTACAAAATATATTGTTGAATGGTGTTCTTCAATAATGACAAAGGGAATACGAAGGAAAGAGTACCAATCAACAAGGAAATGACACGTGTAGATATGTTTTATGGAGGTGGTTGATGTAGATCAATCAAATACATATGAATACAAAACAATCTAGGGAAATTATGTATTTCATTTAGTTCAAACATCAGAAAATGATATAGTTGAAATATGGATGTGAAAACTTTCTTTCTTATTTGTTCCATGTGTTAGTAGTGAATGGGATGATTGTGAATAAATGGACTAGGTTGATACATGGGATAGAGTATCACTCCCGATTGTTCGATGTCTAATTGTTTAATTATCCTTATTCAAGGAGGACAAAAACTATTACACAATATTATGATGATGTCTTAGATCTTATATAACAAGGTTTAGTGAATATTATATTAATTTTGATTAAGTATTATGAATGTAGTACACTTTATTTATTTAGTGGACTCACATGTTGGCAATCCATTTTGGTAGGGAACATATCCGTAATGTTTTCGTGAAAAGGTAATGAATGGGGCATTGATCATCAATTGACATGCTTATTAGAGGGAAATAAGACACTCATTGTTAAATAAATGTTGACGACTAGATGCCAATATTATGTGACTAAGGAAGAGTTGTTGGAAATTTTGATGAATTTTGTAGAAGAAATGAGGTAATTCGTGTAAGTAAAATGACAAATATGCCATGATTCTTAATTTTGTGACAAAACCTTTTATGGGGGAGAGGAACATATAAATGTTAAATTAAGGCCACAATTATACCCCACAATATAAATATTGCAACAAAGTGGAAGTGAATACTTGGTTAATACAGCTCAAGTTAGAATTCATTGTGTAACAAATGCACATTCAAACTAAAAGAATATACAACATGGATTGAAAACATATGGAAATTTGTTTTAGGAAGGACCATTTTAATTGATGAATTTCTCATACTATCTTGATGGAAATTCTTTCTCAATAAGATTATGTTGTATACCTCTCTACCTTCAAAAGTATAATATTTATTCTTCTAGGATATGTTACACACATAAAAAAATCCACCCAAGAGGGGAATTGAAAATGTTAAGTATACCCCCTGAACGATACTCTCCTTCATTGTATTATTTATTGTTGATTGATTTTGGTGAACTAGAATGTTATGAAGAGGCAATGCAGGTAGACACCAAAAGGAAGTGGGAGCAAGGCATGGAAGAGGAAATGGATTCCTTGTTAAATAAACATACTTGGGACTTGGTTCAGTTGCCTACAGAAAAAAGAGCATTGCGGAATAAATGGGTTTACAAGTTGAAGGAAGAAGATGGAGGAGAAAAGCGATACAAGGATAGACTTGTTGTAAATGGGTTTGCACAAAAGAAAGGTATAGATTTTGATGAAATATTTTCTCCTATTGTTAAAATGACTTCAATTAGAACTATTTTAAGTCTTGTGGCAGTAGAAGATTTGCACCTTGAACAGTTAGATGTAAAAACAACTTTTCTCCATGGGGATTTGGAGGAAGAGATTTATATGTGGCAGCCACAGGGGTATGAGGTCAAAGGGAAGGAGAATTTGGTATGCAGGTTGAAGAAGAGCTTATATGGCCTAAAGCAAGCTCCAAGGTAGTGGTATCTAAAGTTTGACAGGTTTATGACAGAACAGGGTTATAGTAGATGTCATTCTGATCATTGTGTTTATTTTAAAAAGCTAGAAAATGGAAGCTTTATTATATTGCTATTGTATGTAGATGACATGCTTGTTGCAGGGTCTAATATGTAGGATATAAATGTGCTCAAGAATAAATTAGCCAATTCATTTGCGATGAAGGATTTGGGTGCTGCAAAGAAAATCGTTGGTATGAGAATAACAAGAGACAGGAAAAATCACAAACTGACATTGTCTTAGGGTGGGTACACAGAGAAGGTGTTGGAGAGGTTTAGAATGCAGAATGAAAAACCAATCAGTACAACTTTGGCCAGCCATTTCAAATTAACTAAGGAAATGTGTCCCTAGATACAGGAGGAGATAAAATACATCTCCAAGATCCCATATTCATCGGCAGCTGGCAGCTTGATGTATGCAATGGTTTTCACAAGACCAGATATTGCACATGCAGTGGGAGTTGTGAGTAGATATATGAACAATCTAGGTAAAGAACATTGGGAGGCAGTAAAGTGGATTCTCAGACACTTAAGAGGTACTACTAATCATGCATTATGTTTTGGAGGTTCAGAAACTGTTCTACAACGATATGTTGATTCAGATATGGCAGGTGATAAAGATAGCAGGAGGAGTACTACAGGGTATGTGTTTACTATAGGTGGAACGACAGTGAGTTGGATTTCAAAACTACAAAAGGTTGTTGCACTTTCAACAAAAGAGGCATAGTATGTTGCTGCTACAGAGGCTAGTAAAGAGATGATTTGGTTACAGAGGTTTATGGAGGAATTGGGAAAGAAGAAAGAGAATAACAAGTTGTACTGTGACAGTGAGAGTGTCATTCATCTTGAAAAGAACTCAACCTTCCATTCAAATACTAAGTATATAGATTTGAGGTACCACTTCATACGATCCTCTTTGGAAGATGGACATTTGAAGTTGAAAAAAATACACACTAGCTAGAATCCTGCAGACATGTTAACAAAGGGAGTAACCAGGGAGAAACTGAGTTCCTGCTCAGTTTCAGTTGGTCTTCAAGAATGAAGATGAAGATGAGAAATTTTCCAGGTCCAAGAAGGTTCAGAGTCCATCATATACAACAACGGTGGATTTGTTGAGATCAGTCTCCAAGTGGGAGATTGTTGGTTGTGGAGCCTGATTATCTTCCTAATTCAGAGGTCTTTTACTTTCAGTCATGTTTATACCCCATGAAGTATTTACACCCCATAAGTATGTACACTCTTCCACGCGGGGGAGTGTAGAGGGGGGGGGGGTACCCCCTCTGCTGGGTCTAGGGGGGCTATCCCCCCGGCTAGGGGGTCTGGGGGAAAGAGGGGGTTCAAGGGAGAAACCCCCATAGGAAAAATTGCCTTGTAAATGTATATTGTGATTTCATTGTAAATCTGGACCGTTCATTATAAGGTCGTATATATAACAATAGAGACTATGTCATTGTTTTTTTCCCTAGAAGGAAACCCTCTTTTATGAGGAAAATGTATTGCATCTATGGTTGATGGCGAATATTGTATTCTGAGATAGGAGACTGTGATAAAAAGAAGAGGAAGTTACAACGGGTTTGCTATAGGTTGTATCCCTTCATATGCTGAATAATAATAAAGGAAGGACCTGACAATTTCTCTGGTGGACGTAGCCCACACTGGGTTAACCACGTAAATTTGTGTCTCTATTGTATTGTGTATCTTCTGTGTTTTGTTTCCGTATTTGTTTTATTTTATTTCTCCACGGTCCTGTTTTTCTAACAAAAACTGGGAGAGATGACCAATATCTCTATAGTTAAAACATGTGGGGGGTATAGATCCTCCTCCACCAAATCCTCGGTCATGACCACACCCATATCCACCTCGGGGACCTCCATGGTATCTTCCTCTTTTCACACCACTTACCTCACCACCCTTCTACTCTTCTTGTAGCTGAAATACATCGCAGGTATTATCTTGCATCAAGAGGAGTGAGCGGAAATTATTGACATCATACCCGATGAATTTACAAAACTCGCATAATGGAGTATGAGTCGTTGTCTGGTACTTCTGCAAGGTTGGAAATCATGGTGGAATATGGCCCCACTGTCTGCATATCTCACACCATTCTGTCTTCCCCAATGGAGAGGGACTAGGTGCACCTGTTGCCACATAATTTAGTAGTATAGGGATTTCATCTCTCTTATTCCCTTTTGAGAGATAGGTGGTACACCATACATTCTCGAGCACAAGATTTGTCTTATATGTATCTTACAATTGCATCGTCAGGTTGGCCAGTTGCAACTGTACCTATGCTAAAATTACCGAAGTCTCTTCCCTCGTAGCATAACTTCCAGGTGCATATAAATTAATATCACCTATGCTTGAGTTGTCACCTTCTTCTAGGTGAGAAGAACTTGAATAAGGGGAAGTAACCCCACAATAAACCATTCTTTATGTTATGCGTCATATATTTGAAATGTGAGCCTCTTGAATAAGATCTTGAATCGATGTTCATACTCCTAGATTGGTTTTCCTTCCTTCTACTTGATATCCTTAATTTATGTGATACATTGGGACTCTAACTTAGGTTTCCATAACTCCTTAAGAAGATCCTTCTTAACTTCTACTAGGGACCTTGTCTATCCTGATGGCGCAGTAGTCTTATACTTCATCTACCATGCCAAGGCTCTGTCCTTGAACGTGGTCTTCAGCTGTGTAATTTTGGTTGCTTCATCTATGATTTTATTAACATACCATATTTATTAACATGTAAACCAATGTTTCTCTGCATCACCCTTACCCATTTTAGGGAACAAGGGTAGCCTCACGGTATTGTCTTGATTTACCAGTTTCAAACTTGAGCTAGTTCCTCTTCTCTTACCGCTAGAGGTTCGATTTTTCCACACCACTATTCCTCCAGATAAAGTATTGTTGACTTAACCTTCTTCTTCACTCATCTCTTCACTTATGTCTTCTTCTTCTCTCTCTTCGACTCCAATTTCTTCACTATCTTCTTTCCTTTCTTCTTGATTAAAAATGCACAAGGGGGGGGTACGTCCATCTTCTTCTAAAATTTATTGTGATGTGACAAAGATATTTTCCTACTTGTAGCTCCACAATAACATCTATGACTGCCCATTCATCTCCCCCAGCACTAGGGGAGCCTCCATATTCCTCTTCTTTTGGCGCACCAACATGGTGCACCTTATATTCCAGTTATATATGTGCACTTCCACTCTGTGAGCCATTTTCCTCTCCTAACAACACATCACTCTAATGCATTCTGGTTTCTCTTCTTGTCAGTGCGCCACTTCTTTACATGCCAACTTCTCTTCTTATTAGCACAACATTTATTTGTGCTTCATCTTCCTCTAAGGTTGCAAAACTTCACAACAACCAAGGGGTGTAGACTTTGTCACCTGAGCCCTCACTACTACCTCTACTAGTATCCCCATTGGACACCTTATCCTCTATGCCATTCCTCTTCACAGGCCTATCCTCATCTATAATCCACTTTGGCACAAAATAATCTTCTGCACTACCACTTGGTATAGTTTTGTTTCTCTTCATCCTGATCCTGACCCTTGGATAACTCTTTTCCACCTCTATTTTTCAATTTTTTTTTTATCTCAACTCTTCTTGCTTACCTCTCGGCTCTTTTTATCCTCCACGCCTCTTGGTCCATTCCATTCCTCACCTCATCTCAACAATTTATGGAGCCTCCTCAATGGATCCATCACTCTAACTTCCCCCCGTCTTTGCAACCCCCTCCTCCCCACTGTAATACCCCTATGCCAAATAAACCCAATTGTAAATGTAAATGCAAATGCACTTAGGCTGTTCTGTTGTTTGATATCATTTTTTGTATGCATCTTCCATGGTATAATGAGCACATGTATGGCGCACTAAAATGATGAAGTGTGCACATTCCAGGATATCACGCGTAACAAACTTAAGTGCGCATGATTTTGAGGCTAGGGATCTTTTGTATATATGTTGTGTTTTATAGGCTGGAGAGACAATTATTATTAGTTAGGAGGCTTATGTTTTGTACTAGGCAAGAGAGCCTAGATGTTAAAGGCCAATAAGCCTATTTTTGTATATGTCTCATCATTAATATAATACATCGTTGTGTTTAGACCCACCATGATAAAAGAGTATGGGGGACTAAAATCCACTAGTTAGGGAAAGGGGGCGCTAAAATTTAAGGAAAAGGGCGCTAAAATTCCTTAAAGTATAAAGTATGGATAATTATTTTATCCTAAGTTATAAGGATGTGGTCAAGTGGGCCAAAGTAGCTCCCAACATGATAGGTGTCAAGTTTGGAACATGCATACATATAGCTTGGACTTAGTTCATTTTTCTAATGATTCCATCATCATTCAAACACTCTTTGATTTGTCCTCCATACCTCCCTATACTTGGATCCGTACCTGAACCAAAACCATACTCATGCATATAAATGTACCTGTACCTGGTTAGCTTGGGAGATAGACTAAAGAAGCGAGTTGTTAGGCCCATGGGATATTGAAGAGGCAGGATTTTAGGCCCGTGGGATATTGAAGAGGTAGGTTTTCAGGCCTGTGGGATATTGAAGAGGTGGATTGTCAAGCCCATGAGAAATTTATCTCTCGGTGAGAGAATTGTTGGGAGTTGATTTCCTGAATGTGCTAAACTTAATCTACAGGGATCTGAGACTTCCTGTCCGGCCTGTTGTTGAAGCCCCGGAAGGAAAGTGGGGTAGTCAAGGGATTGTTGAAAAGAGAAGGGGTACACTTCTTGGGGTGGGACAAGCATGTGGGGAATTAGGGACTGTAGGATGTTAGTTTGAGTTGGCACCTGTGACAGAGTCTTTCCTGTTGTCTGAGATACGTCATCTTGGTTAGGAAACCCTTTACCTGGGTGGAGTTTAGTCCCAGCTCGGGGGTGACCCACTGTTGAGAGTGATGAGTAGTGTGGTCTAAGTCTGGGAGGTTTGTGGAAGGTCTGTATGTATTTGGTGATATTCTTACCAAGATAACCATCAATTGTGTGTTAAATTACATGTTGCATTATTATCTACATGTTTATTTTTATGGGTTTATCCTATGTGTGGTTTATAACTATATTTATATTTATGGGTATTGCTTGTCTATGATGAATGTATATGTTAATGTCATTTTCGTATGAATCTTTTCATTTACATAATGTATTTGTCTGTTTTGATTTTTACATATAAAGTTCCGCAAGAGTTTCTATGTGTATATGTTTTAGTTTGAATACAGTTCAATTCTTTTTACGTGGCATAGCCTAGTTGGATGTTGGGGATGTTACAATATGGTATCAGATCTCATGTTTTCAACACTGAGATTGGAAGGGTCAAGAAATTTGAATTGAGGAAAAATTTCACAAAGAGTTGATTTCAAAGTGGCCAAATTTGAAGTTATAGAGTGTCCATGGTAAAAACAAAAATTAGAAGCAATTGCGTGGAATTGGGAAAATGCCCCATTTTTTGTTGTTAAATTCATGGGAAAATTAAGAAATTTATCGAAGTGGCAAGATATTCTTCATTTAATATATGTTTATGCAAATTCAGACCTGGAATTGGTCGAATTTGAAGTTACAGGGAATCCATGACAGATTGAGCGAGATTAGTTAATTAAAATTCTCAATTCGTGAATTGGGTTTGGGAAATAATTGTCTCAAGAATGTCAACCAACACCAATTTTTTGTTGTAGAGGTTGAATTGGTGTTATTGGGGTTAAATTGAACAAATTTCATAGTTGCAGAATGTCTAGGTGAAAATTGGGAAAACATTTGGGAAAAGACCCAATTTTTGCAACGGAATTGACGAGGAATTGATGGGCATAAAAAAAAAAGATTGTGTGCAGGTGTGCGCACTAAAAATGCATTATGCATAGTAAAATATTGTGAGGTGTCGAGAGTAAGGGTGCATTTCTACGTGTGCTAAAAATTGACGTTGCACAAAAAAATATTGGCGCGTGGGTCTGCACACTTAAATTTGGCACTGCGTGGAAAAATAATGGCGGGCGGGTCTGCACACTTAAATTTTGCACTGCACGGAAAAATATTGGCGCGCGGTTGCACACACTTAAATTTGACACTGCACAAAAAAATATTGGCACATGGATCTGCGCACTTAAATTTGGCACTGCACGAAAAAATATTGGTGTGCCAGTGTGCACAATTAAATTTGACATTGTCTGGAAAATATTGGTGCGCGAGTCTGCGCACTTAAATTTGGCACTGTGTGGAAATTTTTTGGCCAGTGGGTGTGTGCACTAAATTTAGAATTGCATGATGCAGATTGGGTGGTGCATGGATAATACTAGTGTACGTGGTGTGCACACGCATAATAATGGCGCGTGTGGTCTGTGTAGTATTGACAAAGCGCAAAGGAATTTTGTTGGTGTGCACGTAATGTGGGTAAATGTTGTCGCACGACAATTTAGTTAAAGGTGCGCAGTGTGGGAATTCTAAACTTTGGCATGGTGCAACGTATAGAGTAAAATGTGCGAGGAATATTAGCACGTGACACAAAAATTGTGCGCAACAGATATTAGTGCATGAACCAAAATTGTGCATGGTAGATATTTGTGCGTGACAAAAAGTAGTGTGCACCGGTTATTAGTGTGATAGAGAAGTAATTCACGTTGGCTATAGGTACACGAAGCATGCACTACCTTATGGTATTGCTACGCATGCTAAATATGGGTGTACAGGTTCAAATGTGTGCACGCGAAGTCGTTTGGATGGTCAAAAACAATATAAAACCAATGATTTTCTACAACATTTTATATTGTTTGAAGGCCATCCTTTTGCAACGCATTTTTGAGGCCCTAGAAAACATTTTTAGGTACTCAAAAATTCAAACCTAGAATTGGTCGAATTTGAAGTTACAGGGAAGCCATGACAGATGGAACGAGATTAGTTCATTAAAATTCTCAATTCGTGAATTTAGTTTGGGAAAAATTCATTCCAAGAATGTCAACCAACAACGATTTGTTGTTGTAGAGGTTGAATTGGTGTTATCTGGGTGAAATTGAACAAATTTCATAACTGTAGAATGTCTATGGTGAAAATTGGGAAAACATTTGGCAAAAGCCCCAATTTTTGCAGTGCAATTCACAAGGAATTGATGCGCATAAAAAAATAAAATTGTGTGCAGGTGTGCGCACTAAAAATGCATGATGCACAGTAAAAATATTATGAGGTGTGGAAAATAAGGGCGCGTGACTACGTGCGCTAAAAATTGACACTATGTGGAAAAATATTGGTGCGCGGGTCTACGCACTTAAATTTGGCACTGCATGGAAAAATATTGGCACGCGGGTCTGCGCACTTAAATTTGACACTGTGCGGAAAAATTTTGGCGTGCGAGTGTACACACTTAAATTTGACACTGAACGGAAAAATATTGGCGCGCGGGTCTGCACACTTAAATTTGGCACTGCACAGAAAAATATTGGCGTGCAGGTGTGCGCACTTAAATTTGACACTGTGCGAAAAATATTGGTGCACGGGTCTGCGCACTTAAATTTGGCATTGCATGGAAAAAAAATTTCACACTGGTGTGCACACTACATTTAGGATTGTGTAGTGCGGATTGAGTGGTGCATGTGTAATACTAGTGCGTTTGGTGTGCACACACATAATACTGGTGCACGTGGCGTGCGCAGTATCAAAAAAGTGCAGAGGAATTTTATATTGTTTGAAGGTCATCCTTTTGCAACGCGTTTTTGAGGCCCTAAACAATGCTTTTCGGTACTAAAAAATTCAGACCTAGAATTGGTCAAATTTGAAGTTATAGGGAAGCCATGACAGATGGAGCAAGATTAGTTGATTAAAATTCTCAATTCGTGAATTTAGATTGGGAAAACTTCATTCCAAGAATGTCAAACAACAAGGATTTGTTGTTGTAGAGGTTTAATTAGTGTTATGAGGGTGAAATTGAACAATTTTCATAGTTGCATAATTTCTATGGTGAAAATTGAGAAAACGTTTGGCAAAAGTCCAAATTTCTGCAGCGGAATTCACAAGGAATTGATGCGAATAAAAAAAATAAAAATTGTGTGCAGGTGTGCGCACTAAAAATGCGTGATGCGCATAAAACATCTTGTGAGGTGTGGAAAATAAGGGTGCAAGATTACGTGCGCTAAAAATTGACACTATGCAGAAAAATATTGGCGCACAGGTCTTCGCACTTAAATTTGGCACTGCATGGAAAAATATTGGTGTGTGGGTCTACGCACTTAAATTTGGCACTGTGCGGAAAAATATTGGTGCGCGGGTGTACGCACTTAAATTTGACACTACACAGAAAAATATTGGCACGCAGGTCTATGCACTTAAATTTGGCATTGCACGGAAAAATATTGGCGCGCAGGTGTGCGCACTTAAATTTGACATTGTGCGGAAAATATTGGCGCGTGGGTCTGCACACTTAAATTTGGCATTGTGTGGAAAAACATTTGTGCGCTAGTGTGCACACTAAATTTAGGATTGCGTAGTGTGGATTGAGTAGTACATGCGTAATATTGGTGTGTGTGGTGTGCACATGCATAATAATGGTGCACGTGGTGTGCGCAGTATCGACAAAGCGTGGAGGAGTTTTTTTGGTGCGCGTGTAATGTGGGTAAATCTTGTCACTTGAAAGTTTAGTTAATGGTGCACGCAGAGTATTGGTGTGCGGTGGGGGAATACTAAACTTTGGCATGATGCAACACGTAGAGTAAAATGCACACATAATATTAGCATGTGGCAAAAAAAATGCGTGCAACCGATATTAGTGCATGAACCAAAATTGTGCATGGTAGATAATTGTGCGTGACAAAAAGTAGTGTGCACCAGTTATTGGCGCAACAGGGAAGTGTTCCACATTGGTTATAGGTGTGTGGATCATGTGCTACCTTATGGTATTGTTGTGCATGCTAAATATGGGTGTACATGTTCAAATTTGTGTGCACGAATGTTAAGAACCAAAACCCCTTTATATAGGTCTACCATCAGCTAAGAACATTCTAAAGAAGGAATCTTCTAGAAGTAGAACCTTCTAAGAAGTCCTCTTACATTTATTATATCTAACTACCCATTTATTATATCCAACTACCATAGTGGGCCTTATTTAATAATATAGTGGAACTAGTCCACCTTATATTGAATGGCCTCCACTATTATCACTATAGGCCCTCTAGCCCCCCCCACTACCTCTCTAGCTACCTAACACACATTGTGAAATTCATTAATTTTTTTGTTTCATTACAACATTCATGAAAGGTTATGTTAGATTGTGACATTCTTGAATGTTGACGATGTATTTTGACATTCATTTTGTCTTACTTTATGTTAAATTGTTGCATTCCTTAATATTTAAGTTGCATTGTAACATTGTTGAAGGTTTATGTTCCGTTGAAACTTTCCTTTATGGTAATTTTAGATTGTAGGCTTTAACTTGCCACACTAATGGCTATGTCATATTGTGACATCCATAAAATGTATTGTCACATTACAAACTTTATTAAAGGTTGTATTACATTTTGATGTTAATGAAATTTCATGTCACATCATGACATTCATAAAGAATTACATGAGATTGTGACATTCAAGAACGATTATCTTGGATTGTGACGTTCGTTTTGGCTTACTTTATGTTCAATTGCTACATTTATTAAAATTTATATTGAATTGTAACATGCATCTTGACACGTAAATGTTAATGTCAGATTGTGACATTTATCAAATTTGATGTCATTTTAGAATGTTCTATAAGGGTTTTGCCACATTGTGACATTCCTCAACGATTATGTTGAATGTGACATTCCTAAATGGTTATTTCATAATATGACATCCATATTGCCATTTAAATGACAATGTCATATTTTGGTGTTCATCAAATGTCATGTCACATTATGTCATTCATCGACAATTATGTTGGAATTGTAAATTATAACCTTGTACAATATCTATTGCAAACTGATATTCAGAAAAGAAAAAAAAAAGATACAATGGCAAATACAAACATTACACCGAGATTTTTCACCTGGAAACCTAAACCGGGAAAACTATCATATATTATATTCATACATTGTGTTACATTGTTTACAATACAATATACATATAGGAGCCAGTGGCATCCAAAACCCTAACCCAATGACCTGGATTAGTCCAAAACCCTAATTCCTTAACTGGAAATAGAAAACCATCGGCAAAAAACCATGTGCCGAAAAAACCACCTAAATATCATGTGGTCCCGGAAATATGTCGTCCCGGTGCGAAAATGTTTTTTGGGGGCGCTGCCCCCGAACCCCCGTGTGGGGGGCTCTGCCCCCCTGCATACCCAGTGCAGATGCTCAGACACTACTAGTCATACAAAGAATATAACACATACCCAACATTCTCCCACTTGTTTTTTTCTTTGCACACAGGGGGTTACAGGGTTACATAGTCAACAATGCCCATGGATCCTCTACACCAAGAGAACTTCTTAGTGCTCACAGATTTTGTTAATGAATCTGCAACATTCTTCAAAGTGTCCACCTTCATCAGTGATACTTT